>JZKD02S0073866.1:257749-294797 GCA_000966675.3 Picea glauca | reverse complement strand
AATTTATTATCCTTCTTGGCTTGCTTGAGAGACATCTGTTTGTATGGTTGTAGTCTTAAAAATACCCAATCCCCTACTTCAAAAATTCTTTCACTACGATGTTGATCTGCTTGTTTTTTCATGCGATTCTATGCCATGGTCAAGTTGTCCTTTAAGATTTGGAGATTTTTTTGTTGATTCTCGATGAGCAGGCAAATTATTTTGCATGAACTATCCTGCTGCTGCATGTGGTGGAAATTGAAGTTCTCTTGACATAACATTAATATCACCTTTTCTTACTGGAGTCCCCAGAGTTTTTGCATGACTGTTCTTTGAGGAAACATTTGACAGAACTTGTTGAGGAGAAGCATTTGGAAGTTCTAAATTTTCTTCCGCACACCATGTGTCTCCAAAAGCTGGAAACAGTAGTTGACTCATATGCATCCCCATTGACTTCTGTGGCTCCTCTAAAGTATTTTTTTTCTCTAAACTTATCCTAAAGTTTTCCTATTGTAGAGGAAAAGTACCAACCTTTTGTTTCCCAATATCTTCCTCCTCTCGATTGCAATTTTGAAGGAAATGATTTAGAAATGCATTTTTAACACCAGTTTTACCATTTTTCAATTTTTCTTTTCCTTCATTAGAATTAGTTTCTTTTCCCTTCACTTTGCTCGTAGATCCACCACATGATAGGCGCAATCTTAGTTCAAGGCCATTGTCATCTTATGAACCATCTGGAGAGGTAGGATTCTGGTTGAAGTCTCTAACATCTCCCATTTTCAGTCCATTGTATATGGTTTCACAACCTCGTTGGTTCCAGAAGCTGACAACCCATTATTATTATTTTTGTTTAACTATTTCTTTGTTTAATTGAAGCAAGTGTTAAAATTCACTTAATACTTTCACTGTATAGAATATTATACTACTTTACTTTCAAATGGGCATATTGTTTATATATAGATCCGTGTAAATAAAAAAAAATTGTGTTTTTGGCTTGCAGGCTAGGTGGAGTTGGAGCTAGAGCTTTGAGTCTGAGCTTGGCCCTTGGGCCCAGATTTATATTTGATTAAAGGGTTTTAGGGCCCCTCTCTCAAGGTTTCCAGGTTGCATGTTTTCAGGGCTGATTTCAATATATATCTACCCTAAACAGTTTATTCAGGGTTTCAATATAACTAAAAAANTGGTTTCACAACCTCGTTGGTTCCAGAAGCTGACAACCCATTATTATTATTTTTGTTTAACTATTTCTTTGTTTAATTGAAGCAAGTGTTAAAATTCACTTAATACTTTCACTGTGTAGAATATTATACTACTTTACTTTCAAATGGGCATATTGTTTATATATAGATCCGTGTAAATAAAAAAAAATTGTGTTTTTGGCTTGCAGGCTAGGTGGAGTTGGAGCTAGAGATTTGAGTCTGAGCTTGGCCCTTGGGCCCAGATTTATATTTGATTAAAGGGTTTTAGGGCCCCTCTCTCAAGGTTTTCAGGTTGCATGTTTTCAGGGCTGATTTCAATATATATCTACCCTAAACAGTTTATTCAGGGTTTCAATATAACTAAAAAGAAGTTGTTTAAATTTTTGGGTGGGGTTTGTTTAAATTTCTGGGTGGGTAGGTAGGCCCTTGGCTCTAGATTTTAAACCTGGCTCTGATACCATGTGTAGGGTCCTATCTAACAGAACCTAAAATTTAATAAATTTAAACATAAAATTTCTTTCAACATATAAGCAATTTCATTATTTATCATATAAGCATATTCAACAACATGATGATAACCACCTAACATAGCGTAATCATGAAAATACATACCTCTGACTGATGCTATTTCTCCAATCTTTGTCTGTCCTCATTGCTGCTCTGCCCAAACTCTGCCCAAAACCGAATCTTTCCTCCCTGCCAACTAGGAACAGAGATTATCCGACTCCCTAGCTCTAGGATTCCGTGAGGATTCCTGGCCCCCGAGCCCAAAAATCCTAGCAACCGATGCTCCCCTGTAACAGTCCAAACAAAATCCAAACCAGAAAATACCAACCAGAAAGATACAGTCCCTAATCTGAGATAATGCTTCCTTTCTCCAAAATTCCAAAAGTCCTTCTTTTGAATGCCTCTGCCCCCTCATATCCTCCTTCCCATTCACTGCCTCCTCCCTTCATTCAATGCCACCCACCTTATCCCTCCATGCAATGACTTATCGCTCCATTCGTTAAGTTTTCTATTAATTAAATTAAAAATTATTAAACATTTAATTCGTTACCCAAACATTAAATGAGTTAATTAATTAATTAATTAATCAATATATATTAAACAATAACTAACTAACTAACTAATTAATTAATATTATTAATAAATAATCATTATTTAACTAATATACATTAGGATATTTAATTATTTAATTAATTATACTTGATAAACCTTAAGCAATTATTTAACTAGGGTTGTTACAGTTTCGGGCCCTCATTGGGCATTTTCCCATTTCCACGTGGAATCCAAGCATTGCCCCATGCCATACAATTTCATAGTCACCCTGACATGTCAACCTTGCACATCCCGTATAGTTTGCCACGTGGCTATATGGACTACCATGTGGCACTTCCTCATTGGTCCACATGTTGACCAAAAAACGCCGAAAACGAGTGACACATGGCATATTCTGGTGATTCCACGTCACCATGCTGACATCAACATGACATGTTTTGTCCTCAGCGTGTGCAATGTACACTGTATGGACACTGACATCATCCATACTGATGCTTACGTCAGTAGTACAAATGCTGACTGATACCTGCTGACTGGGCTAGGTTGACCAAAACTTTGACTGTGAATATCTTTTGATCCGTAGCTCCGTTTGACGAGCCGCTTACGTCGTTGGAAATATTGCAACGCGATCTTCATGATGATGCTAATTTCATTGATTTTTGAGGACTTTGAATTTTTTCCCTATCTCTATCTGTTGAGGCCATTGTGAGCTTCTTGAGTTGCTTCTATGAATTCTAAGTTGTCCTTAGTCTTCTCTGAATCATTTTTGGATCATAGTTAATCATTAACAGATAAGTGTTTATGTTCTATTCTTATGTTAATTCTTTTGTGTAAATGGTTTAAATGAATGTTCTATGTTTGATGTTTGCTTGAACAATTGCATTTATGTTTAATATATGTTGTTTGATGCAATTAGAACTATGGTATCAGTCAAATGGTCAAATTTGTGTATGATTTATGATTGGTAAGCTACATGAATTGAATTAGGTAGATATTAATTTTAATGTGTATTCTACACGTAATGATGCTTAGTTGGAGGATGCGTACGTTACAAGATGAATCATATCCCTTTGGTTCAAACACAGCTTGGATGGGCCAAGAACCAGAGCGAATTAGTGTAATTTGTTGTTGCATACTTTGGTCTATGTGAATTTGGGAAGAATAGAGAAAAATCATAGTGAATCGCCAAATTCGTTAGTAAAATTCAAGTTTAAATGATTCAGAGTTGTTTAAGAGATTTAATGGAGCCAATATGAAAAGTTACAGAGAGGAATTCGAGTTGGAATTGTCGAATTTCAAGTTTTAATGGATTACGTAGAGTTGTAGGAAATTTGGTGAATAAAGGATCGATATCGTGTTTAATATCGAAATTGATGGTCGAGATTCACTTTGATAAATTTGAAAATTCGTAATGTTTCATCCATTTTGAAAGGTTGATCAAATCAACGAACATGATTCATTTCAAGGGTTTTTGAAATGGATCAAACTGACTGTCGAGGTTCATCGGTAGATTTGGGTGAAGTTCAATGAATCAATGGTTCAAATCATTTCGATTGGGAGATAGATGGTCAAGATCAATCAGAGAAACATTGAAAAGTTTCTAAGTGTTGAAATTCAACAAGAGAAATCATCGATGGTTGATGGTCAGGTCGGCCGAAATGGCAGAGAGTTTGGTTTTCCAAGAGACATCTTTGACCGCCGACGGTCAGGCATTGGTTGAATCCAATGAATTATTTTCAATTGACAATGAGAATCGTCAATGGATGATGGGCCGATGGTCGGGCATCGTTCAATTCAGTGAAGTGTTTTGAATCAATAAATGAAAGTACCGATGGTCGATGGGTTGATGGTCGGGCGTCAGTTGAATTCAGCGAGGTGTTTGGGTCATCCAAGAGAATTGGTTGATGGTTGATGGAGGGAAGAGGGTGATGATGTGTCATGCCACACCATCATACATGTGTCATGCAAGGTCAACATCCATTTTCCGTGCCACATAATCCAAGATGAAAACTTAGGATGATGGTTCATGCCACATAAACATCCACATGCCATGCCATGTTAGCATTTGCTACGTTAGCCAATAGAGATGGTCAAAGGTCGATGGTCTGATCGACTGAGTTGAGGAAGTGTTTTAGTCAGTCGGAGAGGATGATCGACAGTAGATGGGATGATGGTTGGGTGTCAACCGTCTTAGTGAGGAGTTTTCATTTTCCAACAAAGATCTATGATGTTTGACAGTCGGGTTGGATGGTTTAGAGTTGTGTGCAAATCAATGGTCGAAGAGTTGGGCCAATGGCTGACGGTCGGGTTAATAGTTTGGGGAAAGTGTTGTGCACGCAAAAGGAGATCTTCAGTCACTAATGGATGATGGAGCGCAAATAAATGACTCATATTTCACCCAATTGTGAGATGAACGACTCATATATAAGGGTTGTTAACACATTAAAACAATCAATTTATGCAATTTTTTGTGGTTTTTGAAGGTGATTAACTTGCGGGGCATTTTTTAGAGCCTAAACGACGTTTTTATCCAATGAAAACCCACAAGAACAGAGTGTATCAAAGTTAACTATATATTTATAGATACAATAAAATAACTTAGAGAGATTTATCCAATGAGCTAAACTATTCACAAAACAAGGATCATATGAGAAAGTTACAACCAAAATAGTAAGGGTAAAATTTTGGCACCATATTTCTCCTAGAAGTCATGACTCCATGCTCAGAAGTTCGTTCGAGGAACATGAGTAGTCGATGAAAATATTATGATCCATAGAAGACAACCATGGAGTCATATTTAGGTTATGGGTACCTGAAAATGTGCAGGAAGATAAATAAGACACCTACAACATACAAAGGTAAATTGAGAAAAACATCATAAAATTCTCCGGACCATAAATTTCAACTTGGAGCTTGGATTTGAGAAAACTAATAGTCGTTGGAAAGGTATTGAGGAGTAGAAGACATATGCCAACCCAAAATTTTGATTTGAGCATCAAAATTTCCTAGAAATTAATAAATATATTTATGTAACAGTAAAAGAGTGGAAATTGCAACACATAAATGTTATAACTTTTCGCTCAGAACTCATAATGAGCCATGAGTACAATCATTGAAGAGATATTTCAAAGAGGAATGAACCTAAGAAATCAAATTTTTGATTTGGTGCATTTTTTCCTTCATAAGTTGGGATAAAAGATGACTTGTAGCATCATTTGACAAAAAATCTATACTACATAAATCTAACAAAAATGGTTGCTTGCACATGGTCGAGAATTAGAGGTATAATCAGATAAATTCAAGCCTAGGATTGAATATTAGAGTAATGGAAACATGGAAGATATTGTATAAGTTGGTTGAATCAATAAAGATCTACATGACAAGTAACAAAAAGTGGAATTGGATTCTAAGATCCATGTAATTACTCAATGTGAAGATTTTTCCAAATAGTATCAAAGTTTGGAGCAACCTTCACAAACGATAGAGGTGAGTGCCAAAGGTGATTTCTAGGTAATAAAGAGTATTGAAACTCATTATAGTTCCTATGCATAAGTGTAGAAGCACATTTGAAGTGTAATAGTTCAACAAAGTAAAAAGAGGTCGAGCTTATTAACAAGGCATTGATTAATAAGTATAGGAGCACTCTAGCGGAGAGTGCTGTGTGGAGAATTTCTAGCAGGAGGATAATATTCCACCAATAATAATTGTGTGGGTCTGTTTTGGATTGATCCTTGGGTCCATTAGACTATGAATCATGTCAATCTTGTACATTCGGCTAAAGCATCAAAGGGATGCAAAAGGAAAGTGCAGGGCTACATAGTATGTGATGAAAGGTTGACAAAGGTATAAGAAAGAGCAGAGGAATATTAGTATTCATATACTATAGAATCTAAATGGATTGCAAAGGAAAAATAAATATGTCTTCTCATATAAAGCTTGAAGCCAATAGGTGAAGAGTGTTATTGCATGCATAAGGAGTTAAGGAGGACTCCATAGCCTTGAAGGTAGAAATATAGTAAAGACTACAATGCTTGTTGCAAGAGAAGGAAAATGTATATCATGAGATGAGGTGTGATTCATGGAGTGGATGAATTATCTCTATGTCAAAGTATGGGAATGCATGAAAAAGGAATTGTTGGGTATTATCTAAAAACTTTGTCTAAAATTACCCCAAAGCAAGAAAAATTCCTATATTATCAGAGTGTGCAACAAAAGCAGGGTACATGTGCAAATGTAGGATGTGTAGCATTCCATTTGGAGTAGAGTGGTATTGAGTGGCCAAGTATTGATTCATAGTGAATCACTCAATGAAGTATTTAAAATTAAGCAAATCCATGGATGGAAAATAGTATTAGAAATATGACATAAAAGAAATATTTCAAAATTTTGAAACACCAATCAATGATAATGGTATTTCAAGACCGGTTTGGTCAAGAAAAATGGGAATTGGTTAATCTGATTGTAGTGTAAATATTCAACTGGAGTAATGCATGTTACAACACTATGAATATTGAGAATTATAGCCAAAATATGTTGGGATGGGTTTTCTCTACATAAATGAAGTAGTTGTGAGATGGTAGCACTAGTGGATCTAGTGGCTGGAAGTGTAGAATGGCCAAGTGCGGGATTGGCTAGCGGGTTTAGAATAGGGACCAATCGTGCACATTTGAGAAGAATGGTAGTAAGGTTCTACAGGAATTCAAGCACAACCATCTATAACAAGAACCAAATAATTAAATTAAATCTGAAATAAATATGCATTGGAGTGCATGATAGAATTGATGCATGATGCATACAATAAAAATATAATGCAAGTGAATAAAATAGGTATGAAAGATCAGATGCTTGGTGCATACTAATGTACATTTGTGCATGTGGACATTCTTGAACATGATTGTGGCATGAGTATAGACTAAGAGTAGTATGCTAATTTATATATATATGTTGAATCATGTTGTCATTGATGACAAAGGTTTAATTAATTGATGTCAAAGGATTAATGTCGAGTGATTTATTGATGTTAAGGGATTGATTGTTTGATTGATGCCAAAGGATAATTGATTGATTGTTGTCAAAGGATGAGTGTAAAGGAATTGATTGATGCCAAAGGATGATTGAATGATGTCAAAGGTAAAAATTTGATGTATACATATCTTATCATAGTACATTGATGAAGATGGATCAATGAGTTTTCATTGATACATGATGCATAGATGAAGATGAATTAATGTGGTTTCATTAGTATATGATGTATTGATGAATCATTATTGTCTTATCATGGTTGATAAGGTGCACAAATGGATGAAATCTAAAGTGGTCCCCTTATGGTGAAAGCCCTCATGGGAAGACACTTTATGGGTGAGTTATTATTGAAGTATGGTTATGCTTATATGTCTAATAATGAGATGAAGATCACTGAAATTGTTGGTGAAACTATCCTAGATGGATAATGCTTGTCATGTCATTTCCGGTGGTATGTGGAATGTCACATAACTCCTCATAGTTTGAGAGTTATGGCCCTACGAAGATGAAGGACTCTCATAGGTTGGCTTGAAGCCCCAAAAGGTCAAAGAAGTCAAAGAGCTTGCAAAGAAGAAATTATTATTTAAATGATAAAGTGAAGTGACAAAGTCAAGGAGGATTATTTAAATAATAAATAGAAGTGACAAAATGAAAGAAGATTATTTAAATGATAAATTAATGTGACAAAGTTAAGGAGGAATATTTAAATTGGAGAACTTTCTAATTATGGAAAGTGGCTAAACCTAAAAATGTGAGAAATAGGTTAAATGACCTAGAAATGGGTTAAATGACCTAGAAGTGGGTTAAGTGACCTAGAAGTGACCTAGAAGATAGCTACTTGGAGAGTATAAATAAGAGGCAAGGGTCTCTTGTGAAAGGCACCTCTTGTGTATGTTTTGTGAGATTTCTTGTGCATATATTGAGCATGTATTGAAGATATATTTTGAGAGAGAAGAGATTTGGAGGATCTCGTGGACGTATCAAAGTTTTGACAAGTCTGAGATCACGAAGACAAAAGTCTCAGAAGTTCAAAAACCCTAGTTTCTGAGGTATACGTGGGTTGTAGTGAGCCAGGGAACATACATATGCGGGATAAATGAGGACAGGGTGCGTACAATGGATGAAGTCATGAATATGTTTGGTTGCGATGATGACAGGATCTTGAAGACTGAAGCAGGTTCCATATTTACATTCTATGGGCTCAGATCTGCCATAGAAATTATGGTATGGTTACATTTTTGTCTTGATGGATACTCTTGCTTGTTGTGTAGTGAATGCTTAAGGCATTCTTGGTATGGATGTTGTGATGTGGTTTGTGCTGGTGATGGAGTGAGAAACACTCTTATAATTCAATACTAATATGATTGTTATAGTATACTAGTTGTTTATACATTATGAGTAGCATTCATATTGTATGGTTGAGGAGCATGAGTTTGTTATGGAATAACATAGATGTGTTGAGATTGGTTATGGTTCAGATAGGACAATGACAATATCAAAAGTGGATATGATAGAAGAGAAAGAGTATGAAGGGTCAAAAAGATGAATTTTTAGAAACCCTAGTTTCTGAAAGCATACACAAGCTACAGTGAGTCAGAGCGCTTACATATGTGGGATGCACTATTGGTAGGGCACATACATACGTGTGTTGAAATACCAACATGTTTCATACGTGATGACAGATTGACATATGTTGAGGATTGTTGCCTCATCTTAGTTGGTGCTGAGTGTGTAAGTTGAGTCTTTCATTATAGAGCTGGTTCTCTTGTAGAGTTGTACTCTATTCAGTTGTTGCTGAAAAACCCAAGGATTGTAGTCCATAATAAAAATACAATTGTACATACATATTTTGTTCCTTGTGTTCCTTGTGATGATGACTTGTTGATGATATATGTTGTTGTTATATGTTTCTGATGTATATTTACATTTGACTGGTTATGAATGACATTAATAAGTAATTAGTAAATGGGGATTGCTAACTTAGAAGTTTGTGAAGGGGAAGGTTTGGAAAAAGAGCCTGTAATGATTCTATGACATTTGAATAAAACTAATGATGGATTGTGTATCGAGGAAACATGATTATAACATGATGATATTGTTTCTTATGGTATCCATCCATACAAAGAAAAACGATGATGGTGGGAACGATGATTGAGAGGTTCGTAAAGAGAAACTGTGAGTTTCTACAAAGTACGAGTTGATCAAGTAACATCAAGTAAATTGATGACAAGCATGCATATATTCATTTGAGGTTGTTATGATGTATAAACATTGAAAGGAATTGAGATAAGAATTCTTTCAATCGAATATAAATATTTGAAAGGATGTAAAGGCAGGAGGCCTTGAGTATGCAAATATTATTTGTTGCTTAAATGCATTTATGGGAAATATAATTGCATATTGTGTTATGTTGGTTATAGATCATAACCAAGTTAAGTCAGGAGACATTACTCCTGTTGTAACAATGAATTCCATTAGATATGGTAATGTGCGAGGCCATGATGAGATTATATATGGAAAGGATATAGTTCCATACAATTGCATAATGGTTTTCCCCTATGTAACTAGGGTTTGGACTGCAACCCTTTTTTCTTACACTAAATAGCACTAAGGGATGATGTTCCTAGTGTAGTGTATGGGTCAAAGAGGAAGGTATCCAAAGGATCAGAAGGGTTGTGAGGAAGAGTTTGGGTGATGTATTGAGGCATGGGCCATACCTTCCAACTCACATGGTGGAATACATGACATGAATATATGCTATTCCAAGAGTCAATGCAAGGATGCATTGTGTAGATGTGGCCAAGATTATTGCCACATTGGTTTTATTATTAGTAACGTTTGAAAGAATTATGAAAATCTTGGTATGATGATAATGCATGTAAAGTGAATGATGGTTTCATTCTAGATAATATGATTAATGGTTGAATTCCATTTCTAATGTGAACGATGGTTGAAAATGATTGAATTTTTGGTAAATTACAATTTTGAAATCATTTCATGAACTCTTGAAAATGTGCATGAGTAAGTTAACAATCTTGTTTGGCTGCAAGAAAATACAGAAAATTGTAGGAAGAATGGTGTTGTATACAAAAATGATGTAATCCCATAAGAAAGACCAATATATACATTCACAAGAGCCAAACATAATGAGGAGAAATCACATGCGTGGGAAATTATATTTTCCTGTATAACCATATTGAGAAATTAATAATTGAAAATTGTTATGATATGCTAACAATTTGTTTGGCTTCTTGAAAATTGAGAAAAAATGCAGGGGAAATGGTCTTGGATATGGAAAGGATGTAAGTCCATAAGGAATATTGATATCCACTGCTGCAAGATACAAAAAACTATGAGAAGAAAACTCATGTTTGAGAAATTTTGTTTTCCCGTGTAAAACAAATTTGAAATTTAAAATTATAGGATGGTGTCTCATATTGATTGTATGCATGCGATGCAGATGGGATGATTTCCACAAGTTGTGTATTTCTAGTGGAAGTATAGAAATAAGATGGCATTTGTCTGCATGAGAACACCTTGGCAAATGATGGATCACATGGTAAATTACATATCAGTGAAAGGGATGCCTAATCCTAGAGGGTGAATGAAACAACAAGAAGAAAGTTGTTAGGCTTGCAGAAGAACCAGGTTATCAAGCCTGAAGACTGAAATCTAGTGTGAGTTGCACTGTCGAAAAACTAGGTTGTCAGGCCTAAAGAGTGAACTCATGTGTGAGTTTCACTATAGAAGCAAGGTTTCTTTTGGTTATTTTCTGGTAGTTTTTCCTAGAAGCGAATCCCTTGAGATCCCAGTAGTAAGATTCCCAGTGACCTGTGCTAGAGAGATTCTAATAAAAGAATGGTGAAACCTGATGGAATAAGAGTGGTGAAGGGGGAACCTTCCTTTCATCAAACTTGATAAATGAATAGTACATTCCTTGGGTTATCCTTGATAATGTTAGATTATGAGCTTGCTTTCTTATGCATATTAATTCTTTTATTTTATTCAATACTTTGATTCCATCTTAATACACTTCAACAATTTCAAATCATAATCGAACAAAAATAATTATGTAGATAAGTAAACATGCATATCAAAAACACATATACCCTGGGGAAACCCTATACATGGAGAAAAACCCTAGCAAACAATATTCCTTTATTGCATTAATAATGTAAGATATCTTAAAAATATCCACCATGAATGTACTTCTTTGAAAGATCTTGCCAAGATGACTCTGACTTGACAAAGACTTACAAGACCTTTCTCAAATACACCTTTGATATGATGCCTCTTTATCACTAATGTGCTCCTCTATTACTTCACCCTCAACCTACATATGAAAAATCTGTTTCAAAATTGTGTTGCAAAACTATGTTGCGAAATTTTGTTGAGGAGAGGGTTCAACCTCTTCTTATATAGGCTGAAGAGGGGAAGAGGAGAAGCTTCAAATAGGAACCTAAATGCATGCATTAGTCATAACTCAGCTTCATACTTTAGTTCAAACTTAGAACTAGACTTGAGATTGGTTACAACTCAGCATTACACTTTAGTTCGAACTTAGAACTAGACTTGAGATTGGTTACAACTCAACATTACACTTTAGTTCGAGCTTAGGATTAGACTTGAGACTGACATGCTTTAATTCGAACTTAGAACTAGACGTAAGACTTTAGTTGCAACTCAACATTACACTTTAGTTCTAAAGTAGAACTAGGCTCAAGACTTTAGTTGCAACTCAACATTACACTTTAGTTCTAAAATAGAACTAGACTCAAGACTTTAGTTGCAACTCAACATTACTAAAATAGAACTAGACTCAAGACTTTGGTTGCAAATCAACATTACACTTTAGTTCTAACATAGAACTAGACTCAATACTTTAGTTACAACTCTTCATAAGGCAATTCAAAATTCTCTTCATGGTGGATAATGTTTACATGTGCCAACACACTAGATCAATACAATTACATCATTTGCAATATTAGGAATATCGTTTGTTTCTAGCTCATTGGAATTTTACATTCAACCTAGATTTTTCTAGATACATTGACTTTTTCTCATGGCTAACAAGGTTTCACTAGGCTCACAGATGTTGTGTGTTCCCCCTGACTTTTGCTCTAGTCTGTCTATGCTCACAGAGGTTGTACGCTCCCCATGACTTTTGCACTAGATTGTTTATGCTCAGAGAGGTTGTACATTCCCCCTAACTTTTTCATTAGACTCACATAACATCTCATTCATCTTGACTTTTGGTTTGACTCACAGAGGTTGTGTGTTCCCCCTAGCTTTTGTCAATACCTCACAAGACTCGTTGATTCTCCAAATCTCCCTGGCTAGCCTTAGAGTTGCCCATCTAGCCTCTCATTGGAGAATGACTATCGATGCTACCAAATTTAACACTCCTTAGCGAGGGATTCATTCTCAGCCACACCAAGCTTGCCTCTCAGCTGCACAAAATGTCTCGAGGTGAGAGGATTAGTCACGATATCAACTACCTTCTCGCTCGTGGATATGTACTATAACTTTACAGTTTTTCTCTGGACCAAGTGTCGAATGTAGTGGTACCTCATTTCAATATGTTTTTACCTGTCATGAAATACCGGGTTCTCTGTCAATGTTATGCAACTTTGATTATCATAGTGAACCGCCGTCATCTCGAGATTGTCACCAAACAACCCAAAAACCAATTTTCTAAGCCATACTTCTTCCTTGCTAGCATCACTTGATGCAATGTACTTAGCCTCTTTTGTACTCTATGCAATGGATCCCTAATTTCAGCTTGACCAAGAGATCAAAGATGATCCTAAATTGAAGCAGTATCTGGAAGTACTCTTCCGATCCACTGCGCTTCCTGCCCAGTCAACATCTACATACCCATGCAAAAATAAACCACCATTGGATGTATATCTCAGACCATAAGTAATGGTCCCTCTGAGATATCTCAAGATGTGCTTTGCTGCCACCCAGTGTCTCTGTCTCAATTCAGTCATGAAATAACTCATTGCAATCACTGCATAACATATATCTAGCCTAGTGTGGATCATGTACATCAATGATCCAATCAGCTGCCTATACATGGTGGGATCCACCAAATATGAACCTATATCAGAATCATGCAGCTTCTTCAGGTTGGTAACCATCGGAGTAGACATGGATTTGTAATCCATCATACCAAACCTCTTTAGTACATCCACTATGTATTTTCCTTGTTCTAGAAATATCTCACCCTATCTTTGCCACACTTCCAATCCTAGGAAGTAATGCATCAAGCCTAAGTATTTCATCTCGAATTCTTAGGTTAGCTCCCTATTACACCAGGCTATTAGCCCTTCATTTCATGTTATAAAGAGATCATCCACATACATGATTAGTATAACAAGTTGGTTACCTCTTACCTTGAAGTATAGATTTGCATCAACATCACTTTTCTAAAAGCCTGGGATTTTAAGAAAGTCATCAATCCTGTCATACCAAACTCTGAGAGCCTACTTAAGACCATACAAGGTCTTCCTTAGTTTGCATACATGAGTGCCTTTGTTATGCAGTATAAAACCATCTGGTTTTTCCACAAATACATCCCGTTCAATCTTTCCATTCAATAATGTTGTTTTTACATCCATCTGATTTAGTTTCCAACCAAGTACGGAAGCTAAAGAAATAATAGCTCGAATGGTGGTATACCTGGCTACAGGAGAAAAAGTCTCTTTGTAGTTGATTCCTTCTTTCTAAGTGAAGCCTCTAGCTACAAATATTGCTTTGAACTTTTCCACACTTCCATCAGCTTCATGTTTGATCTTATAGATCCATTTGGAAGAAACCACTAATTTGTCTTTTGGCCTTGGCACAGTGTCCCAAACATTGTTCTTTATATTAGACCTGTATTCCTCAAGCATGTCATCCTTCCATACTTGTATTTTATCTAATTCTTCAAATAAATAAGGTTCATCATCACTAATGATGCTCATCAGTGCAACATAGCCTCCAAACCTATGAGGCCTCTTCCTTTCCCTTAAAGTTCCTTTGGGAGCAACTATCCTTTTTACTTCCTGTGCTATTTATTTAAGCCACCTTGGCTTCCTTTTGGATGGAGGTTCTTAAAGAGTTATTTCTAACACTTTAGTGGGTTCTAGGGGCTCATAACTTGGCCCTTCACAAGGTTCCTCCATCTGATCATCTGACTCTTCATTTTCAGAAGAGGGTGAAGTTGGTTGAACTTCTTCTGAATCCTGCGGAAGCTCTTTGGATTTCTCAAATGCGGCTTCCTCATGGAAAGTCACATATATGATTACCTCTATTTTCCTCTGAGATGGTACATAAATCTTGTAAGCTTTGGAGTTCTCACTATACCCCACAAAAACCCCTTTCTTGCCTGAGGGTTCCATCTTTGTCCTCTTTTCCTTAGGGACATGAATATACATAGGACATACAAATATCCTTAGATGCCCTACTTCAGGTTTGATCCATGAGAAGACTTCTTCAGAAGTCTTGTCCTTCAAAATAGCATGTGGACAACTGTTTTGAATATACACGGCAGTGGAGGTAGATTCTGCCCATAAAGAATTTGGCAGATCCTAGTCAAACATCATTGCTTTCATTGCCTCACAAATATTCTTGTTTTTCCTCTCAGCAACACCATTTTGCTGAGGGTTATATGGCACGGTCAACTGTCTCTTGATTCCTACTGACTTGCAAAAATACTCAAACTAAAGAGATTCAAACTCTCCTCCATTGTCTATTCTAAGGATTCTGATGTGTTTCCTTGTCTGCTTTTCAATAAAGGCTTTATACTCTTTGAATTTATCAAATGTGTCACTTTTAGCTTTAAGAAAATATATCCAATATTTTCTTGAGTAATCATCAATAAAAATGGCATAATACAAACAACCACTGAGTGAGGGAGATGACATGGGACCACATACATCAAAATGAACCAGATCTAAGATGCCCTGAGCTCTGTTGTCTCTACTAGGAAATGCTTTCTTGATATTTTTACCTAGCATGCATCCCTTACAAATTTCATTTTTCACTAAGAGAAATAGATGGCATGCCACATACCATGTTTTGTATGTCTGGAAGAGATTTGTAATGAAAATGTCCAATTCTTCTGTGCGACAACTTGCTGGAGCTAGTCACATCATGAGCCAATGCTTGAACTGATTGTCCTGACATGATGTACAGTCCTCCACTGCAAGTTCCAATGGGTTCTGATGTACTTAAGTGGCTACCTTTAGCCCATAGTAGTGCCTTCATGTCCTTGAATATCACCCAGTATCCCTTGTCCTCAAGGGTTGCAACTGATAGTAGATTATTCTTGAGCCCTGGAACATATAATACTTCATCAACATGAAGTCTAGCCCTAGATTCCACTCTGAAAGAGATAGAACCTACTCCCTTTATCTTGTAACATTTTTCATCCCCAAGCTCGACCTGTTCTGCAAAATATTTTGTCTCTAAATCTAAGAGGATCTCCTTGTACCCTGTCATCTTCTTTGATGCACCATTATCTACTAACCAAGTTTTCGGCCCCGTGGAAACTGAAATGGATAAAGCAGAAACCAAATAATATTATTTCCTATTTTCTTTCTCATTAGAAGGAGTTTTCTGATTTCTTTTGGATTCATCATCCTCAACAGTTGAGGCATGATGTTTCCCTTTCCTAGGATATTTCTTTCTAAACCAACAATCTTTAGCAAAATGACCCAACTTATTAAAAATAAAGCATTTAATCTTAGATGTATCAATATTATTGCCTTTGAATGTACCTTTGATGTTTGTCTTCCATTGAGATCCTTTCTGGAAAGTGCCTTTCTTCTTTCCCTTGAATCTTGATGCTAAATCTTAGTGCTCTTCTTTCATTGGATCTCTCTTGGTAGCTGCACGACTCTCCTCCTAGAGGAAATCATGCCATAACCTCTCAAACGTGGGTTGAATCTCTCTCCCACTTACATTGGATAATAAGGTCTCCCATGAAGAAGGAAGACCGTCTAAAATGGCCTACAATAAATCATCATCGTCCACTGTCACCCCTATGACCAAAAGCTGATCTCTAATCTGAGCTATCCTGGAACAGAAAGATGCCACTAATTCACCTTTCTCCATATTCAAATACTTAAGCTTGTTCTTAAGTGTCCTTTTCTGACTTGGAGCCTGTTTCTCATACAGATTCACTAAGGTATCCATACAATCCTTGGCATTCATCAACGAAGTCATTGCAGGCATTATACTGTCTTTGATTGAGTCAAAGATGATTCGCTTGGCCTTTGCTTGAATATTTCTGAAAGCCATTCTTCCTGCATTATTCATTGGTTCCTCCACCACTGTGGTCACATACTGCTCAAGATCATGCTCTTGCAATATATTTGTTATACGGAGCTTCCACACATTAAAGTTGGTAGCTCCTTTGAGCCTATCTTCGACCCTGATTGAAATGGAGGATTCCATGGTCCTCACAATGGAAACTTAATCAATCTCACTTGGATCTATGTGTACCTACTACTGCACTTCAACACGTTTAACAAACCCTAAGCTCTGATACCATGTTAAATTATGATCTTGATTTCTTATGCGGATTAATTCTTTTTATTTTCTTCAATACTTTGATTCCAGCTTAATACACTTCAATAATTTAAAATCATAATTGAATAGCAATAATTATGTAGATAAGTAAACATGCATATCAAAAACTGATATACCCTGGGGAAACCCTGTACAGGGAGAAAAACCCCAACAAAGAATATTCCTTTATTGCATTAATAATGTAAGATCTCTTACAAATATCCACCATGAATGTACTTCTCTCAAAGAGCTTTCCAAGATGACTCTGACCTAACAAAGACTTACAATACCTTGCTGAAATACACCTTTGATATGTTGCCTCTTTATCACTGATGTGCTCCTTTATTACTTCACCCTCAACCTGCATTTGAAAACTCTGTTTCAAAATTGTGTTGCAAAATTGTGTTGAGGAGAGGGTTCGACCTCTTCTTATATAGGTTGAAGAGGGGAAGAGGAGAAGCTCAAAATAGTAACATGAATGCATGCATTAGTCATAACTCAGCTTCATACTTTAGTTTGAACTTAGAACTAGACTTGAGATTGGTTACAACTCAACATTTCACTTTAGTTCGAACTTAGAACTAGACTTGAGATTGGTTGCAACTCAACATTACACTTTAGTTCAAACTTAGGACTAGAATTGAGAATGATATGCTTTAGTTCAAACTTAGAACTAGACTTAATACTTTAGTTGCAACTCAACATTACACTTTAGTTTCTAAAGTAGAACTAGACTCAAGACTTTAGTTGCAACTCAACATTACACTTTAGTTCTAAAATAGAACTAGACTCAAGACTTTAGTTGCAACTCAACATTACTAAAATAGAACTAGACTCAAGTCTTTAGTTGCAACTCAACATTATACTTTAGTTCTAACATAGTACTAGACTCAAGACTTTAGTTACAACTCTTGACAAGGCAATTCAAAATTCTCTTCATGGTGGATAATGTTTAGACGTGCCAACGCACTAGATCAATACAATTACATCATTTGGAATATTAGGAATATCATTTGTTTCTAGCTCATAGGAATTTTAGATTCAACCTAACTTTTGATAGATACCTTGATGCTTTCTCATGGCTCACAAGGTTTGACTAGGCCTACAGAGGTTGTATGTTCCCCCTGAATTTTGCACTAGTCTGTCTATGCTCACAGAGGTTGTACGTTCCTCCTGACTTTTTCACTAGACTATCTATGCTCACAAAGGTTGTACGTTCCCCCTAACTTTTGCATTAGACTCACATAGCATATCATTCATCCTGACTTTTGGTTTGAATTACAGAGGTTGTCCGTTCCCCTTGGATTTTGCCAATACCTCACAAGACTCGTTGATTCTCCAAATCTTTTTGGCTAGCCTCAGGGTGGACCATATGGACTCTCATTGGAGAATGACTGTCGATGCTGCCAAATTTAACAGATAATGAATGGTACATTCCTTGGGTTGTCTAGGTCAAGAGGAAGAGAGCTAGTGGAAATCAGAATAATTGTAGAAGAATGCCAATGGCTTATGTATATGTTTCTGGATAGGGTGCCTTTGTATCTATGTTTTGGGGATGGAGCGTCTGTATTTATGATTTTTTGGGGTCAGAGTGCCTATGTATTGTGATATTGAGGCATGAGTTCCTATGTAATTTTGATTACGCTAGAATGCTTGTGTGATTTTGGGCAGAGAGCCTATGTGTCGATTAATGGTCGGGGAGCCGAAATTGTAAAATGAAATTACACATGTAGGGTTTTGTGCACTGAGGATAGTGAAAAAATAAGGGGGAGGGGAATGTAACATCCCCAGTTCTAATCCCTATTAATTATAATGTAATTTTATAATGTGAATTAGGCTGGTGAACCAATGTATTAGGACGAATAACTCATATCAATTTAATGTGGTTGGGGACCAAATTTCATATAGTGAACATTGAGATAATTAATAAAAGTAATAATCATTGGTTGTGATATGAAATGGATGAAGAATGATTGAAGGGAAATGATTCCATAAGAGAGAGGGGGGTCCAAGGGGTAATTCTTCATGGCTATTAATCCAACCCACGTTCATGAATTATTATCATTGTATATAGCCTTCTACTTTGATGTGGATTGTGTTGAAAGACAATCATTTAACTCCTGTAAGAGGGTGGGTGTGAGTGGTCACATCCCATAGTTATTGGAGAGCATGGGAATGTGTACAATTAGCATGGGTAAGAGTGTAATTTAATTCAAGAAAGAAAGAAAGAGAGGAAATTCGTATGGCCAAGGGGGATTTTTGGACAGTCACGTTTTTGCATGGAGAATGATTTTTACATGAAAATTTTGGGCAACAAAGGGAGACCAGATGGATGGAAATAATAAAATCCATGGTATACTTGAAGGAATCCATTGTATGGATATTTTTTTTATTAAGAAAGAGGCTCGTGTGCCTGTGAATCGGGCTGTAAGCCTATGGTGCAAATTCCTATTGAGGAAATATCTTAAGAGCCTTGTGAAGGTTGCTATGAAAAATCCTTGGGAGGATGAGAGTTTCTAGAAGTCCCCAACTGGGAATTCTTGGCCAACCAAGTGCACTAAGGGCCCTGATAAACAAATGATACATTCCGAGGGACTTGAATGATGAAGGGGATACATTCCTTGGGTAGTGCAGGTTGTGGGGAAAGGAGAGAGCTAGAGGATTGGAACTATTGTGGGAGTAGAACCTGGGTTTTGGGGATGTTTTGTGTTGAGAGTGGATATCCATAGGGATATATCCTTATGGAATAATAGCCTTAGATCGAGCATGGCCTGTTATTGATATTTGGAGAAATAAATCCCATGGCTAGGAGGTTCATCCTTCATTTGCATCCATTCGGTTAATCATTAATATATAAGTTTTTATATTATATTATTATGTTAATTCCATTGTATAAATGGTTTATATGAATACTGTGTGTTTGATGTTTGATTGAACAATTGCATTCATGTTTAATATATATTGTTAGATGCATTTAGAACTGTGGTATCGATCAAATGATCAAATCTATGTGTGATCTATGACTAGTAAGCTACAAGAATTTAATTAGGTAGAAAATATTAATTTTAATGTGTATTCCACACATAATGATGCTCAGGTGGAGGCTGGGTACATTACATTAGGTCTTGATAGTCATAAAACAAATAATTTTGAGAAATTACTAAGTCAATAAAAGAAAGGGAGAGAAAAAATAGATGTAATGGATCCTTGAGTACTTACCAAGAAGGAAATATTATGTTACTTAGGTTTATCTATTGTTGATATGTATATGAATTTATAATATTTGTTTCTTTGGGATTATGTTGAAGTAACTGTTTGTGGGAGTTATTCTGGGTTAACATTCTGTTCCAAGGCGTTCTTGACCTAGTGATCAATATAGTCCTTGCTTGGTGGGGTGATTTCTTTCTTAACTCGAAGCATGAAAATATACTCCTCTACTTCTTTGCAATCCACTTGGAGTTGGTTGATGGATGAAATGTGGTGTTCATTGTCATTAACAAATGCAACAAGCCATTGTTTTAGTTCTTCTTTAGGAAACTCCACAAGGTTGTCAAAGTTGTTAGCTAATGAATTATTCATTGCTGCCAATTGACTATCAAGTTCCTCTTTAGTGATAATGGCTAGATTCCTAAAACGTTGTGGACCCTACAATTCTTTAACAACATCAAATGCTTTTAAAATAACATTTCCTCTTCTTTTATTGATTTTTTCAAAAGTACCAGTTGCATCTTGCAACATTTTTACTTGTTATTCCCAAGTTGCCTTTATTTTCTTTATTCTTCTTCTTGAGGGAAGTCCCTACTAATTTATTTGATAGTCAGTCATACTAGCGACCTATGTGATAAAAGTTTTTAGCTCATTTTTACAATAGGCTTCATCATGTTGCAAATATCTTTGAAAATGTCTAGTAAAACCTGAAATCCTTTGTGAAAGATTGCGTATGTTGGTGTTGCCCTCCCACACCTATTTTACTATCTCGAGTCTTTTGTTAATGTTATAGAAAACATAGAGTCCAACTCCATTCAACAATTGAAGTTCTTTATTGATTGGATTTGAGGTTCCTGGAGTACTTGGAGGAGTTTGTTCTATTGAAAGTATGGCCAATGGTTGTGCAAACAGTGGCTTGGGAATCAATGCCTCCTCAGGTTCACTTAGTATTTTATAAAATTTAATGGTTTGAAACTCCTATTATCAAATTGAATATGTAAGAGCATGTCCTGTAGAATGATGTAATTACATGAGTCCAAATGGTCCAATTATTGAGACATTGACTACTAACCTTAATTTTTGAACCACCTTTTTGTTTTTGACATTGACCTTCTCGTTATGTAACTTATTTTCATGATTAATGTATTGAGTATTGTGCAATGTCAAGGACTGGTCCTAAAACCAGGGATAATTTCAAGGATGGAAATTTATCTCAGAATGTAGACTCCTTGGAAAATCCTACTAGTCCTTAATATGAAAACTATAAAATCTTTAGCGATATTGTTGTAAAAATATTTAAATTTCTAAGGATTTTACATATTTTCTATAAAATTTGGGCTATTGTTAAGGTAAAATAATTTTATTCTATAGAATTTGGGTGAATCGATTTTAGAAAAAATGGAAATTGGTGAATCGTTTTTTGGATAAAGCATGGAAAAATAGCTTATGGTCAATATATATCCTATGGAATTTTCCCTACCTCAAACAACATGGGTTCCTCTGTTGTGAGGTCCTGTGTAATCTCTTGGATTTCAAAAATTCTTCGGTCCACCCAATCCAGTAGATTTGTACTCTCTATTTATGTATCATTAACATTTCCCGGGATTCTTGGATCTTGCGAATTATGCCTATTTTGGATTCATTTCTTTTTTCTTTTGGGACACTGTATGTTCCCATTCAATATTTTCATGAGGTGGTTACTCTCCACCACAACCTCTAACACACTTGCCATTACTCTCTTCTTTGTTTAACTTATGATGTTATGTTCTTTGCTGAGAGGAAGATCTCTTATGTGGCTATGGATTGGAAGAAGACTGAACATTACTACTACTACTCCCACTTTGTCTTTCTTTGTTATGGCTTATCGTATTTCAAATTATTTCTATCAACAATCCCTCAATACATGCATTCCTGTCCATTTTTTCTGGAGGGTTTGTCATTGGTTTCTTCATAAAATATCTTGAAAATGTTGTTGTACCTTATCGATGCTAAATGTCGCGAGAATAGACCCTTGGGGTCAAAAACCCCTAGGGGTTGTGTTTCTTTTATATTAAATAGATTAAGTATTTCCGAGACTTCTATTAGATGCACTAGATTCCTAAAGATTGTGTTCCTAACTCAAAGAGACAATGTAATGGATTTCTTTTTTCTCTTCCTGTGAAATAAAATGCACCAGGATTTATACTACCGAAAAACTTCCACAAAAAAATATCTATCACAAACAAATATAGAGAGTAGAGGGGGGTTTTCTTGACAACCATACAAATGTATGTATGTATGGTTTTCCTCTTAAATGTAAATTACCATTCCCTTAAGAAATTACTCATCTGTCAAACAATTGTCTTAGGTTGATGGACAATTGGTATGGATTTTTGGTTGTCATTGATTTCAAGAGTGATATTGTAGATTGATGTCAACCCTTGGAGAAAGTCTGGTAGCGAATTTCAGTAGCACAAAGGTTTGGGTAATGGACCTAAGTTTGTTTGATGTATAATGGTATGAGTTTTAATATATTTGAAGGTAAGACTATTCTATATGGGTATTACATGTCATGCCATTTCCGGTGGTATGTGGAACATCACATAACTCCTCACGGTTAGAGAGTTATGGCCATGTGAAGTTGGAGAACCCAGGTTTGGGTAATGGACCCAAGTTTATTTGATGTATAATGATATGAGTTTTGATATATTTGGAGGTAAGACTATTCTATATGGATATTACATGTCATTCCATTTATGGTGGTATGTGGAACGTCACATAACTACTCACGGTTTGAGAGTTACAACCTTACGAATTTGGAGGACCCTCATATGTTGGCTTGAAACCCCAAAAGGTCAAAGAAGTCAAAGTGATTGCAAATAGGAAATTATTTAAATAATAAAGTGAAGTGAAAAAGTAAAAAATGATTATTTAAATAATAAAGTGAAGTGACAAAGTCAAAGAGGATTATTTAAATAATAAAGTGAAGTGACAAAGTCAAAGAGGATTATTTAAATAATAAAGTGAAGTGATAAAGTCAAAGAGGATTATTTAAATAATAAAGTGAAGTGACAAAGTCAAGAAGGATTATTTAAATAATAAAGTAAATGGATAACTTTCTAATTATGGAAAGTGGTTAGAAGTGGGCTAGCCCTAAAATAAGGAAATTGGGTTAAGATGGTTAAAAGGTAACCCCTTGAGGAAGCTACATGAAAGTATAAATAAGAGGCAAGGCTCTCTCATTTTAATAACACTTAAGCATATTAAATATATATAGGTGACTGAGGAAAAAAAATGATATCTAAGCCGAATTTTAGAGGGAAGGTGTTGGCCCTCGACCAAGTTTTGGGGAAACATTGGTCAGGTTTGACCACTTTTTGGACTTCGACGTAGTGATCGAAGAAGGAGCACCCAGGCAGAGATGAGATCACAGATCTCGCTTGTTTTATGGGCTTTGTGGACCCAACATGGGGTTCTTAGGGTTTTGTAACAGGTTATAGGATGTCGGCCCATGGGTTTACCCATGATTAGGCCTTTTTGTAAATGTAAAATTATAAATAAGAATAAGATTGTAAGGATGAGTAGTGGTAGAAGGGGATGTAATTGGCTAAGTGCAAGAGGCAAGTAGTTCTGAGTTTCTTTGTGCAACAAAATATGTATGTAAGGCTCCGTGTTTGATGGAGGAGCTGGATCTGTGCCTTGACTTGATTTTGCGAAGGTGGATCTGGTGCTTAGTGCACAGATCACATGTCTGCCGTGAAGCTTGGCTCTGTGGCTTAGTGCACAGAAGCAGGCGAATGTAAGAGATTGAAGCCTAATAAAGAAGAAGAAGAAGCAGTTGGTGGACGTAGCCCCACACTGGGGCGAACCACGGATATCATGTGTTTATGGTTTGCTTTCTGCTATGATGTTTATGCTGTGAATCTGATTAGTGCATTGATTGTTATATATGATGGATAGATCTATGAATGTTTAGTGCTTTATTTATGTTGAATGTGCTAGATCTGACCGATTATGCTAAGTGCGATGTGTATGTTGTCAGTGTTATTGCGTCGATCTATTCTTAGGGTTTGTTTTTTTATGTGAATAAAGTTTGGAAACTAATGCATGTTATCTTCCAAGTACTTTACGAAGTGTTATAATCAAATATCTGTGTCCCATCTTGGTTACGTACACCTGAGTCCTGTAACCCCCCTTGCCTCTACCTCGGGTGAGACTTTGCCTACTTCACAGGTGTTGCCGAAAGGGCTGGTAGTTAGGGTTTTGTTGGTGCATTTTTGAAATGTTGAAACCTGGGTTCGCCCCTGTGCCAACAGAAGGTGAAGTAAAGAAGGCCGAAATTCAAGGGAGGATAAATTCTTTTGATGATTCTTTCTAAGGTATGTTATTTACAGGTCATCTCACCATTTTTGCAATAACGTTTTTTCTAGAATGACGCAGACCATGAAATTGGGAGGCCATTGAGGAAACATATCAAAGTAGTTGTGATACAAATTTTATCTTGTGGGTCATTGTATTTTTGTAGTTACACTCTGTGGAAAATAGGGTTTGTGGCTAGTCCTTAAACTAGTCTAAAACAGGTGTTTCGGGTAAAAACATCACAACTTATTCATAACAGATCCAAATTCAGTAAAACCAAATATGTTGGTTAGCGTACAATCTTTAGTATTATTTGTACAATTTTTAGATCCATACAACAAATATTCCGTGCGAGGCATACTCTACAATTTCGCTCTCTAGAATAATCGAGAATTCAACAAGGTATGCCATTTTTTCTATAACTCCTTTTTTGAGAGGTGCCAAGTAGTGACACCTGGAGGAATTGGATTAAACACACTGAAGAACATTGTGTACTATTTTCAGATCTTTATTCATTACAGGTACATAGTTATGATTATTTGAAGTTAGGGTTGTTGACTAATCCAAAACTAGTCATGTGAGACTAAAGTAAAGTTTGATGAAAATGCTATTCTCTTGTTTTTAAAGTTAAGAAAGGTTTGCAGGTATGTGATCATATACACCAGGTCTATTACATAGTTAAAAATCACATTTGGATGATGAAATTGATGAGGGATTTTGGTTGAGGTAGATGTTGGGTACATGGTTGAGACAAGTAGTTGATGAGTTGGCACATACATGAGGTGTATAGTTGATGATGTTGGTACATATTGATAATTCATAGTTGATGAGTAATTGATACATGATTAGTAGTATTGTTGACACATGGTTTATGGATGATGTATCATACTTGCATTAGTATATTATTAGAAGCACATATTGATCTTGGTGATGATTATGAGTTGTTTTGTTGTGCTTGGTTGATGCACATCTTTGAGAGTTTTCTTGGTGAATGATCTTGGTGAGTAGATCTGATTTGGTTGATAAGATTGATGAGATAGGTTGTTGTGATAGGTTGTTTGGACAAGTTGTTGTGACAGGTTATTCATACAGGTTTGCTGCATGGTTGATGCACTTGTTCATGGTACAGGTTGAGGTATAGGTTGGTGCATGGTTGATGCACTTGTTAATGGTACAGGTTGATTATAGGATGTTTGGTACAGATTGGTGCATGGTTGATGCACTTTTTATGGTACAGGTTGATTACAGGTTGAGGTACAGGTTGATACATGGTTGATGCATGGTTCAGGTTATTGGTATAGGTTTTTTGGTGCAGGTTGATTGGTACAGGTTTACAACATTATATCTCACAGTGACAGTGTGAAAGTGGTTCCATAATTCTACTTATACATCAAGGCGGTTGGATGGGACAAGGATGGGTGGTTGTAGCCACCTTCTGCTTTTAGCTGGAGAACATAGGGTGTTGTAGCCTCCTTTTGGTTGTAGCCAGAGAATTGGGGAGTTGGAGCTTCCCTCAATTTGTAGCCTGAGAAACTAGGGGGTTGGAGCCTCCTTCCAATTGCAGCTGGAAAACAAAGGAAGTTGGTGCTTCCAATGAATGTAATTCTTAAAGACATATAAGAAAAAACATTCTGTGGTTTTCTCCCGCCTTGGGTTTCCATGTAAAACACTGGTATACTATGTATGTATGCTATTTCTCATTTTTTCATTGTTTATTTACTCTACAACTATTGGATGATAATGCTACATTGTTATAACACTTGCATTTTATGGTGAAATAAGATTATATTTCTCTATTACTGATTCACCCCCCCCTCTCAGTAATCCAACATAATCTTCTTGAGTTATTCTCTTAAGCTCTGCCACAACCAATATGTGTCTGAAATCTCTAACAAACAATTGATGTTTAGATTGATCAAGATCCAAACAACAACCTCACAAGATTAAAATCCCCCTTCATTTTTATATAGGTTGTACTACTTTGTTATAGTATCAAAGATGTAACTTGATATTCTTGGATTGGGTTGTCAAATGGGAGAATAATAAACAACAAGCCCCAAGTCATTATTACTTTAGTCTATATATGAAATGGCCATTGATAACAAAATTTCTCCTTGAATGGACCAAGCAACTTCTTAACCATAAAAATATGAAGAAAGGATTCAATATCAGAATAAATATATGCTCAACTCCATTATAACATCCCTCTAAAACACATGCAATCTAAATATGCATCAATATATTCTCACAAGAAAAAAGAATGAAATGGTATTAATAATTTCATGGAACTTTAAAGGAGTACTGCATTCAAAGCTAAAAGTAATTTGATAGGCATACTCCAAAAATATCACATTGAGAAATCCCAAGATACGAGAAATAATTAAAGTTATTCCCCAAAATTGTTGTTTGTGGAGTTTATTATATGAAATATATTTATCATTATAAAGAATTCAGTAAACCAATTGACTAGTGCTTCATAAATAACGCTTTCCAAACACAAGGACTAGATATCCATGAATCAATTAGACAACACTAGCTTACATTTATCAATCAAATAGATGGATGTAAAATACTCTATGATATTTTTAGATAAAGTGTTTTGGAAGAATACAAGAAAGACACTCAAAAATATCAACCTTATGCCCAATACAAAAATACAAGCATAAATCCAAATAGATGGATGTAAAATACTCCATGATATTTTTAGAGAAAGAGTCTTGGAAGAATACAACAAAGAGACTCAAAACTCTCAACCTTATGCCCAGTACATAAATACATGCATAAATCCTTGAGAAAAATAGTGTAGAAGAATATGAAGAAGAAGAAAAATGGAGATCTTTATTTGATGATCAAAGACTTGGATGCATGATGATGGCGGGAACTTTTCTATTGTGATGTTCTAACCCCTTCTTTGATGGTGCTTTCTTCTTTTAAAAATGCTCCCAATGCTTTCTTGAATTAGTTAGGGTTTTTTGTTCTTCTAGAAGTTTCCACTTGCTTCTTTTTATTAAATTCTCATCAATGAATTTAGGTTGTTGAAATCCGCGCCTCCAAATGGAACCCACTTAATACTTAAATAAAAATTATTTACTAAACTTTTATTTCAAAACTTTAAAATTGATTACTTGAAAAAAAGTGGATTTTGTTTTAATTTTTTGAGCATGCTAATTGACTCTCTTACACCTGCAAATCTGAGTGAAATGCAGTCCGATATGAGAAAATGTACTAAGAAAACATGGTCATACAACCAAAAATGTGATATGTATGGTCATACAACCAAAAATGTGATATGTATGTTCTATATGGGTCGTGGAGAGGAGAGATGATTTGGTTAACTATGAAGTAGAAAAACGAACCCATAGAAAAAAAACTCACCCTAAAATATGTCCTAGACCAAAAGTTATTAGCTTCGAAAGAAAAATTAGCTCGGTAAAAAAATAGGCTAGGTAAACCACCAAACTTAAAAAATTTCCCAAAAATTTAGGTTTAAAAAAAAAAAATCCTAGGCTAGGCTAGGAAAACTAATTCATATCTGGACAAATGGAAGCCAAATTTTAAGAACCAATAGTTGATATTAACTGATTCCTCTATTCCGAAGAAAATGGCGAGGCCATATTTTCAAAACAATACTCATAAACGATGAGATATGCTCAGATCCAATGAAAATTGAAGTGGTTGTCTAGATAAAATTGTAGTCTACAAGAGAAGGGGGGCCCAAAGATGGATCCATTGAAATATGATGAAAAAAAATCAAAAGATAATTTGTGCAAGGAGATAGAGATCGATAACCAAATCTGATACCATGTTAGATATGAAAAATATGCATTAACATAGAAAAAAATATAACGTTTCTAATCACCTATGCTAAGAATAAGATAATTCAATAAATTAAAGAATGCAAGAAAAGAGAGAGACAAGAAACAAGTGTTTACGGGGTAAAACCCCAATGTGGGGAAACATCCACCGAAGCAAGTCTTCTATTTCGTAGGAAATCTCTCCATTATTACAAGGAAAGAGAACACTCAACCATATGGATGATTCGGCCTAAGGACCCATAGGGTCCAAGAAAAATTTCAATACCATAAACTACTCACTATTCTCTCACACTTTTAAATGACCTCCTTCACCTCCATTAGATATGAGAAAGTGAAAGGAGAATAATTCCCATGATGCATGTGGGATAAACCATTTTTACAATATAGGGAGTTATTGAAGAATACCATTTCAAAATTCGATATCCATGTAATCTAATACCATTAAGAAATCATTAACACATCCTAACAAGGATTCCACGCTAGCCTTCATTAATCACGCATATGGGGCTAGCCATGTGTGGAATTTCAAGAAGATTCTATAAGTTCCAAAACGTTATCACAATTGAGCATTGAGGAAGTCAAAACCATACCCCTATATGGATATCAAGCTATGCTTAATATTGGGTTGCTAGGAGGAGAAGGGGTTCCATTGTTTTGCATTATATCTTGTTCCATATCTAAGAAAAACATTTGAGGGTGATATTTTGTGAGCATAACAAAGGAGGAGGAGGATTTTGTAGCAGACGTTTAGGCCACAATGTCAAAAGGTAACTCCATAGTGAGTTCCCATTCCTTTGTATGTGCATTTTATAACTTAAGGAAAGAGAGAAGAGCACGAGCCTCACCTTCTAGCTCAATTTTCTGCCATATTGGATTTCCTAGGTCAAATATTGTGTTCATTTGTGTGGATGGTGTGTATTTTATGCATGTTCTTTCATTTTTGTATTTTGCTTATTTCTTAAATTCAAGTAAAGGTAGTAATTAAATAATTTTGGATCTAAGGAAATAAATTGCAAAAATTCTAAGATCTGTTATGATGAACTATTCTAGTGGAATATCCATGATGGTTTAGAGATCATATTGGTATCAAAGTAAGTTTGTTTGGGGTATTTGTAGGAAGTTGCAGGGATTCAGGAATCATTTTAAGAAGAAAGTCACAAAAACCTAGCCATAGATGATGATTCTTCTCATAACAACCCTTGAGATCTAGAATGGGAGAGATTTGGGAGGCTAGAAGAGAAATGTTTTGACATATCTTGCAATATGTCCCTCCTCATGGTGAATATCGCAAGAAATATCATATCGTTCAAAGAGACTATAGGCTCTAACTCTGAGATTGGATTAGAAGGGAAATTCGGAAATATTGAAGACCCATAAAAGGAGTAAAGGAAAGAGATTGACAAAGAGAAGCCGAGTTGAAGTGTTGTTAAGCCTTCATAGACCCTATTCAATATGGAAGAAAAAGTGGATGTAAATAAATACCAAGGAGAGATTGATGCATTAAAATAGAATTATTGTTTGTAGCAATTATAATTTTATTGATATAGGTGGATACTAGAGGCTACCCAACTATTCCACTAATTCAGAATGGTTCCACATCTTGGCATTTTTTCTATGAGTTTTTGGGTCTCAGAATTATGGGGTCGTTTTAAGGCCCTAAACGATGTTTTTTGGCACAATAGCACCTACCATGTAGCCAAAGGTAGATTCTAGGTCGAATAGAATGTGTACTCCTTGGATGGACCTTTCTGATAGGGTACCAAGTGCACCAAATAGAGATTGTATGCAAAAGTTACACCCCTCAGAAGTTGACGTATCAACTAACCACATCGGGGCCCACAAAACGTTTTGCATTTCATCTTTAGGGGTTAGGGTTTTGAATGTTTAGGTTTTTCTCAATAATAATTTATGTTAAAAGTCCTTTTTATCCTCTTTATAATTATCTTCTTGTGAATGGGCGTAGCTGTCACATCTCTCTCTCTCTTTAGAGATAAGATACCATCATTCTATCTAGCTTGTGTGATTTTCATTTTACAGTGTTTTGTATTCCAAAAAACATTAATAGAATTTGAGTTTAATTGTATTACTATGTTTCTTGCAATATCTCTATGTATTTCCTTGTTATATCTCTGTCTTCATTTCATTCTCAAATATAATTCAGATCAATTGTATCAGATCATTCTCCTCATTGTACTTTCTTAGTGCGTGTCCCCAACGAGGTTAGGGTTTAGAGAGTTGGGTCTCAATATATTTTATCTTAAGGAAAATTGCTTTCTCAAGCCCAAGTTACCTCCCATGGAAGAATAAAAGAGAGACGACAGAGAAGGAGATCTTATTAAATTGTTTCTTGAGGAATCCCTCATGTAATATAGGAACAAGATGATGGATAGTTTCACCTAGATCCTTCGATGAATGCTAAAAACAATGGCGATAGCTTCAACCAGTGGTCACTTTGGAGGTGCAAAACCCTTAAAGGTACAGGTTAAATTTGATATTCCTTTATTTGAATGATATATATATATATGCCAACTCTTTTGAAAAATGGTTAAGTTTGCTAGAGGGTTATTTCTATGTCCAAATGTTTTCCAATAGTGAAAAGCTCACCTTCGTGCTCCTTAAATCCCTTCCCTATATCATAGATTGGTGGGAAACTTACTCCGAGAACCATGTTCGAGATGAGTCTACAATGTTTGGGCTAGAAACCACTTGGGAGGATTTTGTTGATTCCTTCAAGGAGAAATACTACCTTATTGAAAACTTCGATGACTAGTACACGATATGGAAAACTCTATGTTAGGAGAGAGACCAGATAGTGTTGGAGTACACCAACAACTTCCATATCTTGCACACAGAGCTGGGTATTAAAGTGTTAAGAACCAAATATCAAGATAGCATAGAAAAACCTTAGAATAAGTACTCAATGCCTTGAAAAAGATATAATTTCAGATAATAAGCCTCTTTGAAAGGGCAACCTCCTTATACACCACATAAGTTTCCAAATACAAGATGATTCCAAATGAAAATATCTCCTTGGTATATATAGGAGACTAGGAGGTACAATTACAACTAATGGACCCAAGACGACATAAATAAAATAACATTACTAATGTAATATTCCCCAATTGAGGGGTAATGTGCCACTATTTAGGGCTTAACATGCCCCTTCCCTTGATACAAGTGTTGTCCACGACGATTGAGTAATTCTGGATGCTTCTATATAAAAGACTCATCTTCCCAAGTGGAATCTTCGGCAAGAATTTTCCTCCACTTAATGAGATACTCTGAAATGGATCTATTCCTCATCTGGAAAATTCTCGTGTCAGTGATGGCTTCAGGATCCAATATGATTTTTCCTTCCTCGTCAATTTCTGGCAATATAATTTGAACTGGGATCTTGTCACCTATAACCTTCTTTAAACATGAAACATGGAAAACTGGGTGTACTCGTGAGGATGCAGGCAACTCCAATTTGTATGCCATAGTACCAATCTTTCGCAACACCTTATAAGGGCCATAGTACTTTGGTGATAATTTATTATCCTTCTTGGCTTGCTTGAGGGACATCTTTTTTTATGGTTGTAGTCTTAAAAACACCCAATCCCCTATTTCAAAACTTCTTTCACTATGATGTTGATTTGCTTGTTGTTTCATGCGATTTTGTGCCATGGTCAGGTTGTCCTTTAAGATTTGGAGAAATTATTGTTGATGCTCGATGTGATGTTCCACTGCTTGAACCTTAGACTTTTCTTTTAGAGAAGAAGTGATGGAAGGAGGGTGGTATCCATAGAGTGCCATAAATGGTGTAATTTTTGTTGCAGTATGAAATGAAGTTTTATACCACCATTCTACCAAGGGTAACCATTTGAACCATTGTGTTTGTTTATCAGAAACAAAGAAACAAAGGTAGCCTTCCAGACATGTGTTCACTATCTTGGTTTGTCCATCAGATTGAGAATGATAGGATGAGCTATGAGCCAATTGAGTACCCAAACAAGAAAATAGTTCTGTCCAAAAACGTCCAGTGAAGATAGGATCTCTGTCACTTACACTAATCTTTGGGATTCCATGTAGTTTTTGAACTGTCTCTATGAATGTGGTGGAAACTGTACTGGATTTGAAGGGATGAGAGAGTGAAAAAATTGTGCGTACTTGGTCAGTCTATCAACAATCACCATGATGACACTCTTTCTTTTAGACTTCTGTAACCCTATGATGAAATCCATGGAAACCTCCTCCCAACGCTGACTTGGGATGGCTAATGGTTGTAAAAGACCTAGGGTCTTAATTGTTTCCACCTTATTTTGTTGGAAAACCAAACATTCTGCTATAAACCTTTGAACAACAGTTTTAAGGCCATCCCAAAAAAATTCCTTCTTGACCCTATGGTAGGTTTTCAAAAAACCCGAGTGCCCTCCTACTAGAGAGGTGTGAAATTCCAATAGTACTTTTTGTTTGAGTTGGGATTTCGTACATAAATATAAGCGATATTTGTACCATAGTGAATAATTTTTCCATGTAAATGTATCTGATGCACTGGAATCCTGCTGCAACCTTTGAATGAGAGTCCACATATTTTCGTCATTCTTCCATTCATCCCTCGCTTCTATTATCCAATCGGGTTGGATGATCGAGATAGCACAGAGAAAGGACTCAACATATTCATCTTTTCTTGAGAGTTCATCTGCCACAACATTTTTCTTCCCTTTTTTATAGATGATTTCAAAATCATAACCCAATATCCTGGTCACCCATTTTTGTTGTTCTTCTGAAGATAGTCTTTGTTCCAAGAAGTATTTAAGACTATCATGATCTATTTTGACCTTGAAGTGCCTACTTATTAGGTAAGGGCACCATTTCTTCAATGCATGTAATATTTCCATCATTTCCTTCTCATAAATGGGTTTGTGTAAGTCCTTTCCCTTGAGTGGATGACTTTCAAAAGCCAAGGGCATTCTTTATTGCACTAGGACATCACCAATGCCATTTCCCGAGGTATCACATTCCACGGTAAAGGTTTTTGTGAAGTTTGGTGTGGTCAAGATAGGAGCTTTACACATCACCTCTTTAAGTTTTTTAAAATATTTAGTTGTCTCTGGAGTCCATGAAAATGCATCCTTCTTAGTTAGTGTCGTTAAAGGTGTTGTTATTCTCCCATAGTTCGGAACAAACTTGTGGTAGTAACCTGTCAAACACAAAAATCCTCTAAGATTCTTCAATGTTTTGGGAATTGGCCAATCCATCATGGCCTTAATATTGTTAGGGTCTACCTTGACACCTTCATGAGATACAATATGACCCAAATACTCTACCTCAGTCACCCCAAAGAAACATTTGGACAGTTTGGCATATAGTTGTTGATCCTTTAGTACTTGTAGCACCTTGTGAACATGTCGCACATGATCCTACCAAGACTTGATATAGATTAGTATATCATCAAAAAATACTAAAATTTGTTTTCGAAGGAAGGGATTGAAAATGGAATTCATCAATCCTTGGAATGTGGAAGGTGCATTTGTAAGGACAAAAGGCATGACCAAAAATTCATAATGGCCTTCATGAGTTGATAATGTTGTTTTGGGGATATCTTCTTCCTTCATTCTAATCTGATGATACCCTGAATGAAGATCCAACTTTGTGAAATATATTGATCCATGTAGTTCATCTAACAATTCATCAATGACAGGAATGGGAAACTTATCTTTAATAGTGATCTTGTTGAGCTCTTTATAATCTGGACACATACACCATGGACCATATTTCTTGAATATCATTACCACCGGTGGAGAGTAAGAACTTTGGCTAGGTCTAATAATTCCAACCTCTAACATTTCTTCAACAATACGCTCAATTTCACTCTTCTGGGCATAAGGGTATCTATATGGCCCGATGTTAGGAGGAACACTCCTAAGAATTAGGTGAATATCGTGATTATGATTTCGAGTGGGTGGAAAAACTTTGGGAGTATCTTCAAATACTTTGGAATTATTATCAATGATCTCTTGGAGGTCTATGGGAATAGATGACTTAGATGTTTGAACATCTAGTGAGCATAGTTGTGAAATTACACCTTGATGCCCCTTTTTCAATAATTTTTTCATTCCATTAGAGCTTATCACCTCACTGGGTTTCCCTGTGATACCTCTTAACTCAATTTCTTTTCCTTCCAATAAAAATTTCATGAAACGTTCTTGAAAATTAAAAGCCATTGTTCCTAATGATTGTAACCATTGGATTCCTAGTACGACATCAACACCACCCATGGGTATAGAAATCATTAGACTATTCATTACATATTCCCCCATAGTAAGATTGATATTATTACATTTTCCTGAGAAATTGATAGTTCCTCCATATACAATCATTACTTGAAACTATGATGCTCGATATACAAAGCAATTGAGAGATTTGGCTAATTTATACTGAATGAAATTATGAGTACTACCAGAATCAATTGGGACTATTACCTTTTTATTTTTGATATATCCTTCGATCTTGAGGGTTTGAGGAGTGCTAATTCTAACCAATGAATTACACAATATCGTGGGAGTCAAATCTTTAGAAGAAATAACTTCTACGTTTTCATCTTGAGATGGTTCTTGTTCTAGTTCTTGTTCTTCTTCCTCTTCATAATCAATGTAGATGTAACACATCCACTACCTAAATAATAAAAAATTTCTTTCTTCCTCAAGGAACAGAATCCCCGAAGTCCTACGGGGTCTAGTGCAGGCTAGTTCTTCCCTGTTCACCTCCCTGTGATCGTGGGTTAGGACCACAGGCCAAACAAACCAGGCACCTTTTCCTGTTTCGCGACTCAACGATACAATCAATCTGGAAGGTAGAATGGTGAGGGGGCTTTGGAATGAAACCCTGGCCGTAGATCTGGGCGCATATATTTTGTCCAACTAGATCTACCCACCACTTAACGAAAAAGCACTAACTCCCTTCCTTTATTCCCTAGTTCGATAGGACCATATACGCGCCTAAATGCATGCACCTTTCACAACTCGCGACCTCACGAGTCGTGAGTCAAATACCCTCAAATTTTCTTCACAAATCGCCGATACCCGAGGTCACGAAATGGGCATAGCTTCCTTTCTTAGTTAATGCCCTCCCCACCTATAACCATAGGCTAGGCTTAAACATCAGCGCCTCTCGCAACTCGCACCTTCGTGATTTTGTGAGTCGAACTCTCATGCTCTCCTGTTGTGATCTCCTGAGACACTGTAGGTCAACACTGAGTTGACTCCTCCCTTGGCGGTTCTTCCCTTCTCGCAACCTCACAACCTCGTCAGTTGAACCGTCAAGCTTTCACCCTCCTATTCCGTGAACCCCTGAGATGCAAGAATTCAATGGAGTGTCGACTCTTATCTCCAGGCAACGCGTGTCCACCCATCGACCACGCGGGTCCCACCTTATGGCTCTTCCACGCGTCCACATGAACCTCGGCACTCGGCACTTCACGACTTCTGATGTCGAAAGTGGCTCCACTCAACCTCCGAACCCTCGAGTGTGCGATAGGAGATAGGGTTCCCGATCCAACGATCCTCCTACGACCCATATCCAATGGCTCTCCTTCCTTCCTCGCTCCTTGTGTCTTCATGACTTGGAGTAACCAATGTTTGGGCTCTCACCCTGCGAACTTCCGAGTTCGCGAGATCTATCGATCTATACCACCTGTCCTCCTTAGATGGACGGCTCCTATTCCTCTCGCCACTTCGTCTCTTCGTGTCCTCGCGCCTCGTGACTTTTAACACCAACTACTTGGGCGTTCACCCTGCGAACTCCCGAGTTCGCGAGATATCTCGATCTCTGCCACCTGTCCTCCTCAGATGGACGACTCTGATCCTCTCGTAGCTTCGCCACTCGCGACTTGGAGCATCCAAATTTTGGACTTCTACCCCTCGAATCTCCGAGCTCACGAGATCTTTGGATCTCTACCACCTGTCCTCCTTGGATGGACAACTCTGATCCTCTCGTAGCTTCGCCACTCGTGACTTGGAGCGTCCAACTTTTGGAATTCTACCCCGCGAACCTCCAAGCTCACGAGACCCCTGGATCTCTGCCACCTATCCTCCTCGGATGGACGACTCTGATCCTCTCGTGGCTTCGCCACTCGCGACTTGAAGAATCCAAACTTTGGGCTCTTACCTCACGAACCTCTGAGGTAGCGAGATCCCTATTCATGAGGGCTTAACTCTCGTTTATCTCCCTATAGACTTTACGACTGTCAGGTTTCCTAGCTAATATCTGATGGTTCATATCGGTCCTGATGTCACGCCCTTTCTCACTTCTCTTTGGACGTGTACAAACCAACGGTCCAGATGTTCTCATGGAGTCTGGGGTTCTACGATTCGGATTCCTCACTATTCACGAAGATAGAGGAAAAAGGGGTTAAGGCAAATTACGCCCTCATTCATTCCTTCGATTTAACGGTCGTGAATGACCGCAGATTCCTTGACAGGATCTCATCCATTGATCAATACTTATCCTTACGCTGCTACTTCGGGATTTCAAGAGGGTCGTTCGTCTTCGCACAGGGTTGTTAAGACTTGCACATTCACACCCTTTTTCCAGGTTCTTGGTAAACCTTTCTAAGGAGGAAAATCTCCATGAAGAGGTCTATTCCGGGCATTCCTGGATACAGATAAGGGAAACAAATTCCCGAGAATGGACTGGATACCTGACTTAGTTCAACCTGGGCATGATTAGATTCATTTTTATTGACGTAAGTCATGCATGGCTTCCTCTATTACAAGCATATGTCCATTAATTATCATCAAAACATTCACAGACATTCTTACACTAAAATCGTTCACAATCTCACAGTGCTATGAGTATATATACATACATACATACATACATACACACATA
>JZKD02S0073866.1:185187-238614 GCA_000966675.3 Picea glauca | reverse complement strand
GAAAATCCTTGGCATGAGAATAACAAGAGACAGGAAAAATCGCAAACTGACATTGTCTCAGGGTGAGTACACAGAAAAGGTGTTGGAGAGGTTTAGAATGTAGAATGCAAAACCAATTAGTACACCTTTGGGCAGCCATTTAAAATTAACTAATGAAATGTGTCCCAAGACATAGGAAGAGATAGAATACATGTCCAGGGTCCCTTATTCATCAACAGTTGGCAACTTGATGTATGCAATGGTTTGCACAAGACTAGATATTGCACATGCAGTGGGAGTTGTGAGAAGGTATATGAACAATCCAGGTAAAGAACATTGGGAAGAAGTAAAGTGGATGCTCAGGTATTTGAGAGGTACTACTACACATGCATTATGTTTTGGAGGTTCAAACACTTTTCTATAGGGATAAGTTGATTAAGATATGGCAGGTGATAAAGACAACAGGAGGAGCACCACAGGGTATGTTTTTACTATAGGTGGAACAACAGTAAGTTGGATTTCGAAACTGCAAAAGGTTGTTTCACTTTCAACAACAGAGGCAGAGTACGTTTTTGCTATAGAGGCTAGTAAAGAGATGATTTGGTTACAAAGGTTTATGGAGGAATTGGGAAAGAAGCAGGAGAACAGTCAGTTGTACTGTGACAGTCAGAGTGTCATTCACCTTGCAAAGAACTCAACCTTCCATTCGAAGACTAAGAATATATAGTTGAGGTACCATTTCATATGATCCACCTTGGAAGATGGACAATTGAAGCTGGAAAAGATACACACTAGCTAGAATCCTGCAGACATATTAACAAAGGGAGTAACCAGGGAGAAATTGAGTTCCTGCTCAGTTTTAGTTGGTCTTCAAGAATGAATATTAAAATGAGAAGTTTTCTAGGTCCAAGAAGGTTCAGAGTCCAACATATACAACAGCGGTGGAGTTGTTGAGATCAGTCTCCAAGTGGGAGATTGTTGGTTGTGGAGCCTGATTATCTTCCTGATTCAGAGGTCCTTGACTTCAGTTGTGTTTATACCCCATGAAGTATTTACACCCCAAAAATATGTACACTCTTCCACGCGGGGGAGTGCAGAGGCGGGGTAGCCCCTCTGCAGGGTTCGGGGGGGCTATCCCCCCAGCTGGGGGGTCTGGGGGCAAGCGGGCCCCCAGCGGAGGTTCGGGGGCGAAGCCCCGAATCAAAAAATGCCTTGTAAAAGTATATTGTAATTTCATTGTAAATCTGGACCATTCATTATAAGGTCGCAGATCTAATGGTAGAGATTATGTTACAGTTTTTTTCCCTAGAAGGCAACCCTCTTTTATGAGGGAAATGTATCGCGGCTATGGTTGATGGTGAATATTGTATTCTGAGAGAGGAGACTATGAGAGAAGGAAGAGGAAGTTGCAACGGGTTTTGCTGTAGGTTGTATCCCTTCATTTGATGGATAATAATAAAGGAAGGACTTGACAATTTCTCTAGTGGACGTAGCCCACACTGGGTGAACCACATAAATCCATGTCTCTCTTGTATTGTGTGTCTTCGGTGTTTTGTTTCTGCATTTGTTTTATTTTATTGCTCCGCAGTCCTGTTTTTCTAACACTAACCACAATTCTTAACTCTTTTGGAAATGAGACCTTCGAGTGGCCATGAGTATACAAAAGTGACTCTGAATTTGCTTCTACCTATCAAACATTGAGCACAAGAAAACTAGTTATAGAATTTCATCTCCGGGATGGAATGCTATGCCATCTGATCCATCTCTGTGTTCCTTCAACTCATCGTGAAAAGATTATTTTTTAAGACCTTTACAGTTAGGAGGTAGGACACTTTGTAATGGAAAAAATAGTGGCAATACTACAAAAACATTTCTATTGGACAAAACTTTGAAAATATGCTCACAAGTAGATGAAATCATACATTGCATGCACCATTTCCAAACCCTCCATCAAGAAACAGGGGCTATACACCCTTCTTCCTACTCTTGATAGGCCTGGGGAGTCCATCTACATGGATTGCATTTATAGTCTACCTTCAACCAAGAATGGTTATGATTATGTCTTTGTGTTTGTTAATCGATTCTTTAAGTTGGAAATTTTGGCACATTGAAAGAAGAGTATCATAGTTTTGAATGTGTTTGGGTGAATTTTGGGATCCCACAAACATTATTTTAGATCGAGACAGTAGGTTCCTGAATACTTTATGGTCAATCCTATGGTCGATGATGGACACCAAGATGACCAAATCGAGTGCCTTCCACCCACAGACTAGTGGAAAAACATAGGCAATCAACATGATGATTAATCATATCTTGAGGATGTACAATTACAAACATCTATGCACATGGGATGAGATCCTTCCTTATGTTCAACATATATACAACATATCCCTCCACATATCTATTGGTTGCAACCCTTTTTAAATGTTTTTGGGGTTCCAGCCATTGACCCCATTAATGTAGCTCTTCCCATTGAAGTTGCACAGAAAGAGTCCTTCCATGATTAGACCAAGGCAAATCAAGCAACCAAAATTATTGAGTGAATCCAACACATCCAACAATAAGTTCATGATATTTAACATAAATCCAATGCCAATTACAAGGAGTGCCATGATCAACATCAAGTACCACACAAGTTTCAGCTGGGATATAATGTATGGTTTCATTTGTAGAAAGACTGCCTCACAAGACCTCATCATAAGGTATTCCCACTTTGATACGATCATTACACTATCAACAAAGCTATGGGTGACACTTCCTTTTAATTAAGTATTCCCCCCTTCCTTGGTTTGCACCTGGTATTTAATGTGGAGTTGCTTCAAACATATTTTCCACCTCTCCTAGACTCTTCAAACATGACTAAGAACTTGGATCCTACATAAATAAATCTTGAATTCATTGAACATGTGATAGTTGATTGGATCATGGATATGAAGATGAAGGGAACCCACCAACAGAACATCCAACTCTATCAGTTTGTCAAAGCAGGGAAAATTCTTCACCAGGGAAAGTGGCTCACCATGAGTCATATTCAACAAACGTTTCCCCATATTATGGAGGAAATTTATGCAATGGGGACCATTTCTTCCTAAGGGGGGAGGACCGATCTAGGTGGATATTTGTGGCCACCCACATGTTCCACTAATTCTGAATGGTTCCACATATTGGCATTTTTTGTATGTTTTTTCATGTCCCAAACTTGTGGGACCATTTTGAGGCCCTAAATGATGCTTTTTAGTGTGGTGGTGTTGCAGAAATTTCTATTTTTGACACACTAGTTTAGTGGGAATTAACTAACTAGTTTTATTTTAGGACTTTCTATTTAGACCATCACTATTATGCATGCATGCATTCCTAAGGAAAGATAACTGCTTGATTGATTTTCTTAATTATGGAATGTTCTTCCCTATATATGATTGTATTCCACTCATTCATTGTATCATATCGATCATCATCTATGTATCAATCGTCAACTCATTGGAGTAGTGTGGATATATTTTCTCATTCTTCCATATTGAATCTCTCTTCCTTTCTTGATAATGTTTGTTTGTAATTTCTTTAGCTATATATCCTATGTAGGTTTTGATGAAACATTGACATGGTATCAGAGATACTCTACTTGGAGCAATCCAGACAAAGCAAAGAATAAGGAAACCAGAGTTTCAATGAGAAAATTTGTGCAACAGACATGGTCGCACCCTCTCCCTATTGAAAGGAGTGACCATCACACCGAAACAATGGAAAAGGGAGACTAGGTTCACTCCCAATAAACTGGAAAAGGGAGTCCATAACACAACAAAGGGCGACCACTTAGGAATGGTCGCTCTGTCTCTTAAGGAAAGGTGTGACCACCTCTAAAAACATGTTTATGTTTGTAGTTATTTCTCCCAAAATATTAAATTTTTGAGGAAACAACCTTTTTGATAAGTAAATCGATCCATTCTGCCAGTGTGTTTTCAACCGTTTGGTGATATTGTTCACCATTTTATCAGAAAGGAAGCCATAATATAGCCTCCTAAAACTGATACAAATTTTCCACTTAAAGTGTCATTTCTGCAATGATTTCTTAGTATTTTTAGGGGTTCTTCGAAATAGTGGGAGATGTGGATACGAAACCTATTCTACAGTCAAAATTGGTGGTAATCCTCACACCATACAATTGTTTTTATTGGAATCCAAAGGAAAAATTCCAACTCAAAAGGAAAGGAATGTACAACTTGACGATGGGGACAGAAACAAAACCTACATCAACAATTGAGAATACAAGATGGGTGAGTCGAAAGGATGAATCCACGTGAGTTCTTATTGAGTTTATTTCATCTTATTTATGCTTTCATTTTTCCACATGCAATACTCCAAACGATATCTGGACTACCTTGGAAAGTCTGTTTGAAAAGCAGGATGAGATGAGAGGTCATATGCTTGAGGTAGAGTATAATACCTTGGTGTTATTATGAAATTTTTTCTGCAAATGGTTACAGGAGTCCAGCATCTCCAAACACCTATTAGTTCACCCACAGCTTCAAAAATACATTTCAAAAGGGCACAAAACTATACAACTGGTTATAAAAACAACATGCGCTAAGGATACAAAGGAATATTGCACACGTGCGACAGTCGAAGAACTCCGGAAAAATGCACATGTGCCCGATGCGCGACTGTGGATGCAAAAAGCCGTGCATACCTGATAACGACACATTTATGATTTTGGTCGGCCTTCCACCCACTTTTGGTTCATCTCCCAAGTTGATTTGACACCCAAATCTGAGTTGAATCTGAGTGGGGGGTTGGTCAAAGACCTAAGGGTGCCCTAAAGAGCCCCTCGTTCACACTAAAGAATAATTGAATAATGCCTCAAATATTTTCTATAAAAAGAGGCCATGGGTGCACTATATTTCAAAGTATTCATTTGTATTGTTATGCTCCCTATATTCTCTTAGACAAACCTATTTCCTAACTAGAGCATACAAGCACCATTTCATTTAGCCATTCACATCACCGCTTGAGTGAATGAGATTTGGATTTCTTCACCATTTCCTTCTAGTTTGCTACTTGTAAGAAGAGAGAAATCATTGGGGGTTCAAGAGACCTCCCTTGGAGGAAGAGGGGACCCATAAGTCTCCCTTTATCTTTGGTTTTTTTCCATTAATACAACTTATCCCTTGGTGGCATGCATGTTGTTTATTTTTTTTTGTTATATTTCCCTTACGCACTCTAGTTTAGTTTATTTTATTGTTATTATCTTAGTTCTTTGTTTATTTCTTATTCTTTATGTGTCTAACTCTTGAATTCACTGTTTTCTCATCCATCTAACCCATCTAGACTTGTAAGCGTCCTTATTTTTCTCATTTAGGTGACGAAAGGGATGCAACAGATTGACGATTCCATTGGGGATAGGTATCATTTTCCTCCCCATTTGGGTTGTTTGAGCACTTATTTTTGGTTTATTTAACTTGCAAGAACCATAAACGGCCCATGCCTACCTGCAAAAAGCTAAATTTGAAGCTAAGCTAAGAGAATTTCATCCGAAATTTTCTTCTCGGCCGTGTAACAGAAAGTGCGCGGGTTTTTTGACCCACAGGTGCGTCTTTCGAGCATGTGCACCAAAATCACTGTGTTTCTCAGCACATTCTGCACACCTGTGTCAAAAAGTCATTTTTTATTTGTGCATTGGCGCCAAATGTGCCTCTATCTACTCTGCGACCCGCGCATCTATCCAGAAAATCATACATTGTAAGGGTTTTTGTGATCTGTTGAAGGCCCATAGCCTTCTTAAGTTTGATTCTATGCATATTGTAATATGCACCACACTTAGATTCCCTCTCCACATGAAGGGTTAGTCAAAACATAGGCACTTAGGGGGGTTAAAATCCATATTTATCCTCTTTTTCCTTTCATTTTTCCACATGGATGGCTTTCTTTGATTAAAGATAAGTTGGAATCATTCTATATCACAAATATAACCACTTGCATTGGGACCAGAAATTGAATGTCAATATTTGAGTATGCTCTTCTCACATGCCATAGAGTCATCTTGAGAATCAAAAAAATGATTGAGGGAAAATTTCATCTCCCTTAAAAGACAAAATCTTTAGGAGAGGACAACATCCCCCTCATGACTCCTCTTAATTTCTCTTTCAAACACATCTTAAATTTGTAAGGGCCCATACACTCCCCCATGTTACAAATATAGGATAGTTTTGAATCTACTTTCTTAGATTACATCACTAGGGAATTTTAAAGGTTTTGTAATGGGCCCATACATGCCCACATGTCTACAATCTAGGATAGTTGTTGAAGGCTTCTTAGATTAAATCACACTAGGGAGTTAAAGAATCGGTAAGGACCCATATGTCCACATGCTAGTTCTCTAGGGACTTTAAAATTCCACAAGGTTGTACCAATGACATTTAGTAAATTAGGTAATCAAGACTTGTAAGGACCACATGAAGTCCACATGCAGCAAGGTGACACCTAACTTATAAATTTTTTTGACACACTTTCATTTGTTCACACACAAAGTCACTACTCGTTCACATAGTTTCATCTGGAATCGTGGAGGTTGAAGTAAGTTTCCTCCAAAGGGATCCCAAAACACCCCACCCTTTTCTCGATGAAACTATCCACTCCAACTTAAATTCAACGAGGTTGGTTGATACCCCCAATCTCTCAAACAACCACATCTAAAATGTTTCTAAAAACTCACTAAGTTTTCCTCCACAGGAGGTGCCAAAAGAAATGTTTTAGTCTAGGTAGGATCTCAGGGATAGGCATCCAAATAACTCCCCGTTATATACTTCTCACATCTTCAAACAATAGAAGTTGTCAAATAGGGCACTTCAAAATCCTCAAAGTCAAGTGTTCCTAACACCATAAGGCAGGGAGATACCCGTGAAGGGTCGAAGGTCAAGGTCCAATTGTTCTGTGCGTCCCCACTTGAGTCACCCACCTCTTGAATGGGATCCATCTTGTGACCCATGTCTTAGGTCAAAAATCTAAATGCCGCACTTTGACTGAGGTACCTAGTGACCAAATTTTAGGACATCTACCCAGGTGGAAATTGTGGGTTAAAATTGCACCTTGATCAGATTTTGTGTGGCTATTGGGAAATATTGCCATCTCTTTCGAGATATTCCCCCTCTAGCCCTCACTATAAATGATTGTTTCATCCTTCACTAGTTCCTCTTCTGGTGGCTTCAGACCCCATTGTTGAGTGCTTTTGGAAGGACTAGTTCTATTTTTAGAGGAAGGACGTTACGTCTTTTAGGACACAAGCCTTTGTTTTCTTTGTTCTCCCACACAGACAAAATATACCTACCCACATGTATGCTTCTTTATCAATTGATTTATGTATGATGCTCTTGTGATTACATGAGATTATGAGATATATTTTGAAGGTCCAAAAATCATAACAAAGTCTCTTGTTCATTTATTTCTCTCATCACCATTTTCACACATCCACTTTTCTAGTCATACATCATAGGGGACCCACATAATCCCCGTCGTTCCAGACGCTTGCTAAATCTTCCTCCCATTCTAGGGGGAGTTCCTAGTCTTGCCAAATCATCGTCTCTACCTTCTCACACCCCTGTGAGTGTTATCTTCTTGGGATATGCTTTTTTTAGTTCCACTTTACTTGAGTTCACATCCCAAGGTCATCCATCCACTCGCTTTCCTTTACAAGGAAGTGGGGGACACACTTCTTCCCCAGGAGGAAGTACAACCCCATCTAACCCCCCTCAAGGGTCAGGTACCCAAAGCACTCACACCATGGCTAGAGATAATCCTCCACCACCACCCCATATGCCATACTTGGCTTGCCTCAACATACCGGATCTAACTAAACTCACCAATGATCCTATATTGCACAACCACACATGGCCTGCAATGCCTACCAAACTCGCTTTAGACATCCCAAGTTTGAAGGAATAGTAGGAGATGACCTAGACAACCATATCATGACCTTCCACTTATGGTGCTCTTCAAACAACAACATGGATGACTCCGTTCGATTGAGGTTATTTAAATGCACACTCACTAGCCCACCAACCAAGTGGTATTTAGAAGATAAATTTGGGTCCCATGTGACATTTGAATCTTTGGCCAAAGCATTTTTGACCCTTTTTCAATTACCAATCCATCATGACAATCGTCTCCAAATACTCTCAGATTTTAAACAAACCTCTGCTACACACATCGCTGACCACATTCATGAATGGCGTCAGTGACGTAGTCTATGCAAAGTTGAAGCCACCAAGAAACAATGCCTCAATTGGTTTCTCAAATCACTTGTTTCCCTCCTTGCCAATAATGTGGCCACCACCTTCCCCCAGTCTGAAGAAGAAGCCATCAGAATGTAATATCCCTCGACCAAACCCAAATGTAAATATAATCCAAGCATATTTAAGCTAGTGAGTTGTTTAGACATCATTTTTGTAATACACCTTTCATGGAATGGTGCGTGCATATACTACACAGTAAAGGGATGTAATGTGCACATTTATGAATACCGTGTGCAGTAACTAAGGTGCATGAAACCTTAAATATAGAGGATACAACGTGCATTAACTAGGTGCGCGCAGTATTAAGGTCAATGAACCTTTGTGTATATAATATGTATTATAGGCTGGTGAGCCAGTGTTATAAGCCAGAATGCTTATGTCTTGGAATTAGGCCATTGTGCCTAGATGTTAAAGGCTAGAGCGCCTACTTTGTACATGAATCATTATTAATATAAAATACATCACTGTGCGTAGACCGACCACGATAAAAGAGATGGGGGACTGAACTTTACCAGTTAGGGAAAGGGAGCGCCAAAAGTCAAGGAATATTATATTAATATTTCCTAAAACATAAAGTATAGATAATTAGTTTATCCAAAGTTCTAAAGTTGGGGACAAGTGGACAAAAGTAACTTCCAATATGACAAGTGTCAAGTCAGGGACATGCAATCATATCGTGGGGAAACTTAGCTCATGGTTTTTCATAGAGAGGCTTGACGAACGGGGAGGGGACCAGGAGGCGGACCAAGAATTTTGACAAAGAGTTCATAATGATTCCAAAACACACTCAGTTATGTAGTCAATGACTCCATGACCATTTCACTCATACATTCTGTTATCCTTGAGCCAACCATTTCACCTTTCTGAAGCTTGTTTCCCCATCCTTTTTGGTTGTTGTACCTGGTTAGCTTGGAGTGGCGTTGAAGAAGCGGGTTGTCAAGCCCTTGAGCAGTTCTCTGAGTGAGAGAATTGGTGGGGATTGATTTCCATAGGTGATAAACTATAGCTACAATGCTTTGAGACTTCCATTCCAGCCTGTTGTTGAAGCCCTGGAAGGGAAGTGGGGTAGCCGAGGGACTATTTAGTAGAGAAGGGGCACACTTCCTTGGGTGGGAAAGGCATGTGGGGAATGAGAGGTTGTAGGTTGTTAGTTGAGTGAGCACCTAAGACATAGTCTTTCCTATTGTCCATGATCCTTAGCCTGAATAGGAATCCCTTTACCCTCGGTGGAGTTTAGTCCCAGCTCGGGGGTGATTCACTATTGAGTGTGATGAACATTGTAGTCTATGGCTAGGAGGTTCGTGGATGGTCTGTAAGAAGTTGGAGACAGTATTTATAAGATAAGTACCAATTGTATGATATATGGACATGTTTTTATTTATTTATATGCCTATGCTATGATTTTATCATATATGTGACTATGATTGCTTGTGTGCTTATGAGTAATTTACTGTAAATGATGCATACTGGTAGTCACTATTATTTTAATATAAAAGTTTCATGTTACAAAAAGTAATTGTTTGTTTATGTTTAGATGTAAATCTTCCATGAGCGTGTTGTATGTATATGTTTTAGTTGCATGCAGTCTAAAGCATAGATTTAGGTGGCATTGCTTAGTTGATTACTGGGTATGCTATTGTATGTTCCGCAGTATGGGAATGAAAGTGTTCCCTAGAGTAGCATGGTCTAGCCTAATGGCTGGGAATGTTACCAACTGGTGTCAGAGCATGAGTGGTTTCTCTGGAGTGGCATACCCCGGCCTCAGGTTGGTCAGGGGGATTGTTACTAGAAATTCTCAACAGTTCAAACTCATTTATTCACAGTCAGGATAATTATATACAGTACTACTTGACACCCGAGACCCGTACCATTTGACCAAGACAAACCTGGGATGTCTCACTCAGCAGATGGATTGATTGGTACCACTACACACCACAATCCACACCTCCAACGACCACCTATGTATGGAACACCTCAATATTAATCGGTATATGAATGACCTCCTTATTACACTCCTCCTCCTTATCAAAAACCATACCCTATTTCCCTTCCTCCACCCATAAGTGGACCACTGCCGACACCCACAATCCGCCTAGATGTCCAACCAAGTTCTGGTACCCCCTCTACCTCATCTTACACCCTAAGCACTGGTGAAAGCACTACTCCTTCCTATGTACCCTACGGATCATTGCCAAAAAATAATCCATAATTTCCATTCCCTAGCCCTCCATATCCCATGCCTCCACCACAAGGACACCCACATTCTAGGGTTAACTTTGTTCAGCTCTCTACCATTCAACAATATCAAAATTTTGAACAACTAAATACGGAAAATCCAACCCATTAGTCGAACAATGCCAAAAATAAAGGAAAAAACCGACACAATAATAATCCAGGACCAGGAGGGAACCATAACCACCCCCAACATAACCAACCTATCGGGGGAAGCCAGAATCAGGGGAACCAGAATCCCTAAGGGGGAAATAAAAACAAATGCCAAGGGAAGAATAAAAAAAATATTCAGACATACTTCCCTTGTGCCCTTTGCAGTGAGTATGTCCATTATACTCACCATTTCTCTCAAATTGTTGACTTTAAACAGATGAAAGAATACGGAAATGGACCATTTTCCCCAACACCGCCTGCCCTATCGCAAGCCCGTCAACAATAAGTGCAACAACCACCCCTAGCCATGTTGAAAAACCCCATTCCACACAAAGGGGTGATGAACACGCAATAGGAGAGGCATCCTACCCCACCATAGATGGGACAGTATCCAAACCCCGACACTCTTGCAGACCGCACTATCCTCCTCACTAGCGAGGAAGAAGTTCTTCTACAAACGTTCAACCGTTAATATAGTGAACCCCCTGACTTCATTCCGACTACCTTAGAAGTATTCCTAGTCACAATTGGGCCACCTTTGATGATTCCTCTCCCTAATACTGAAACACCCCTTTGTATTCATCACATCCTATTACACCAGCATGTCAACAACCCTCAGTCTAAGGTGGTAGACGATTATAGTCTGGTCGATGACTTGGCACAATCTCCTACTACTATGTCATTTTTAGAAGTCCTTCAAACCTTTCCTACTCAATGGAAGTCATTACTCTCTTCCCTGGGGGAAGTCGACCCTACTGATACTTGACTCATCACATTTGATCCTGATAGTGGGGAACCTCGTCTCCCCACTTTGGTCACTTTCCAAATACCTGTTAAAATTCGAAACATCACAGTTCACCACTGCATCATTGATGAAGGTGTATCCACATGCATCATGTCCAAAACCATATGGTAGAAACTTGGCTCCCCCAAGCTTATACCATCTTCCATCACTCTCATAGCTTATGATGGATGCCCATCCTCTCCTGAAGAGCTCTTTCAAAACGTCCCCATTGAACTAGGGAGCAAGACTATCCTCATTCACATTGAAGTTATCAACGCTCTGCTCGATTACAACATCTTGATGAAAAGTAGCTACATGTACATGATGAAGTTTTTGGCCTGTTTTGTGTTTCACACAATGATGTTCCCCCATAATGGGAAGATCGTCACTATCGACAAGTGTCGCATTATGAGCCCAACCCTTCCTCCAACATCGATAATATCCTACCCTTTTTCCACACTAATATCGATGCCTACCCACTCATCGAGATGGGTCCCAAAATTTTCAAAGACCCATCCTTACTAGGGACATACCATGGACCACCACCGCTCATACATCCCTCAACACAAGTATGTGTCATCTCATCCAAAGTAATAGAAACTGGAGATACCTTTCCTCCCATAGAATCTTCCTTACTATCTGACGTCCCACTCGTCGCAGAGCTCCTTCCTTAGGCATCCCTTGAGAAATATTCAGCTCCCCCTATTCTTGATTTCACCCTCCCCCAGGGTCACATCCTGGTTTGGGAGACAATCCCCCAAGCCATAACTCAAATCCCCTTCTTTTACCCCCCACTAGGCATACAATCTTTCCAGGTATCCGCAATGCTTACCCTCCCTAATATGGTGCTTGTAGTTCCAGTATGGTATCTACATCCACCCACGATGGTCCCTCAACCATCCCTCCCTCCCCAAACTGAAGGAATCCTGATGCAGATTCCAATACTTACTCCAACCACACCACCCTCACCCCCACTCGCTAGCACCACTACTACAACTGGGGGCAGAAGGAAGAAGAAAGATCCCACTACTCCACTTCCCCGATGAGTTTAGACTCCTTGTGCATTCTGCGAGAAAGATGGACAGCCCACCAATAAATGTCTATCTCTTCCCAAGCTATGAAATTTAATTCAACTCCCTTGGGCAACGAAACCACTCATCACTTCCTCCAGTACTACCACTGAATCCCCTAATACAGGTAGCAAAGGACTGTGAACCAAATTCTCATGTGCCATATTTTCAGAGTATGGCCATAACAACCACCATTGCCCGATATTACCTCAATTTCAATAGACGCTAAAGACATTCCACCAGAGATTTTAGCAAGAACCCCTTCCATCCACATCATCTCAACCTGATGTCACTGACATCTAGTATGTCGCAACCTCAATCAATGAATGTATGCGGTGTCCTTTGTCTTTATGCGAATCACTTTATCATTTCACATTTCAATGTTCTATGATCATTGAATACAAGCGTTGCCAAATGGCCCTTATTCAAAATCCTACACCCGCCCCCACTTCCATCAGAACTAGTGATTATCCCTACTCCATCACATGATATGGTTTATATATTTTCTCTCGATCCTAAGGCACTTACCATTCCTCCATGGTTCATAGATAGTCTCGAGGAGGATTTGCACCCAAATCCCCCCAATTCTCCAATTCATTTCCCCACAGAAATTTTACGCCTGACTACCATTTTCAACCCACAGTATCTTGATATTTGGTTTATGTCAAGAAAACCCTCACAAACCCCTTGCGTCATTCCCCCTACCTCTTCACCAGAAGATAACCACATGGTGACAGTCACCAATTTTACTCCCCTGGATCCCCTATATTCTCGATAGTTCCACTGCGACAAAGACATCCTCGAGGAATTAACTACCCCTGATTTTCCATGGGATCCGCTCCATCACATGGCACTCTTTATTTCACAGGAATCCTTTACGATTCCCAAACAAAACCCCATATATGCAATCGAAAAAAAATATTTTCTCCCCTCAGGGCATATAGATTGGTTGAATATCCCTATCGCTATCCCTGATGCTTTTGAAGAAGGAAACATGGCCAACAATTCCTGCACTGTCAAAACTAATATTTCCATCAAACCTGGAATCATAGAGGAAATCACCATCGACACCGCATGCTCTCCTGAAGAACTCATAGCTTACAAATCTCTCTTCTAGGAATACTGAGACATTTTTGCGTGGTCATACACATAAATGCCCGACCTTGATCCCTCTATTGTTAAACATCGTATAGACACATAGCCTGATATTACCCCTATATGAAAAAAGAATGTCCATTACACCCATCCAAAGTGGTAGCCAACAAAGTCGAGATTGACAAATTATGCGTTGCAGGGTTCATATATCCCATCGCTTATACATCATGGGTCTCCAACCCCATCCCTGCTAACAAAAAATAGGGCACTATCCCCGTCTGTACAGACTTTCGCAATCTCAATCACGCCTGTCCCAGAAACAATTTTTCAACGCCCTTTATTGACCAAATTATTGATGATTTTTCAGTCCATGAGGCTCCGTCCTGCATGGATGATTTCTCTGGCTACAACCAAATTCATATTTATCCAACCAATCAATACAAAAACGCATTCACTACCCCTTGGGGTACTTTTTCATATCGTGTCATGCCTTCTGGCCTCAAGAACACTCGTGCAACTTTTCAACACGCCATGACACACATTTTTCATGATCTGGCTCAAATCATCCTCGCCTACTTGGACAATCTCACCACTCGATCCAAGAAATGCACTCAACATCTTGATGACTTACGCATTGTCTTTCACAGGTGTCATCAGTACAATATCCGCTTGAACCCTCTCAAGTGTGTATTCTACATAACCGTTGGATGCATCCTTGGGTTCATTGTCTCCCAACACGACATCACAGTGCACCCCCTCAAGGTCCAAGCCATCATAAAAATCCCCCCCCCCCTCAGAATTTACACCAGCTGCAAATCTTACAAGGAAAAACTAACTTTTTACGTTATTTTGTCCCTAATTACGCCACTCATGCACACGGTTTCCTTCACCTCTTACGACATGATATCCCATTCCAATGGGATGAACATGCCCAAATTGCTTTTGATGATCTTAAAGTGGCACTCTCCAATGCCCCATTGATTAGCCCACCCAACTATGACCACGACTATATCCTCTACTTATTGGCCTCAAATGTCTCAGTAACAGGAGTTCTCTTCCAATTAGGGGATGATGACCATGAGCATGTAATTTACTACATTAGTAAAAACCTTTCACGACCACCCTTGAAATAAAATCATGAAGAGAAAATCGCCCTTGCAGTTGTCCTCGCAGTCCAAAAATTGCGCCATCACATCCTTCTTCAAACTAACAAGGTCATAGAGTATTCCAACCCCATGCAATATTTTCTCAGTCGTCGACAAATTAATGGAAAGTTTGCCCGATGGATCGTCATCCTTTAAGAGTATGACCTCAAATTTTCAACACCCAAGAAAAAGAAGGCCCTCATTCTTGCTGAACTCATTACGACATTTCTTTCCAATACTACCAATTATCCCATCAATACGGACTTCCCTGAAGAACATCTCTTTTACATCCCCTCGGATGACCCCTCGTACGACGATCTCCTCGTCTACCTCCGAACACAGCGGTTTGGAAATCATCTTTCCCGAGATGATCATCAATGTATTCGACACCATGCCCCCTGCTACCTCCTTATCGGTGATATCTTATATCGACGAGGGGTCGACACCATACTTCATCAATGTTTGACCATCGACGAATCCGATAGAGTATTGAATGACTACCACAATGACGCCTACGGTGGCCACCTCTCAAGGATGTCGATTTCCCAGAAAATCATTCGAGTAGGCTACTTTTGTCCCACATTGTTTCATGATTGCATCCACGCTATGACAAATGTTAGCTATATTCCAACAAAGCAAGATCACCACCCGGTCTTCTCCACCCAATCATTACTTATGGCCCCTTTTGCAAACAGGGCATAGACTTCATGACTTGCAACCCTCCATCTAGCAATGGACACAAATACATTGTCATTGCTGTCGATTACTTCACCAAGTGGGTAGAAGCCATGCCTACCTTCAACAACACCGCTGACATTGCAACACATGTTTTCTTTAACCACGTCATCTCCCACTTCGGAGTCCCACTACAATTAGTCTCCGATCACGGGAAACACTTTGAGAATGAGATTTTCATAGAACTCTCCTCCAGGTTAGGCTTCTCCCACAAGTTCACCTCTCCATACTACCCTCACTCCAAATGGTAGGTAGAGGCGGTCAACAAGGTCCTCAAAACCATGTTGCAGCGTACGGTTAAAAAACATAAGACCAATTGGCACCATATGTTGTTTTCCACACTATGGGCTTATCGCATGGCAGTTACAACAACCACTGGTTTCACATAATTTGAACTTGTTAATGGGGTAGAGGCCACTCTCCCCATCGAGTGATAAATCCCCACCTTATGCACCTTTATTGAGCTATTACCCGACACTGCTCCAATGGAGCAACATTTTCTGAACTTAGAGTCGTTGGATGAATACCATCGGTCTTCATTACAGAACAATGAAGCAACCAAAATATGGTCGAAGGCCACCTTTGATCGCCATGTCAACCTTCGATCATTCTACAAAGGCGACCTCATCCTTGCTTACGATATCGCTCATGATACCCTCAGCCATGGAAAATTTGACTCATTATGGCATGGACCTTACATCATCCAAAATTTCCTCACTAAAGGGGCATACATTGTGGCCTCTCCCGAAGGCCACCCTCTCAAAGAACCCATCAATGGGTTGTACTTAAAGAAATTTTACGCCTGAGCATAGCCATTCTACACCAGGATTTTTCTTTTCGCACACTTTTTGTAGAGTTTTTAATCTTGTTTTCCTCCATGCCTTATGTATAATTTATCATTTGTGTTATTGACATATGCCTCCTCCATCAGCCTACCACATTAGTTACATTGACAAAGCTAGCCATCGGAAACATAATCTCGCTTCGGCCACTTGGGCCCTCTATACCCCCTCACATGAACTGCTATACTCCAGCGGCATATGCTTTGGATCCGAAACCAACAATTAAGTTGAATACATAGCCTTCATTGGCCTCCTTTCCAAGGCTAGTCACCACCATATTCGTCACATTAGCGTCTTGCTCGATTACCAACTCATTGTCCTCCAGATCAACAATGTGTACCATGTCTGTGATCCTTGCCTCTTCCACAGATACCTGCAAGTTATAAATTTATATTGACATTTTGATTCAATCACATTTACACATATCCCAAGACAATGCAATTAAATAGAAGATAATATGGCTAACCTAGTGTTAGATTGTCATTTATCACATCAAGTTACCATTACACATACATAACCTATCAAAAGTCTATCACATCATATAAATTAGACATCATAAACACAAACATCAACATATGTGAACTTCACAAGGATCCCAAAATGTATATCCATATATATATATATATATATATATATATATATATCAATCAAATCTGCCATCAATGTTTTCAAAAAATAGTACAACATGTACAATATCCGTAGGTAGGTGAAACCATCTCACCCCTATAAGTACAAAATCGGTGTCACAACACCATGTACAAAATGGGCTTGCAAGCCTATATAAATACAACACTACACATACTAGAGGCCCTCATGGCACCTCTAGGGCTCCACCACCTGGTCCTCTCTTTGGAGGAGGTGCCCCACCATCTAGGGGTCCCTCAGGTCCTAGGGGCAGTCGCCCAGTCATAGTCTCCCCTGCTACAACTTCTGTACGGATCAGGGTCCGTGACTCTGCCGGAAGGCCCACACATTTCTCTTGGACTCCCTCATCTTGGATATGCACTCACATACCCTCATGCACTCCCTGTAGTATCACCTCCAAATGATGGAGAAAATCCTTAAAATCTCCCTGGACCCTCGCCAGAGGAGCATGTGACAGACCTGCACCTGGATCATCAAAACATCGTCTCCTACCTGCTCTCTCATCATTGGCTAGCCTCACACCACCCTCAGCCTATTGTCGTCTCTCCCCTACCCGTGGTGGTCTGATAGGCCCTTGACGAGTCGACGCTTTGACCATCTCAACCTCCCTCCCACGAGGTCCCACATCCGCACACACAACAAAAAAGTGATAGTACCAACATCCATCCATACATAAAGAATATGCTATACTATCTAAAATTATCAAAACATCAAATATATCACCATACCTCTACGGTTGAACACCTCTCCAGGGCGTAGAACAATCTTAGGGTTATGCCGGAAATCCACCCCACTATAGGGGAATTGGAGTATGATCTATGGCATATATCGCCACACTCTTGCAATCTTGATCATAAAATAATGGCCACCCTCCCCACCCCCATGATGAACCAAAATCGTCACCCACTACCTCAGTCGCGGATCTCACACACCAGGTGCATCCAATAAAACTCTCGGGCGCAACATCGACACCCTCTCCAAAAACCACGCTACCAATATGGACCCAAAGGAAAACTCCTATGAGTCCATAGCCTGACACATATTGATATTCCCCACCATCTTGGCATGTAGCATCAACCCCCAAGCAAAGTGCTCACCGCTCAATGCCCTCTGCATGATCCTCAGCTGACCGCCACTGATCTGTTGAGTAGTAAGAGACCCATAAATCCTCACAATCATCGATGCAATGCACCGATGCACAAGGGCATCCATCACCCCTATCCTCAGCATGGATCCTGACATAAAGTCCTCTACATTACAATAGGTCCGGGCTAAGACAACCAACTGTCCATGCTCAGGTAACAATGGCTCCACCGGTAACAGGGTTTCCCGAAAAGGGATCCCAGTCAAAAAATACACATCTTCCATCATAGAGAATGCGATATGCTCACCTCGTACAATGAAACACTGCATATCTGGACTCCACATCAAAATTAGGAACTGCAACAGGTACTCCTGTGCCCGCACTAGTGAACACTCAAAAAAATTCAGCAGCCCATAGGCTGCCAAAGGACCCCGTACAATCGACTCCTCACCTCTCACTGCCTCTCTCAGGTGCACCCAGTCCCTCTCCCTCCAGTGGACTGGCATCATCAAATGGTCACCTACATCCACAAATACAATATTTGATCAACCATCACAACCCATAAAAACACCAAAATCTCCAAAAAGATAAGTTTTTGCACCCTTCAGATTTACCTCAAGGGTGCAGTTTTTTACCCCACAGACACACACATATGTGCGCTTGTTTATCCCACAGTTGAGCACTCATGCACAAATTTCAGAAATACAGGAGCGCATGCATGCGCCCCTGTCACACACACAGACACACATCCTAGCTCACTTTTTCGCTACACAATTTCACACACATGCACAACTGTCAGGAACAAAGTGACACATGTGTGCGTTGTTGTGCTTTGAAAAGGCGTGCATCCCCCCTGTATGCAGTGGGGGGCCCACCCTCACAACCCCCCTGTATGACCATCTGTACAAGTCCTGCCCAGAAAAATAAATCCTAATTACTATGCAGGAGGATACGACTACTAACCTGACACTCGTTGATCTTGAATCAGATGGCTCAATCTCCCAGAATATCCGAATCTCCTCTGAAACCTCTTGTCCAATCACTATGACAACAGGTACTAAATAAGGTGGTATTATGGGCCCCACAACTATATATAGTCCCTTTGCCAAACTTCCAGGATAATTTCTGGGATCTCCAAGTGTCCATTTTACAATCCATCTTCAGCCACGAGATCAGGATCCTACCACCTACACAGTCACACTCCCTGATCTGTCATCCATCCTCAACCCCTAGGGATCATTTTTCTCGCATCACACCCAGGTACGCATGCTGATGTTCAAAATTATCAAATAATTGTTATACATTCTTTACCTTCAGATATTGTTCACGTTGGGTATTCGGTTTTAATATGTGAAGGCACTTGGTCATCACAACTCAACACGCATACCTTTCAGGTATATGACTGATATTGGCTTGTAATCATTCCCTATGAATATCAATTGCATCTCCCAATCACACCCTCCAATATTTGCCTCTAGGGTCCCCCCATCCGGCTTTGCAGTACTCACACCTCTGATGCATTTTAGTACTGTCAACTGGTAGCACTCTCTCCCACATGATTTTTCTCCACCATAGTCCCCTCTGGCACTTTGACACTCATGTTGTTTTCACCCCCTAGGGCTGGGAGTCCTAATAGTCTTTGCATTCCCAAGAATTATCCGCATGCTCCTTCTCCTCATTTTTCTAGCTTCCCCATAATGGATTCCCAAGTAATCTCATTATGATTCACATTTTACTGCACCTCCATAGTATCATTATCCCTCCATCTCATCCACCATCAATTTTCCCATCTGCAGATTGTCCTCCACTCATTTATCGAATACAAAAAACCACCTATGAGCCCCCCCACCCCGGACGTATTTTCCATAGCTACTTGATCCCTCACCGGCCACGCCATCTTGCACTGGGGCACCCATTTCTATATCTGTACACTTTTCCCAACTTATTATTTATTCATTTGGTAATTGTACAAAGCCTTTGTTTCTTTCCTTTACATAGAATTTTTTCATCACCTTTGGTGACATTTTTTTTTCTGGAAAAGCAACCCATATATCCCTTGGTTGGGGCATTAATTATCTTCTACTCTTGTTGACATCGTCCAAAAACCCCGAGTATCCCACCGTCCTTGTACCCTTGATCTCTGAGTTTGTCCACTTTGTCCTACCTCTGGCATAACTTAGCCCACGTCTAGTCATCCCCCTGACACTAGATCCAGTTTCACGGTTGCTGCCACTCATATGTGACATATATCCCCCACCAAGGGTAGTCTTGAGTCTCACCACATCTTGACTTTTCCCATGTACCTCATCAGTTCTTGATCTCATCCAGTGATTTTCATGAATCCCTTTGCTTCTTGGAGTCACGTCTCCCTTTATGTCGACATCAACATAGTTTCCATACGGGTGACACTATCTTGACTTTCATTACCTTTACATTAAGGAGTCCCAGACGGAAAAGGGAGAACCATCATTGCTCTCTGCTATCATTGACCCCCATAGAATTCGACTTCAACACCATGTCATGCTATGGTGGGTCTTACTTTGAGACTATTTGTAGTTGTTTTATCTTTGTCGAAGACCACTGAATTTTGATAGGCTAACAATGCTTGTGTATCATCGACACTTCTTAGAGGTGTCATCACCTCTTTTTCAGATTTTTTTCATCATCATAATTGTCCTCTGCCATTATCAAACCTACCCGGAGGGCGTTGCAGTTATCTGCATCAACATACAACTTCAATTACTATCTAAAACATTTTGAGTTACATGACACAAGCATGGGGCATGCCTGCCTCATTTGTACACAGTTTTATTTTTCCCCACCTCACGAAAGGTTTGGGCCCTATAGGTTCCCCTCTCCCTCCAATGGGTCGCTCTTGCAATTCCCCTCAACACTCTTTCTTACAACAATACTCTCAGTAGAAGAAAGATTGATGTATTTTGACTATACGTATGCTCTTAACCTCACACATCAGGGCGCATATGTTATCACTGAAATTTCATCCGCAAATGGTTACATGAGGCCAACATCTCCAAACACCTATTAGTTCACCCACAACTTCAAAAATACATTTCCGAAGGGAGCAAAACTATACAAATGGTTATAAAATTAGCATGTGCTAAGGATACAAAGGAATCGTGCCCACGTGTGACAGTCGAAGAACTCCGAAAAAGCACACATGCACACGATGAGCAACTGTGGACGCAAAAAGTCATGCATACCTCAGAACGATGCATTTATGATTTTTGTCAGCCGTCCACCCACTTTTGGTTCATCTCCCAAGTTGATTTGACAGCCAAATCCGAGCTGAATCCAAGTGGGGGGCTGGTCAAAGACCTAAGGATGCTCTAAAGAGCCCCTTGTTCACACTAAAGACTAGTTGAATAATGCCTCACATATTTTCTATAAAAAGAGGCCATGGGTGCACTATATTTCCAAGAATTCATTTGTATTTTTATGCTACCTATATTCTCTTAGAGGAACCTCTTTCCTCACTAGAGCATACACGCACTATTTCATTTATCCATTCACATCACCTCTTGAGTGAATGAGCTTTGGATTTATTCACCATTTCCTTCTAGTTTGCTACTTGTAAGAAGAGCTCAATCATTGGGGGTTCAAGAGCCCTCCCTTGGAGGAAGAGGGGACCCATAAGTCTCCCTTTCTCTTTGGTGTTTTCCCACTAATACAACTTATCCATTGGTGGCATGCATGTTGTTTATTTATTTTTGTTTCATTTCCCTTATGCACTCTAGTTTAGTTTATTTTATTGTTATTAGCTTAGTTCTTTGTTTATTTCTTATGCTTGATGTGTCTAACTCTTGCATTCAATGTTGTCTCGTCCAACTAACCCAATTGGACTTGTAAGCGTCCTTATTTTGCTCATTTAGGTGACGAAAGGGACACAACACTTGGATCCTAATTTTTTTGATAATATACATGATTTATTTACCAAGTTTAAATATTTGATATTGATCTTGGAATCTTGTGTTATTGATAAGTCTAAACAAGTGGACCAACCTATTTTAACAATCTTGGCCAAGTTAGGATCAAAATATGTTGTCTATTTTTCCACTTTCCATTGTAGAAGGTATCTCATGGGAACAAATTGGAAGATGCCTACCATGGATCAATTCATTGATTGTCTCACACTTGAGCATGGAAAACACACTCATATGGGCCTAATCAAGGAGTCCAAATCACATGCACTCAGTATGCATGATGGAAAATGATCATCCAAACATAACAGAAAAAAGAAACATAACGAGAAGGAGGGATATTACAAACCCTTCAACTATTCTTCAGGTTTCAAAGACTCTTTAGATTCCAAGAAGAATAAGAAGGGAAAGTATTGAACTTACTGCAATAAACTGAATCATGAAGAATCTTCATGCATGAAGAAAAAAATTGATCTTATGGCACATGTACTTCAACAGAACAATCTTGGAAACTTTATTCCATAAGGATTCAAGAAGCATAAGGAAGAATATCATGCTCCTAAGAGAGGTAATCATCATTGTCTTGTTGAAATTAGTTCCTCATCGGATTCATGGATTACATATTTTGGTGCATCACATCATATGGAAGTGAAAGAAGAAGTTTTCACTTCTTTGGGTTCATGCTCTAGATCCCCTATTCTCATGGGGGGTGATACTCCAGTGGAAGTAGCAGGAGAGGGAAGAGTGGAACTCCATAATGGAAGTTTTGAGAATGTTTTACATGTTCCAAATATTTCTATTAATTTTCTCTCAGTTTATCAGATCACTCAAAAAGGTAAAAAGGTTGAATTTACATTAGATTCAGTTTATGTCCTTGATATGCATGAAAATTCCATTATTTCAATTGTTGAGGTGGATCACAAATCACGGTTGTATAAATTCACTAAGTTTGTTGAAGATGAATCCTCTTTACTACTTACACATAAGGAGAGTAATTTTCATTCACCTCCAGTGAAACATGTAGAGACTCTTGTGCTTCCATCAGTTCCAAACATCAGAGATGATTCCATACACTCATATTTTGTACATGGAAATAAGCAGGTAGTACGGCCAGATAAGAAGCCAACACCGAAGCTTCAGCAGATTCCCAAGAGGTCACAGTTCACACTTTAGGCAACAGGTTTCCTTGCAGGGAATCCATTCGATTTGAGGATGACTTGATCTCAGCATGAGGATCCTTCTCATGTACATTCATATTCTGAACCTGTGATGCGAATGCATTGCTATATGGTTCAATCTTTTGATTTGCAGACCTATAGTAAGGCTGTGGGAATTCCATTATGGAAAGAATCCATGTATAAGGAGTATGACTCACTCCTAAAGAGTCAGACTTGTGATCTGGTTCCACTTCCACCTGAAAGGAATATTTTTAGGTGCAAATGGGTCCACAAGATCAATAGTTACAAGGTTAAAAAGGTTTCCAGAGGGCTTCATTAGATCCATAAATATTTCTACATATTCACGCAGACTTTCAGTGAGCAGAAGTTCAAAATTTGCGGGATTGTCTTGGAGTGAAGAACAAAGTTTCCTAGCAACTGGATTTTCTTCTTTTGATGCATTGTCTTTTGAGGGGGGGTTTTGTTCCCATGTAGTTTTCCCTCTTTCATCATTTTTATTCAATACTCATTAGTTTTATTGTACATGAGTACCTAATATGGATTAGTTGTCGAGACTCCTTTTTTACTCCATAGTGATGTTCAAGGGGGGGTGTTGGAGAAATTTCTATTTTCGACACACTAGTTCAGTGGGAGTTAATTGACTAGTTCTATTTTAGGAATTTCTATTTATACCATCACTATTATGTTGGAAATATTGTCATTGATGTCAATAGTCGATATGATGATTTGTTGTTAATGATGAATTATCACATATAAGATTTTCATTGATGTCAACAAGTATATCAGTTAGCAAGAAATGTCATAGAGTGTGCAAGAGATCGATAGAGAAAGCTCAAGAGGAGGAGCAAAAAGGAGAAGCGAATAGTATCGAAGATCAAAGCTCAGAAGGAAGAGAATTGCACAGTAAATCAGGTAGCATAAGGAATTCGTGATTATTGTTGATCATGAAAGGATCAACAATATTCCTATGATTAAACATCAGGAGGGATAGAATCTTGAAAGAGCGCAGAGGAAGGATGAGAGTCAAGTTAAGCTCAGAAGGGTTGGCAACGAGTTGAGAGCATGGAGCCATCAATAATATTGATGGACGATAGAGATTTATTGAGAGGATAGGAACTAATTTCCATAGTTCGTTTGATCCATCATAACTGTCAGGAGGATAAGCGTTGACGTCCATTCCTTTCATGGGAAGGAAATCAGGAAATCATAAATTGCGAGTTGGGAGAACGGAGCAAGCTTCTTCCAAAAATCTCGAAATGCAAACTCCCAATTCGATCCAGACCATTGGATCGAGGAATAATATGAGTCGTCGATTAGACAGGAACTGAACTTGTGAAGTTACGTTTTCACGAAGTCATTTTGGATCGTTGGATTACTTTTGAGTGGAAGGATAGGATAAGAAAGGTAAAGAGACTGTGATTTCAAATAAATGAATACTTGTCATCTATCAGATCACCAATGCTATGGACCTTTGATTTGATATGAATCATTTTGGAGTTTCATGAGTTTCGAGCGAGGCAACTCATATCAGGAGTTTGTGATATGCAAAATTGCGACACATTTCTCTAGCTTGGCCTCTGGTCACAAATGGTGGTCACATTGATGAAGGTTCAGGTAGGTTCTAGCAAGCTCTAAGCCCCTGTCAAGATTTCGGAGGTCGGGAGAATAGGGGAGACTCACACACAAATTCTCGATACGAGAAATCGTGAAAAGAGAAGTTTCGATGAAATCTAGACCGTTGAATCACAGACTTATCTCAGACCATCGATTTGAGACAGCCTTCGAATACTCTCTTGAACGTTAGATCAAGGATATGAACATGTGTCACATCGAGATATCTAACTTGACGTCAACAAGAAACTGTGATAGACCACGTCAGCAGTCTATGTCAGCAAGGACACATGGCGCAATCAGACACTGACAAGTGTCAAGTTGATTCAACATTTCTAGAAGGTGAAAATCATGAATCAGAGTGACACGTGGCATCTACTCTGCTTATGATAGGTCAGCAAGTGATGTAAGAAACTTACATCACTCCGGGAGTTTTGCATAGCAAGAAAACACTCTAATATCGTCGAAGTCCCGAACGTCGAAATTACAAAAGGGACACGCGTCAGTAGATTGTCAGCTTCAGAGATTTGACATGATGGAAATCACAAAGTGATGAAATTATGTCAACCATCCATCTCGTCAAGATATTGAATTGTGACCGTTAGAATGATAAATACTCAAGAATTCGACTTTCCTAACGTGAGGTCACCATTGATGGTTATATTCTATAAAGAGGTTTTAAAGGAAATGATAATATGTCGCTATAATTGGTAAAGCTTGTGTTTCTATGCCATGGGATCATAAAATGGTTTGAAGGTAGCGCCTCATACAGATTTCATTCGACAGGGAGTTACACCAAAACAATACAAAGAATCGATATATTATCGAATAAGGTCTGTTGGTGAAATGAGAACACCACAGAAACATGAGTATGATCTAATGAGTCGATCCATGTCTGTGATCAACTCATGAAAAAAAATGAACTAATAAACAATCATGATTAAAAGAGAATAAATCATGAAAATATGCATAAAGAATAAAAATGAAAAATAATATTAATTAAAGTTTAGATCATCATTTTAAAGGAAGAGGTACAATGGTTCAAATAAAGGGACACAATGTTTTAAATTTCACACCAGTTTGAAGATTATATAAACGAGAAAAAGTGGTGAGAATATTGTGTCTCTGTGGTTCATATTAGAATATATAAAATAGGATCAGAGTCCAATATGAAGAACTATTCATTCTAAGGTGCCTGTCAATGTCTTATTAAAGATCAATAACAAAAGAATACAAAGAAGTAGTTATGAAATCGAGCACTTGATACAAAAGACCATACAAGCAAAGGTTGCAGTAAACAAGTAGAAATTACAACAATGGTTTCATGAGTCAAATTCAGTTAAGTACAAAATAGATTGTATTGCATTATAAAATAAGGGTGGTTGGGTGGTGCAAGGGTAGGTTGGAGCCTGCAGGGGAGTAGGTTCTTCCTCGTCAGTTGTAGCTAACTAAACAGGGGGTCAAAGCCTTCTACCAGTTGGTGCTGGTGAACAGAGGGAGTTGGTGCTTCCTTGTTAGTTGTGGCTGAATAAACAAGGGGTCGAAGCCTCCTATCATTTGGTGCTAGCGAATGAGGGTGTGGGTGAATCCTTCCAATTGTAGTTGGTAAATGGGGTGTGGAAGCATCCCTTTAGTCGTAGCTGAAGAAACTTGGGGAATGTCTCTCCATCAAGTTGTAGCTTGAAAACAGTTTTGTAAAATAACTTTTATTAATGAGAAAAGAGTTGGTGGTTTTCTCTGTTGGGTTCCACGATAAAGTCTTGTGTTCATAATGTTTATTGTTCATCATATATTTCTTAAATGAATAATTAATATGTGTGCTTAATATGGATGAAGTTAAAAAGAAAAAGTAGGCAATATTGATTCACCTTCCCCCTCTCAGTATTGCTGGATATTCCATCAATTGGTATCAAGGCAGGTTCCTTTAAGAACAGTCTAACAAACTGAAAGGAATATCAAATTAAGCACACATGGATGGAAAAAAGACTTACACTGAGAATGGAACTCCAATACCTAGAAAATAAGAATACTTATTTTGGAGTACAAGAATGGAAAGCCATCTGAAGGCATTGGGGCATGATGTATGGAATTCAGTGATCCCTGATTACTACCCACCAAGCAGAGTAAGGACTCCAGCTCAAAAGAAAGCTAGGAAAAGTATCTTAGTGGAAATTAATACAATCCTTGATGGATTACCCAATGATTTCAAAGAACATATAGGTGAATGTAACTCTACAAAGGAACTTTAGGACAAGATAAAAGACCTCTACTTAGATGAGAAGTCAAATGAAGCATTTCAATCAGAACAAAGTTCAGTCTACAACAATTCTAGTGATGAAGATTCTTTTGAAGAATACTCAGACATTGATGCAGAAGCCAATCTGGAAGTTGAGCCTGAAAGTTCTTTGGATGAACTGAGAAAATATAAACAAAGGTGTAAACAACTAAAGGATCAACTTAAGATTGTTGAAAAATTCAAGAAAAGGACTGAAGCCCTTGATAAAGTTCTCAACCGACAAAGAATTCCTTCGTATGAATTTGGCCTTGAATATGAAAATACACATTGTTAAAGGATCAAGTCCTATTACTCAGATTGATGTTGAAGATAACATGTGTTGTGATGATACCTCCAAAGAATCTGCTCATCCTTCCATGAAGATGTATCAAATCAAAACAGAAGACATTCCTATCAAGGATGAAGAGGAAGACTCGGCCATTTATCAAGGTAAAGACTCTCCACAATCTTTCGATTGCAATAATGTTGATATTAAAATTCTAAAGGACAATGAAAAGATAATATATGAGCAAAAGATTCAGTTGGAAAAGAAAGAAGAAGAGATCAAAATATTGAATTTTGTTTTTTGTTGATCTAACAAAAGGAAAGGAAGAGGAAATCGAGCGACTAAAAAATGAAATCAATCAAATAAAATAATAAAAGAAGGAAGATAATAAACCAAGAAAAAACCTTTTAGATATAAAAGAACTAAGGGAAAGCTATGTTAATCTTAAAATCCAACTTGAAGAAGCCAAAAGGAGAGAATAGGTAGTAAGGAACCGGTTGGACAAAAAGGAAGAATCATGTCATGAACTAGAAGAAAAAGTTGTGAATATTAGAAAGAAGGTTGAGATGAACAAATCCATGACCTTGGATGAGATCTTGGATAGTCATAGATCACCAAATGATAAATTTGTCCTTGGATACAATAAGGAAGAGATCAATACCCCTAAGAAATATGATGCGACTCCTTCATTTGAAAAAAGTGAAAGCAAGTATGACTTAGGTTCTTCACGTTCAAGAAACAAAAGAAACACTACAAAATTTAGAAGATTAGATCATGGAAGACATCCAGAAGATACTCATATACCTCAAAACAATTTCAGAAGAGAGACACCTTCATGGATGAATCAAAGAAGGTATGAGAGTGTTTTTAATGGTTTTTTTTTCCTGTAATAAGTATGGTCATAAAGCCTTGGATTGTAGGCATCATGGAAGAAAACAAGTTGGTAAGTTCAACAACAGTATAATATGTTGGAACTGCAATCATATTGGACATATTGTTGCACATTGTTACACCATGAGATGCTATAGTTGTGTTGGATGTGGCCACAAAACCTATAACTGTTGGAAATCAAGAAAAAATTCAATGATAAATGTGTCATATAGGATGACAAAAGGAGTAAATGAAATATGGAAGAAAAACAAAACTACAATAATAAACGATCACAGAACAAAGCTCAAGAAACCAGGACACTCACAAATGTGGATAGCAAAGACTGAACAAGTCAACATGAGTTTGGTTGATGAAACCTATAATAAGGAATATTCTAAAAACAAGTATAAAGAAGCTTCTGGTGCACATAATAATGACGTTGATAAAAAATCACCAACGGTAGAACAACAAGAAGAATTGAGTGATGATTATCTCAGAAATATTCCAATCCTATTTTAGTGGTACTTTTGAGGAATAAGAGTGATATCTGATGCACACCTGAAGAAGAAATTTTGAGTGATGATTCAAGTCTATATGAACAAGTCTCTATATAATAAAAGATGACATCAGGCCCTGTAGACTTCATTCACCAGGGTTACAGTTATAACATTGTTGAAGCATCTCCTGGAAGCTTAGATTATGTCAATAATTGATAGTTCAAATTTGGATCCAATTTGAAGAGATGGATGTCAAGCTTGGCAAATGAGAATCCTTCCAAGAATTATGATGATGATACACTCATTGATAAACTGATCACCACACTGGAAAATGGAGCTACAATATGCATTCAGTAACAACCATGATAATGAGAGGAATTGCCCTGACAATGACACAGTGACTATGAGGAAGGGATATTTACATGGCTCTAACTAATACTTCAAGCCTTGGGAGGGAGCCCCACATGCCTTGCAAAGGTTCTTGGTATTTATCAGGTTACTACAAAGAATGAAAAAGGATTGGCATAGCGTACAAATTCTAGATATACTTACCCCAAAGATCGAGTATGTGTCTATTATTTCTAGCAGAGGCGTAGTCTACAATGGAATTCTGTGTTGGCTGATCCCTACTGATCGGGATTCTTCATTCATCATCTTCCATGACATTGAGATTGATTTTCTGTTCATAGAAACATTGCATCAAAAGGCTTGATAAGAATATCATAAAATTTGATGCCAAATATGATGAAGGTTTCCTTCTTGGATATGCTTCTACCAAGAAAGCATACAAATGCTACAATATTAGGATACATAAGATTGTTGAGAGTACATATGTCAAGGTGGATGATATAAAATCAAATTGGTATCCTAGTTAGATATTGATGAGAATTGATGGACAGAACCAAGGGTTGTTTGAAGAATATGACCTACAATTGTGTTGTGTTGAGTAAGACAATAATATCCACAACAACAACATTATGATGTACAAAATGCTATACATGACATCCTGTAGAGATAACAAGAGGAGAAACCCTGGCAGAAAAAGATACCCTTTTAGAAACAAAGTGGGAGAACAGTCAGTAAAAATTCAAGGGAAGTATTAAGTAAGAAAGTAATTAGATTAAGTCTTGAAAAGACTCGATCACTACAAAAATTTGTATCAAGAAGACTACTCATTTGAAACACAAAAGTCCCAATCAACTGAGATAAGAAGTTAGTAAGTTAACACAGGTTCAAACCTTGTCAGGAAGAACTACCTTATCAGAAACAAAGGGCGAGAGTAGTCAGAATCAGAGAGAGAGCATATTAACAGGGGGAGTCATTCAATTATGACAGGAAGAACATGTCTGTAGGAGGAGTTACTAGTGGTCTGAGAAGTACTTATACAGACAGATCACAGGAGAAGAAACCCTTTGTCATTGATGTCAAATGGGAAGAGAAACTTCATAAAGAGGAAAACTTGAAGTTTTCTATATGAAGCTAGTGTGTTGACCTCAATGACAAAGGGGGATATTTTTGGAAATATTGTCATTGATGTCAACAGTCGATATGATGATCTGTTGTTAATGATGAAATATCATAGAGAAGATTGTCATTGATGTCAACAAGTATATCAGTTAGCAAGAAATTTCATACAGTGTGCAAGATATCGATAGCGCAAGCTCAAGAAGAGGAGATAAAAGGAGAAGTGAATAGTATCGAAGATCAAATCTTAGAAGGAAGAGCATTGCAAAGTAAATCATGTACCAAAAGGAATTCGTGATTATTATTGATCATGATAGGATCAACAATATTCCTATGATTAAAGATCAAGAGGGACAAAATCTTGAAAGAGCTTGGAGGAAGGACAAGATTCAAGTTAAGCTCAGAAGGGTTGGCGTCGAGTTTAGAGTAAGGAGCCATCAATAATCATGATGGACGATAGAGATCGCTCGAGAGGACATAAACTAATTTCCGTAGGCCGTTTGATCCAATATAACGGCCAGGAGGATAAGCACCGATGTGCATTCCTTTCATGGGAAGGAAATCAAGAAATCAGAAATCGCGAGTTGGGAGAATGGAGCAATATGCTTCCATAAATCCCAAAACACGAACTCATGATTCGATCCAGACCATTCAATTGAGGACTAATCTTAGCTGTCAATCAGACAGGAACTGAACTTGTGAAGTTACATTTTCGCGAAGTCATTATGGATCGTTGGATCACTTTTGAGTGGAAGGATAGGATAAGTGAGGTAAAGAGGTTGTGATTTCGAATAACCAAATACCCGTCATCCATTCAATCTCTAAGGAAATGGACCATTGATATGATATGAAGCATTTCAGAGTTTCACGAGTTTCGATCGAGGAAACTCATATCAGGAGTCCACGATATGCGAAATCGTGATGCACTCCTATGGCTTGGCCCCTGGTCACAAAAGGTCGTCACATTGTTGAAAGTTTAGGTAGGTGATAGCAAGATCTAAGCCCCTATCAGGATTTTGGAGGTCAGGAGAATAGGGGAGACTCACACACAAAGTCTCGATACGCGAAATCGTGAAAATAATTTTTTCAATGAAATTTGGAGCGTTGAATCACAGATAGATCTCATGCTGTCGATCTGAGATAGCCTTCGGATACTCTCCCAACCATTAGATCAAGGGTATTAACATGTGTCACATTAGTATATCTAACTCGACGTTAGCAAGAAACTATGACAGACCACATCAGTAGTCTACGTCAGCAAGGACACGTGGCACAATCAGACACTAACAAGTGTCAAGTTGATTCAACATTTCTGGAAGGTGAAAATCATGAATCAGAGTGACACGTGGCATATAATCAACTTATGACACATTAGCAAGTGACGTAAGAAACTTACATCACTCCGGAAGTTTTTCATAGCAGACAAACACTCTATTATCGTCAAAGTCCCGAACGCCGAAATTGTGAAAGGGACATGCATCGGTAGATTGACAACTTCGGATATTTGACATGTTGTAAATCACAAAGTGCCAAAATTACGTCAGCCATCCATCTCCTCAGGAGATTGAATCATGAATGTTGGAATGATAAATTCTCAAGAACACGACTTGCCTAACATGAGGTCACTGCTGTTGATTATATGATATAAAGAGTTTTTAAAGGAAATGATAATATGTCACTATATTTGGTAAAGCTTGTGTTTCTACACCATTGGTCATATGAAAATAGTTTGAAGGGAGTGCCTCATATAGATTTCATTCGACAGGGAGTTACACTAGAATAATACAGAGAATCGATATATAATCGAATAAGGTCTGTTGGTGAACCGAGAACGGAACAAAAACATGAGTACGATCTAAAGAGTCGATCCATGTCTGTGATCAACTCATGACAAAAAATGAACCGATACACAGTCATGACTAAAAGAGAATAAATCATGAAAATATGCAAAAATAATAAAAAGGAAAAATGATATTAATTAAAGTTTAGATTATAATTTTAAATGAAGAGGCAGAATGGTTCAAATAAAGGGACACATTGTTTTAAATTTCACACCAGTTTGAAGATTATATAAACGAGAAAAAGTGGTGAGAAGATTGTGTCTCTATGGTTCATATTAGAAGATCTAAAACAGGAGCAGAGTCGAAGATGAAGAACTATTCATTCTAAGGTTGCTGTCAATTTCTTATTAAAGATCAAGACCAAAAGAAGACAAAGAAGAAATTATGGAATCGAGTACTTGATACAAAAGATGATACAAGCAAAGTTGCAACAAACAAGTAGAAATTACAGCAATGGCTACATGAGTCAAATTCAGTGAAGTACAAAAGAGATTGTATTGCATTATAAAATAAGGGTGGTTGGGTGGTGCAAGGCTAGGTTGGATCCTACAGGGGAGTTGGTGCTTCCTCGTTAGTTGTAGTTGACTAAACAAGGGGTCGAAGCCTCCTACCAGTTGGTGCTAGTGAACAAAGGGAGTTGGTGATTCCTTGTCATTTGTGGCTGACTAGACAGGGGGTCGAAGCCTCCTACCAGTTGGTGCTAGTGAATGAGGGTTTGGGTGCACCCTTCCAATTGTAGTTGGTAAATGGGGTGTGGAAGTAACCCTGCAGTTGTGGCTGAAGAAACTTGGGGAATGTATCTCCATCAAGTTGTATCTTGAAAACAATTTTGTAAAAGAACCTTCATTAATGCGAAAAGAGTTGGTGGTGTTCCCTGTTGGGTTCCACGATAAAGTCTTGTGTTCATAACGTTTTTTGTTCATCATATATTGCTTAAATGAATAACTAATATGTGTGCTTAATATGGATGAAGTTAAAAAGAAAAAGTAGGCAATACAAACTCACCCCTCCCCCCTCTTTCAGTATTGTTGGATATTCCATCAATTGGTATCAGAGCAGGTTCCTTTAAGAATAGTCTAACAAACTGAAAGGAAGATCAAATTAAGCACACGTGGATGGAAAAAAGACTCACTGAGAATTGAACTCCAATACCTGGAAAATAAGAATACATATTTTATAGTACAAGAATGGAAATTCATCTGAAGGCTTTGGGACATGATGTATAGAATTTAGTGATCACTGATTACTACCCACCAAGTAGAGTAAGGACTCCAACTCAAAAGAAAGCCAGGTAAAGAATTTCAGTGGCAATGAATACAATCCTTGATGGATTACCTGATGGTGTCAAATAAAATATAGGTGAATGTAACTCTGCAAAGGAACTTTGGGACAATATAAGTGACCTCTACTTAGATGAGAAGTCAAGTGAATCATTTCAATCATAACAAAGTTCATTCTACAACAATTCTAGTGATGAATATTATTTTGAAGAGTACTAAGACATTGAAGCAAAAGTCAATCTGGAAGCTGATCTTGAAAGTGCTTTGGACGAACTGAGAAAATATAAACAAAGGTGTAAACAACTAAAAGATCAACTTAAGACTGTTAAAAAATTCAAGAAAAGGACTGAAGCCCTTGATAAAGTTCTTAGTCAACAAAGAATTCCTTCGAACAAATTTGTCCTTGAATATGAAAAAGTACACATTATTAAAGGATCAAGTCCTATTACTCAGATTGATGTTGAAGATAACATGTGTTGTGATGATACATCCAAATAATCTGCTCATCCTTCCATGAAGATGTATCAAATCAAAACAGAAGACATTCCTATCAAGGATGAAGAGGAAGACTCTGTCATCTATCAAGGTAAAGACTCTCCACAATCTTCCGATTTCAATAATGTTGATTTTAAAATGCTCAAGGACAATGAAAAGATAATATATGAGCAAAAGATTCAGTTAGAAAAAAGAGAAGAAGAGATCAAAAGATTGAAAACAAAATTTGTTGATATAGCAAAAGAAAAGGAAGAGGAGATCGAGCGATTGAAAAATGAAATCAATCAAACAAAAGAAGAAAAGAAGGAAGATAATAAACAAAGAAAAAACCTTGTAGATATAAAAGAACTAAGGGAAATTTATGTCAATCTTAAAATCCAACTTGAAGAAGCCAAAAGGAGAGAAGAGGTAGTAAGGAACTGTTTGGAGAAAAAGGAAGAATCCTGTCATGAGCTAGAAACAAAAGTTGTGAATCTTAGAAAGAAGGTTGGGATGAACAAATCCATGACCTTGGATGAGATCTTAGATAGTTAGATATCACCAAATGATAAATGTGGCCTTGGATACAATAAGGAAGAGATCAATACCCCTAAGAAATCTGATGCGACTCCTTCATTTGAAAAACGTGAAAGAAAGTATGACTCAGGTTCTTCACGTTCAAGAAACAAAAGAAACACTACAAAATTAAGAATATCAGATCATGGAAGACATCCAAAAGATACTCATATACCTCAAATCAAGTTCATAAGAGAGACACCTTCATGGATGAATCAAAGAAGGTATGAGAGTGTTTTTAATGGTTATTGTTTTTATTTTAATAAGTATGGTCCTAAAGCCTTGGATTGTAAGCATCATGGAAGAAAACAAGCTGGTAAGCTCAAAAAAAGTATAAGATGTTGGAACTGCAATCATATTGGACATATTTCTGCACATTGTTACACCATGAGATGCTATAGTTGTAGTGGATATGGCCACAAAACCTATAACTATTGGAAATCAAGAAAACAGTCAATGCAAAATGCATCATATAGGATGACAAAAGGAGTAAATGAAATATGGAAGAAAAAAGAAACTACAATAATAAATGATCAGAGAACAAAGCTCAAGAAACCAGGATACTCACAGATGTGGATAGCAAACACTGAACAAGTGAACAAGAGTTTGGTTGATGAAACCTATAATAAGTTATATTCTCAAAACAAGTATAAAGAAGCTTCTGGTGCACATAATAATGACATTGATGATAAATCACCAACAGTAGAGCAACAAGAAGAATTGAATGATGATTATCTCAAAAATCTTCCAATACTATTTTAGTGGTACTTTTGAGGAATAAGAGTGATATCTGATGCACACGTAAAGAAGCAATTTTGAGTGAAGATTCAAGTCTGTATGAACAAGTCTCTATATAATAAAAGCTGGCATCAGGCCCCGTAGACTTCATTCACCAGGGTTACATTTATAGCACTGTTGAAGCATCTCCTGGAAGCTTAGATTATGTCAATAATGGATAGTTCAAACTTGGATCCAATTTCAAGAGATGGATGTCAAGCTTGGAAAATGAGAATCCTTCCAAGTATTATGATGATGATACACTCATTGATAAACTAATCACCACACTGGCAAATGGAGCTACAATATGCTTTCAGTAACAACTATGATAATGAGAGGAATTGCCCTGAAAATGACAAAGTGACTATGAGGAAGGGATATTTACATGGCTTGAACTAATAATTCAAGACTTGGGAGGGAGCCCCACATGCCTTCAAAGGTTCTTAGTATTTATCAGGTTACTACAAAGAATGTAAAAGGATTGGCGTAGTGTAGAATTTCCAGATATACTTCCCCCAAAGATCGAGTATGTGTCTATCATTTCCAGCAGAGGCATAGTTTACAATGGAATTTTGTGCTGGCTGATCCTTACCGATCTAGATGTTTCCTTCATCATCTTCGATGACATTGAGAGCAATGTTATATTCAGAGAAGCACTGCATCAAAAGGATTGATAAGAATCTCATAAAATTTGATGCCAGATATGATGAAGGTATCCTTCTTGGATATGATTCTACCAAGAAAGCATACAGATGCTACAGTCTTAGTATACATAAGATTGTTGAGAGAACAGATGTCAAGATGGATGATATAAAAACGAATTGGTATCCTAGTTAGATATCGATGAGAATTGATGGACATAACCAATGGTTGTTTGAATAATATTAACTACAATTGCATTGTGTTGAGTAAGACAATAGTATCCACAACAACAACGTTATGATGTACAAAACACTATACATGATATCCTATAAAGATAAAAAGAGGAGAAACCATGGCAGAAAAAGCTACGCTTTTAGAAACAAAGCAGGAGAACAGTTAGTAAAAACTCAAGGGAAGTATTAACTAAGAAATTAATTAGATTAAGTCTTGAAAAGACTTGATCACTAAAACAATTTGTATCAAGAAGACTACTCATTTGAAACAAAAAAATCCCAATCAACTGAGATAAGAAGTTAGTAAGTTAACATGGGATGAAACCTTGTTAGGAAGAGCTACCTTTTCAGAAACAAAGGGGGAGAGTAGTCAGAAGCAGAGAGAGAGCATATTGATAAGGGGAGTCATTCAGTTATGATAGGAAGAACATGTCTATAGGAGGAGTTACCAGTGTCAGAGAAGTACTTATACAAATAGATCATAGTAGTAGAAACCCTTTTCCATTGATGTCAAAGGGGGAGAGAAACTTCATAAAGAGGAAAACTTCATAAAAGGAAAGCATCATCACAGGGGGGGTTTTCTATACGAAGTTATTGTGTTGACCTCAATGACAAAGGGGGATATTGTTGGAAATATTGTCATTGATGTCAACAATCGATATGATAATCTATTGTTAATGATGAATTATCATAGATAAGATTGACATTGATGTCAACAAGTATATCAATTAACAATAAATGTCATATAGTGTGCAAGAGATCAATAGCGCAAGCTCAAGAGGAGAGGCGAATAGTATCAAAGATCAAATCTCAGAAGGGAGAGCATTGCACAGTAAATCAGGTAGTAGAAGGAATTCATGATTAATGTTAATCATGATAGGATCAACAATATTCCTATGATTAAAGCTCAGGAGGGATAGAAGCTTGAAAGAGATTAGAGGAAGGATGAGAGTCGAGTTAAGATCAGAAGGGTTGGCATCGAGTTCAGAGAAAGGAGCCATCAATAATATCGATGGATGATAGAGATCGCTCGAGAGGAAAGGAACTAATTTATGTAGGTTGTTTGATCCAACATAACTGTCAGGAGGATAAGAACTGACATCCATTCCTTTTGTGGGAAGGAAATCGGGAAATTGGAAATCGCGAGTTGGTAGAACGGAGCAAGATGCTTCCAAAAATCTTGAAACATGAACTTGTGATTCGATCTAGGCCATTGGATTAAGGACTAATCTGAGTCGTCGATCAGACAGGAACTGAGCTTGTGAAGTTATGTTTTCACGAATTCATTCTTGATCGTTGGATCATTTTTTAGTGGAAGGATAGGATAAGAGAGGTAAAGAGGCTTTTAGTTCAAATAAATGAATACTCATCATCCGTCGGATAACTAAGGCTATGGACCATTGATATGATATGAATCATTTTCGAGTTTCACGAATTTCGAGCAAGGCAACTCATATCAGGAGTTCACGATATGTGTAATCGCGATGCACTCCTCTATCTTGGCCCCTGGTCACAACTGGTGGTCACATTGATGAAGGTTTAGGTATGTGCTAGCAAGATCTGAGCCCCTGTCAAGATTTCTGAGGTTGGGAGAATAGGGGAGACTCACACACAAAGTTCTAATATGCGAAATCATGAAAAGAGAAGTTTTGATGAAATTTGGACTGTTGAATGACAGATAGATCTCAGGTTGTCAATATGAGATACCCTTCAGATACTCTCATGATCGTTAGATCAAGGATATGAACATGTATCACATTAGGAGAGATATCTCGACGTCAACAAGAAACTATGACAGACCATGTCAGCAGTCTACGTCAGCAAGGACATGTGGCGCAATCAGACACTAACAATTGTCAAGTTGAATCAACATTTCTGGAAGGTTCAAATCATGAATCAGAGTGACATGTGGAATATACTTAGCTTATGACACATCAACAAGTGACGTAAGCAACTTACATCACTCCGAGAGTTTTTCATAGGAAGAAAACACTCTAATATCGTCGAAATCTCGAACGCCGAAATTGTGAAAGGGACACATGTCAGTAGATTGACAGCTTTGGAGATTTGACATGATGGAAATCACAAAGTGCCAAAAATACATCACCTGTCCATATCGTCAAGATATTGAATCATGACCGTTGGAATGATAAATTCTCAAGAACTCAACTCACCTAATGTGAGGTCATTGTCATCAGTTATATGCTATAAATATTTTTAAAGGAAATGATAATATGTCGCTATATTTGGTAAAGCTTCTGGTTCTACACCATTGCTCATATGAAAATGGTTTGAAGGGATCGCCTCATACAAATTTCATACGACAGGGAGTTACACTAGAACAATATAGAGAATCGATATATGATCGAATAAGGTCTGTTGGTGAACCGAGAATGCAACAGAAACATGAGTACGATCTAATGAGTCAATCCATGTCTGTGATCAACTCATGATAAAAAATGAAGTAATACATAGTCATGATTAAAAGAGAATAAATCATGAAAAGATGCATAAAGAATAAAAAGGAAAAATGATATTAATTAAAGTTTAGATTGTCATTTTAAATGAAGAGGTACAATGGTTCAAATAAAGGGACGCGATGTTTTAAATTTCACACCAATTTGAAGATTATATAAATGAGAAAAAGTGGTGAGAAGATTGTGTCTCTGTGGTTCATATTAGAAGATCTAAAACAGGAGAAGCATCCAAGATGCAAAACTGTTCATTCTAAGGTTCCTTTCAATGTCTTATTAAATATCAAGAATAGAAGAAGATAGAGAAGTAGTTATGCAATCGAGTACTTGATGCAAAAGACCATACAAGCAAAGGTTGCAGTAGACATGTAGAAATTACAACAATGGTTGCATGAGTCAAATTCAGTGAAATACAAAAGAGATTGTATTGCATTATAAAATAAGGGTGGTTGGGTGGTGCAAGGGTAGGTTGGTGCCTGCAGGGGATTTGGTGCTTCCTCGTCAGTTGTAGCTGACTAAACAGGGGGTCAAGGCCTCCTACCAGTTGGTGCTGGTGAACAGAGGGAGTTGGTGCTTCCTTGTCAGTTGTGGTTGACTAAACAGGGGGTCGAAGCCTCCTACCAGTTGGTGCTAGTGAATGAGGGTGTGGGTGAATCCTTCCAGTTTTAGCTGGTAAATGGGGTGTGGCAGCATCCCTTTAGTCGTAGTTGAAGAAACTTGGGGAATGTCTCTCCATCAAGTTGTAGCTTGAAATAGTTTTGTAAAAGAACATTTATTAATGAGAAAAGAGTTGGTGGTTTTCCCTGTTGGGTTCCACGATAAAGTCTTGTGTTCATAATTTTTGTTGTTCATCATATATTGCTTAAATGAATAATTAATATGTATTCTTAATATGGATGAAGTTAAAAAGATAAAGTAGGCAATACTGATTCACCCCCACCCCCCTCTTAGTATTGTTGGATATTCCATCATATTATGCATGCATGCATTCCTAAGGAAAGCTAACTTCTTGATTGCTTTTCTTAATTATGGAATGTTATGGCCTATATATGAGTTTATTCCACTCATTCATTGTATCATATTGTTCATTATGTATGTATCAATCATCACCTCAATGGATTAGTGTGAATATATTTTCTCATTCTTCCATATTGAATCTCTCTTCCTTTCTTGATAATCTTTGTTTGTACTTGCTTTATCTATATCTCTTGTGCAGGTTTCAATGAAACATTGACATGTAACACCTAGCATGTAGCTAAAGGTAGATTTTAGGTTGAATGGATTGTTGAATCCTCAGATAGACCTTTCTGACGAGGTACTGAGGTCCCCCAAAAGAGATAGTATGCAAAAGTTGTTCCCCTGGGAAGTTGACCTATCAACTAACCACATTGGGGCCCACAAACCTTTTGACATTTCATATTTTTTGGTTAGGTTTTTTCATTAATTCTTTATGTTAAAATGCATTTTTAGACTCTTTGTAATCAGATTCTTGTGATTGAGCATAGAATAATATATCTCTCTTCAAAGATAAGATACCACCATTCTACCTATCTTGTGTTCTTTGCATTTTACAGTCTTTTGTATTTTATACAATCATTAATAAAATTTGAGTTTAACTGTATTACTGTGTTTCTTGCAATATCTCTATGTATTTATTTTTTATATATATTCCTTCATTTCATTCTCAACTATAATTTGGATCATTTATTTCAACGTTCACCATTTAGATGAGGAGAAAAATATATCATTTTCCAGATTGAAGTTAGAAGGCCATGCTTTAACCTAGTGGGAAAGTCACATAGAGACTCTTAAGATGGAGGGTGATCCACTAGTAACTAAGTGGGAGGATTTCAAAATGCTGATTATGTCCCAGTTCTATCCTATTAGGTGTGTAGAGGACCAATGTATCACTTGGAATTAATTCGGGGAAAGACAGGCATAGAGTGTACATGATTACACCAGGGATTTAAAAAATATGACCATCATATTAGGTATCTATCCCAAGAACCAAGATATACTCCTCAAGTATATGGGGGGTATACCTAGTCATTTACCAAAGAAAGTGATGATTTTCAAGCTAAGGATAGTGGATGAGGCATGTATATAGGCACAATACCTGGAAAACATAGGCCACAAGAAAAGGCAACCAAGTAGTTCCAAGCAAAAAGAGCACTAGGAAGCTTCCAAGGAGGTGAAGAAGAAGTGGAATGGAGTGGAAGGATAAGAGGACAATAGTCATTGCACATTAGTGCAAGGATCCCAACAACAATTGTAACCATTGAAATATTGATGTTCACACTGAGTAAAAGTGTTGGAAACTACATCGAGAGTTGAACTCGAAGAACTACAAGAAGGATACAAAGAAAAGAAATATTCTAGACATATATTCGAGAAATAGGGTTAAAATAAGCTTCGATGTCGATGAGAATATTGTCTACACATCAGTGCAAAAAGAGGTGAATCTGATCAACCTTCATCACCAGGAAGTGAAGGATATGGCCAAACTCTTCCACATCAAGATCTGAGTCAAGAAGACTAATATAGATGCTCTATTTGACTTTGGTTCACAAGATAATGTCATAGAAATTGATCTGGTCAACAAGCTTTGATTGGAGTTTCACAAACATCCTATCCTCTAGACATTAGGTTGGCGAAACAAGGATACAAATATTAAGGGAAGGAAATAGTGTTAGATTAAATTTGTTGTAAATGCAGACTTTATTGATGAAGTGGTGTTGGATGTAGTACCCTGGATGTCTGTGGTGTAGTGTTTCGGAGCCCCTACATGTATATGACGGATTCAATATTCATGTAGAGAGACAACTAGTACCGCCTGATCAAGGATGGGAATTCCTACATAATCAATTCACACAAAGGTAATTCAAAGATATCACTGGTAAGTTCCAACCAAGACAATAAGCTAATTAGTTCTAGTAAGAAATATGTTTTTCTTTTCTTAAGAGAAAATCAGTTCGATGATGAGTCGATAAGAGTAAAGGAATCCCTAGACAGGTGTACTAAAGAAAAGAAACATCATTTGGAGGATTTTCTACAAGCATACAAAGAAGTGTTCCATGAGCCTAAAGGGATATCACCGAAGAGGGAAGTGGAGCACGAAATACAATTGTTTCTAGACTCCCCATTGTCGAACATTGGGTTGTATAGATAGTTTGTTTTGGAAGCAATGAAGTGAAGAAGCAATTGCAGTAGCTACTAGATCATGGAGTGATTTGAGCGAGAACCTCACCTTGTGGGTCACCTATCATTATAGTACACAAGAAGGATGGGACTTGGAAAATGTGTATCGATTACATATATTTAAGAAATATTACACTCAAGAATCGATACCCTATACCTAGGATCAATGATTTCTTAGACCAGTTGTATGATGCTAAGTACTTCACCAAGTTGGATGTAAAATAGGTATACCACCAGGTATGTTTCAAATAAGAAAACACTTGGAATACTTCCTTCAAGACTAGGAAAGGTTTGTATGAATGGTTGGTCATGCCATTTGACTTATGTAATGCACCAACTTCATTTATGAGACTGATGAATGATCTATTACACCCATATTTGGATTCATTTTCCATAGTATATTTGGATTATATATTGGTTTATAGCTCTACCTAGGAACAAAACATCTCACATCTTATGCAGGTGTTGGAAACCCTGAAAAAGCACCCGTTGAATAAAATATTGTCATTGATGTCAAAGGTTAGTAAGTGATCAAATATAAATGTGAATTTAATAAGTACAAAAGAGGAAACGACGTTTACATAAAAGTGGAGTAAAAATTAAAGTGGATTAAATATAAATATGACTTTAATAAATAACAAAGTTGAAAATTTAGGTGGAAGTGGTGTTTAGGTAAAAGAGGAGTAAACATGAAAGTGGATTAAGAAAAAGGTAAAAGTGAAAGTGGAGCTTACATAAAAGTGAAGTAAACATGAAAATGGATTAAAAAGGGTCAAAGTCAAAGTGCACATGGTTTGTGCTCATGGATTTACTAACCATGGTGGTATTTTACCCATGGTATGGTAAAATGTGAATTAAAAATAAAGAAAGGGGGGAAATTAATTATTATTTAATAAAATTTACCAACGTGACTTTTAAAGTAAAGGTTATGGAAAAGTATAAATAAAGAAGAGGGTTATAAGAAAACATGGGTGTGTGGGTGAAAATGTGATTTTCTATGCATACCATTTGAGGTGTGATGATTGAACATTATTCAAGGAGAGACAATTGAATATTGATGAAGATCATATTTGGTGTTCTAGAAAATAGATCCAGAAAAAGAAAAACTAGTGAGTGTAGGTCTGAGGAAGAGGAAGAAGAAGTAGCGAGCACATTGCAGAAGAAGCAAAAGAAAAATAAATTGAAACATAAAGAGAGAAAGTAGAAGAAGTGAGCATCGTGCAGATGTGAGGAAAAAGTTAAAAAAGAAGAAAGAATATCTGGTGAAGGAAGAGAGAAGAAGCAAAGGGGATCATTGTTTCTTGTAGGTCAATGCCTTCAAACAACAAAGGGGATCGATGTCTCCTATAGATTAGTGCCTACAAACAAAAAATGGGGTCGGTGTCTCCTACTCCTTTGATTGGATACTGATAGTCATCTCCCAATTTCACCTTGCTCGGTGAATCATTATGAGTAAGGTTAGACAAGGATTCTTTATAAATTTTCATGTTGTTGGAAGCACCAATGTCCACCAACCAAATGTCTCTTCCATGAGTGATATTTCCTATAAGGGATGAGAGAAGAAAATACTCCTCATCACTTGATTCATATTCCTTTGCAACCTTCTTGGGTGGCTCACCATCTTCATCTATATGAACGTGATGCCTTTTACCTCCTTTATTTTCCCTTGGTCTCTGAATGAGGGAACAATTCCTAGCAATGTGTCCCATTTTATGACCACAGAGGCATATGATATTTGGGTTATTTCTTTGTCCCTTCTGAAAATTCTTGGGTGAGAATGGTTCTTTCTTTCTCTTTCCTTTCCTAGTGTGGGAAGCTAGTGTTAAATTTGGTAGCATCAACAGTCATTCTCCAATGAGAGGAAATATGGGCCACACTGATGCTAGCTAGGGAGATTTGGAAAATCAACCAGTCTTGTGAGGTATTGACAAAATCCAGGGGGAATGGGCAACCTCTGTGAGTCAAACCAAAAGGCAGGATGAACAAGATGCTATGTGAGTCTAATGAAAAAGTCAGGGGGAATGTACAACCTTTGTGAGCATAGAAAGTCTAGTGCAAAAGTCAGGGGGAACATACAACCTCTGTGAGCATAGACAGACTAGTGAAAAAGTCAGGGGGAACATACAACCTCTATGACCCTAGTCAAGCGTTGTGAGCCATGAGAAAAAGTCAAGGTATCTAGAAAAATTTAGGTTGAATGTAAAATTCCTATGAGCTAGAAAGAAACGATACTAGTAATGTTACAAATGATGCAATTGTATTGATCTAGTGCGTTAGCATGTGTAAACATTATCCACCATGAAGATAATTTTGAATTTCCTTGTCAAGAGTTGTAACTAGAGTCTTAAGTCTAGTTCTATGTTGACTTGCAACTAAAGTCTTGAGTCTAGTTCTATTTTAGAACTAAAGTGTAATGTTGTGTTGCAACTAAAGTCTTGAGTCTAGTTCTATTTTAGAATTAAAGTGTAATGTTAAGTTGCAACTAAAGTTTTGAGTCTAGTTCTATTTTAGAACTAAAGTGTAATGCTGAGTTGCAACTAAAGTCTTAAATCTAGTTCTAAGTTCCAACCAAAGCATGCCAGTCTCAAGTATAGTTCTAATTTAAAACTAAAGTGTAATGTTGAGTTGTAACCAATCTCAAGTCTAGTTCTAAAGTTCGAACTAAAGTGTCATGCTGAGTTACCAATCTCAAGTCTAGTTCTAAGTTCGAACTAAAGTATGAAGATGAGTTATGACTAATGCATGGAATCAGGTTACTATTTCGAGCTTCTCTTCTTCCCCTCTTCAGCCTATATAAGAAGAGGTCGAACCCTCTCCTCAACACAGTTTTTGCAGGACAATTTTGCAACACAATGTTCAAACATATTTTTCATATGCAGGTTGAGGGTGAAGTAATAGAGGAGGACATCAGTGATAAAGAGGCATCATATCAAAGGTGTATTTCAGCAAGGTCTTGTAAGTCTTTGTCAGGTCAGAGTCATCTTGGCAAGCTCTTTGAGAGAAGTGCATTCATGGTGGATATTTGTAAGAGATCTTACATTATTAATGCAATAAAGGAATATTGTTTGTTGGGGTTTTTCTCCCTGTACAGGGTTTCCCCAGGGTATATTTGTTGTTGATATGCATGTTTATTTATCTACATAATTATTGCTATTCGATTATGATTTGAAATTGTTGAAGTGTATTAAGATGGAATCAAAGTATTGAAGAAAATAAAAGAATTAATCTGCATAAGAAATCAAGCTCATAATCTAACATGGTATTAAAGATTAGGGTGTGTTAAACGTGTTGAAGTGCAGCAATAGGTCCACACAGATCCAAGAGAGATTGATTAAGTTTCCAAGGTGAGGACCATGGCATCCTCCATTTCAGTTAGGGCCGAAGATAGGCTCGAAGGAGCTACCAACTTTAATGTGTGGAAGCTACATATAAAAAATATCTTGCAAGAGCATGATCTTGAGCAGTATGTGACCACAGTGGTGGAGGAACCAATGAATAATGTAGGAAGAATGACTTTCAAGAAGAGTCAGGAAAAGTCCAAGAGAATCATCTTTGACTCAGTCAAAGACAATATAATGCCTGCAATGACTTTGTTGATGACTACCAAGGACTGTATACATACCTTGGTGAATCTGTATGAGAAACAGGCTCCAAGTCAGAATTGGACACTTAAGCACAATCTTAAGTATTTGAATATGGAGAAAGGTGAATTAGTGGCATCTTTTTGTTCTAGGATAGCTCAGATTAGAGATCAACTTTTGGTCACAGGGGTGATAGTGGACGATGATGATTTAGTGTTGGCCATTTTTTACGGTCTTCCTTCTTCATGGGAGACTTTCTTATCCAGTGTAAGTGGGAGAGAGATTGAGCCCATGTATGAGAGGTTATGGCATGATTTCCTTCAGGAGAAGAGTCGTACATCTACCATGAGTGAGCTAACAAAATAAGAGCACTCATATTTAACATCAATATTCAAGGGAAAGAAGAAAGGCACTTTACAAAAGGGCTCTTTGTTCGCACCCAATTCGTCACCAGGTGAGCAAATCGAGGGTGCTTACATGCCCTGTTGGGTCTTGCGGAGCATGACAGCTGTGGAGGAAAGGGTTAGAGGAAACAAAACAAACTACAAGAAAGAATTAAATAAAAACTAACTAAACTGTGAATATATGGATAAAGAAACAATAAACACAAAAAAAAAAGACACCGATATCACCAATGGTTTTGAGCTGGTCTATTGATGAAATCAGAGCACGATGAAGGAAGGGAACTGTGGTTCCTTCTTCCCCCAAAGGAAGGCTCTTGAGGCCCTCACGAATTTTCTTCCCTTACAATGCAGAGAACTGAGAATGATGGTGAAAGAACTCCCAGCAGAAAGAAATGCTGCCGATGTGTTATCGTCAAAGAATGAGCCCTTGAAAATCTCAGTAGCATAACAATACTTGAAATTCCTTGCGAAAACAATGTTCCTTCATGGATTTTTATAGCAGATCACCGGGCGATTATGTAACCTCTTCAAAGTGTGAAAAGGGGATCTTCAGGGATTCATTAGGTCATTAACCCGCCTACCCTGTGGATTCAGCTCGGATTTGGGAGTCAAATCAGATTGGGAGCTAGTCCGAAAGTGGTTGGGAGGCCGGCCAATTCAATAAATGCGTTGTATTAGTAGGTGCACAGCTTTTTGCATTGACAGCTGTGCGTTGTGCGTGCATGCACGCATCATACGTTTTTGTCCTGTGCATGTGCGCGTGCACCAAACTATTGTAAAGTGCCCTTCAATTTTTGGTTACTTTGTATAGTTTTTGACCCTTCTGGAATGCTGTGAAATTAATTCAGTGCCATGAATGACTTCATTGTTGTTTTGATGATGCGGAGTTCTTGTCGCCATGTGCGGATGAAATTTCGGTGATAACAGATGCCCCCTGATGGATGAGGTTAGGAGCATACGTATAGTCGAAATCCATCAATGTTTCTTCTACTGAGAATGTTGGTGTAAGGGAGAGAAATAGTGGGACCGTTCGGAGCAATCCGTTGGAGGAAAAAGGAACCAGTAGGACCCGACCTTCTGATAGTTGTGCAGAAAAATATACAACGGTGTACAAACGAGGCAGGCATGCCCCATGCTCGTGTTATGTAACTCTGAAAAAATATGATAGAAGTGTTGGTGTAGACAACTGCAGCACGCTCGGGGGAGGTAATGATAAAGGCAGAAGACAATTCTGCAAAGGAACATACTCTGAATAATAGGCAATGATCGTGGTAATAAGCAGCGACGATGATGTGGGCATTGATGGCCCTACCAAGTTTAGAGGTCTTCGGGAAATGACAAAAATAACTGCAATAATTGCAAAGTAAGACCCACCATAACATGAGAGAGTGTTGGCATCGAATGTTATGGGGGCCAACGACAGCAGGGAGCAATGGTGTTTCACTCTGTGTCATCCGATATCCCTCATTAAAATAGAGAATGAGAATCAAGATACCGTCGCCCTTCTGGAAAAGTGTGCTGATGTCGACAAAAGGGGGACGCGACTCCCAGAAGAAAAAAGGACTCCGTGGAATCTACTGAGGTGAGGAAGTGGAAAAGGTACATGGACGAAGTCAAGAAGTGGGATGACTCAAGACTGCCCTTGGTTGGAGGATGTATGAGAGAAACAGTGGCCGCAACCGTGTAACAAGGTCGAGTGTTAGGGGGACGACAAGACCGGTGATAAGTTATGCCAGAGGCGGGACAAGGTGAACAAATTCAGAGGGTAGAGGTAACCGACCTATGGAGTACTCTGAAGATATGGACGATGCTGGCAAGGGTAAATGATAAGTAATTATCCAACCAAGGGTGACATGGGTTGCGTGTGGCCAAAAGAAATCGAGTCGCCAACAGTGACGACAAAGAATGTAATGACTGGAAATAAAGGTGTTTGTACAATAAATAATAAATAATTTTGGGGGGAAAAGTACAAATACAGAAACGGGTGCCCCGGTGTGAAATGCGTGCCCCAGGGAGGGCAAAATTGTCTTGGGAAACTGATGAAGGGTGGGGGCCCCATTCGTGAGTTTCTGTATGAGGGTAGGTTCATAGATGGGCAAACTGAGTGTGGATGAAATGAAGGGCTCATGATCCTGCGGAGGTGCAGGTAAAAAATAGAACCATAAAGAGATAGTCCGGGAGTCCATGTGGGAAAGCTAGCAAAATGAAAAGAAAGAGTATGTGGCTGATTCACGACATGATGAAAGACTATCGGGACTCCCATCCCTAAAGGGTAAAAAACAACATGAGTGTCGAAAGTGCAAAAAGGTGCTATGAATGGGACAACTCATGTGGGTGAGAATGCTACCGAGTTACAGTACCGAAGATGCAAATGGAGGTGTGGGTACTGCAGAGCCAGGAATTAGGATCCTAAAGGCCAATATCAGAGGGTGTAACTGGAAATGTAAATGCAATACAGTGGGATAGACTACATGCCAGTGCTGAATATATACCTGAAGAGATGATGTCGATGACCGATGAGAAAGTACCTACGCACATAACAACCAAATACCCAAAGTGAACAATATCTGATGAGAATCAAAGATATGAGCTTGTATCTGACAAATGTGACTATGCACGTGCATACCTGATCAGCTGGGTGGATTTGGATTTGGTTATAGCCAGAGAATCCGTCCATAAAGTATAGGGCCTCATGGCCAGCGCAGTCGTCGATAATTTGATCGATGAATGGCGTTGGAAAGTTGTCTTTTGGACATGCGTTATTGAGATCATGAAAGTATGTGTAGACGCGGATAGTGCCCTATTTTTTTTCGCCGGGTACAGGGTTGGAAACCCATGAAGTGTAAGCGATGGGATAAATAAACCCGACCGTACGTAATTTGTCAATTTCTGCTTTGATAGCCGCGGCCTTGGAAGGATGTAGCGGTCGATGTTTATGGCGAACTGGTGTGATGTCATGCCAGGTGTCGATGCGATGTTCGACAATAGATGGGTCAAGACTCAGCATCTCCGTGTATGACCAGGCAAAAATATCCCTGTATTCCTAGAAGAGGGCTTTATATGCGGAAATTTCCTAAGGAGTGCAAGCAGCTCCAATGATGACTTCTTCGACGACTCCATTTTTAATGGAAATGTCGATTTTGATGGTGGGGGAAATGTTATCCATGTTGCCTTCTTCGAACCCATCAGGGGCATGAATGGGATTTTTGAACCAATCAATAGGCCCAGATGGGATAAAATATTTGATTTTGAGCACGTACACGGGGTTTTGATTAGGAGGCATGAGGGCTTCCTATGGGAGGAAGAGTGCACGATGATGTAGTGCGTCCCAGGGGGAGTCTGGGCTGTGTAGCTCTTCCAGTATTTCCTCGTCATTTTGGAAATGACGGGAATATAAGGGGTAGTGATGAGTGATATCAGTGCTAGTGTGGTTGCCCCCTGCTGGAGAAGCAGGGGGAGGGGTACAAGCAGAGGGTGAGGGTTCACTCGTCATGAATCATATATTGAAGTACTGAGGAGTACTCGTGGTGGTTGGATGTAGAGTCTCCGTAGGGGAATGAGCAGGAGAGTTGGGGGGGTTGTGGGGTAGATCCTCAGTGATTTCATGTAAGAACCATGGAGGTGATGGGAGGGCCTCGGGATTTGGAGAAATGACATGACGATCCTCGAGTGGTGAAGTAATGTCAATTATCGGTTCTATGGGTTGGTGGTGCAGGGCCACTTGACGTTGCCTATAGGCAAGGATCATAGGGCACTGGTATGTAAAATGAGCTAGTGAATCGCAGAGAGAGAAAGGGCGTCTCATACGTTCATTAACTGAATTAGTGACATAGTGAATGTCAGTGATATTTGTTGAAGAGGATGTAGCAGGGCGGGGATTGTTCTAGAAGTTCTAGCGTACAGCCGCTAATGTCTGCCGAAAGCGTGGCAGTGTTGGGCAATGGTGAGTGTAATGGCCATATTCTGAACATATAGCGCACGCAAATTTGGTCGTCAACCCTTTACCACTGGAAGGGTTGGTGGTGGTGGTACTGGCAGTAGTGTCGGGTGTTGTGGGAGTTGGATTGGGAGGAATCAATTTCCGTAATTCAGGGAGGGATGGGCAGTTGTTGGTTTGGTGGCCCTCTTTCTCACATAATGCGCAAGGTGGTGGAATGCGTGGAGGAAGTGGTGCTGTGGGATCCTTCTTCTTTCTCCTGCCTCCAGCTGTAGCAGGGGGGGTAGGGAGTATGGGGGTAGTGGGGGTGGTGGGGGTGAGGACAGGAATCATCATGGGGAGGCCTTCCTTTGGGTGAGGGACCAGCTCAGGTGGATGTAAATACCATACTGGGATTTCTAACACCATATTGGGTAGTGTGAGCGTTGCGGCTACCTGAAAAGATTCTACACCAGGTGGTGGGTAAAAGAAGGGAATTTGAGTGAGGGGTCAGGGAACGGTCTCCCAAATGGGATTAGGTCTCTGAGGGGGTGTGGATTTGTGGACTGTGGGGGTCAATGGATTCGCAAGAGGTGCCTGTGGGAGTGATGCTGTGACTGTTGAGATGTTAGGAATGGCTGATGCCTCCTGAGGGGGACGAGCATCTTCCGTGTGAGTTTTGTTAGATGTGACAACCCATACTTGATTAGGGGGAAGGAGTGGAGGTGCTCCATGGTATGTCCCTAATAAGGATGGATCTTTGAAAATTCCAAGGCCCATCTCAATGAGTGGATATACGTCTTGGTTGGCTTGGATGAGGGGAAGAATGTTATTGAGATTAGCAGAGGGGTTGGGCTCATAATGTGAGACTTGGTCGATGGTTACAATATTTCCATTGTGGGGGAACATGATTGTCCGAAAGACGGAAGATGCCACTACCTTCATAGCGTACATGTAGCTACGTCCGAACAAGATATTGTAATTGAGTGTGACGTCGATAACTTAGATATTAATGAGAATGGTTTTTCCTCCGAGTTCAACGGGGATATTTTGGAGGAGCCCTTTAGGAGATGATGGTCGTCCGTCATAATCTCGTAGTGTGATAGCGGAGGGTATGAGTTCCGGGGAACCAAGATTCTGCCATACTGTTTTGGACATGATGCATGTAGATGCTCCTTCATCGATGATACACCAATGGACGGTGATGTTCCGTATTTTTACTGGTAGTTGAATAGCAACCGCGGCGGGAAGACGAGGTTCGCAACTATCAAGGTCAAAGGTGATGAGTCGAGTATCAACAGGGTCGACTGCCCCTAAGGCGGAAAGTAGAGATTTCCATTGTGTAGGACAATTCTGGAGGACTTCCAATACTAACATGGCAGCTAGGGATTGTGCTAAGTCATCTACCAAGCTATAATTATGAGTGGCCCTAGCCTGTGGGTTGTGGACATTCCGGCGCAAGGGGATGCAAGGGATGCGTAATGGTGGTTCGGTGGAAGGGTGAGGGATCACCAACGGGGGTCCCATCAGTGTAGTGTTTGTCTTTGGAGAGATAGGGGTAGGCTCAACTAGATACCGACGATTCCGCGTTTGCAGAAAGATTTCTTCCTCACTGGTGAGGAGAATGGTACACTCTGCTGGATTGTTAGGGTTGTGGTATTGTCCCACCTGAGGTGGTGGACGTTGTGCATCCTGTTGGGTGTTTACCACGCCTTGATGTGGAATAGGATTTTGCAGTACGACGGGAGGGGGGTGTTGCACATACTGTTGTGGTGCCTTCTGAGGGGCAGTTTGTGCATGGGTAGGGGGAAGACCACCTGAGTCTTTCAACCGTTTGAAATCAACGATCTGGGGGCAATGGTGAGTGTAATGATTGAACTCACCACAAAGGGAACAAGGGTGGATGGTTTTAACATTATTTCGCCCTTGAAGTTTTTTGTTATTGCCCCCTTGGGGGTTTTGGTTCCCTTGGTTCTGGTTGCCCCCAGGGGGTTGGTGCTATGGGGGATGATTCCCGCCTTGAACATGATTGTTGTTATTCCTATTCTTTCCTTTATTCCTAGTATTGTTCGATGGATGAGTTGGGTTGGCTGTATTCAAGTGTTCAAAATGCTGGTATTGTTGAGCAGCAGAAGGTTGAACAAAATTTACCCCTGCATGTGGATGTGGGGGAGCCATGGGTTGCAGAGGACCTGGAAAGGGGAAGTATGGATTTTGCGGTGGTACCGATCCATAAGGCGCATATGAAGGCGTAGTTCTTTCACTAGCACGATAAGCTGATGTTGAGGGAGTACCACTGCTTGTGGGAATAGGTGGATGTATGGGAGGTGCCGGTGGTGGTCCACTGGTGGGTGGAGGTATAGCAATAGAATATGGTTGTTGATAAGGGGGTGGGGGGTAGTAAGGATTTCCCCCATATACCGACGGGTATTGAGGTGTGCCATACATCGGTGGTGGTTGGGTTTGTGGACCATGGTGTGTGGTGGCACCTATTAGTCCATCTACTGAATGAGACATCCCAAGTTTGTCTTGGCCAAATGGCACAGGTTTGGGAAGATCAGGAAGTACTGTGTACAAGTATCCTGACTGTGCGTAAATGAGGTCATATTGCTGGGCCTTACGGATGGCTTCCTCTTTATATTGAGGGAAGGTGGAAGCGATGTCCTTACCAAGTAGAGAGACAAGTGATCTAAGAAACCAGTCAAGGCACTTTTGTTTGGTGGTTTCTTCTTTACACAAACTACGTTGCCTACGCCACTCATGAATGTGGTCAGCGATATGGGTGGCTGAGGTTTGTTTGAAGTTAGACAGTAGTTCTAGACCATTGTCACGGGGGATGGGTAATTGGAAAAAGGTCAAGAAGGCTTTGGCCAAGGATTCAAAGGTCGTATGGGACCCTGATTTTTCTTCGACATACCATTTGGTTGATGGGCCGATAAGTGTGCGTTGAAATAATCGCAGTCTGACAGAATCATCCATAATGCTATTGGAAGAACACCATAGATGAAAGGTCATAACATGGTTGGTGGGGTCATTCCCTGCCTTTCCTTCAAACTTTGGTATGTCTGAAGGAAGTTTGGTGGGCATTGCAGGCCATGTGGCGTCGTGCAATATAGGATCATTCGTGAGTTTGGTGAGATCCGGTATGTTGAGAGAGGCCAAGTCTGGCATCTGTAGTGGTGGGGGAGGGTTAGCTCCAGCCATGTTGTGTTTTGAACCTGACCCTTGATGGGGACTAGGTGGGTTGGTGCTCCCTCCTTGAGAGGAAGTGGGTCCCTTGCTTTCGTGTAAAGGAGAGCGAGTGGACGGATGACCTTGGGAAGTTGACCCAAGTAATGTAGAACCAAGCAAAGTTGATCCTAAGATGGTAGCACTTACAGGAGTGTGTGAAGGAGGTATCGATGAGCGGGTACGACCAGATGATCCCCCTAAGATAGGAGGGAGGTTGAGTAAGCATAGTGAACGACGGGGGTTATGTGGTTCCCCTATGATGTCAGACTAGCCGTGTGAATGTGTGCAACAAGTGGTGAGAGAAATATAGAAACCAAAAGCCTTTGCATTGAATGTTTACACAATATATATATCAAAGTCAAACTGTAATCAGATGTGCATCATACATAAATGAAAAAGAAGCATATATGTGGGTAAAAGGGGTTTTCTCCGCGTGGGGGAATCAAAAGAAAGCAAATGATCGTGTCCTAGAAGACATAACGTCCTTCCTCTCAAATAGCACTGGACCTTCCAATAGTTATCAATAGTGGGGTCTGAAGTCACCGGAAGAGACACTAGTGAAGGATGAAGTAATTGGTTATAATGAGGGGTAGAGGGGGCATATCTCGAAAGAGCTGGCGATACTTCCCAATAGC
>JZKD02S0073866.1:134981-158094 GCA_000966675.3 Picea glauca | reverse complement strand
TGTAACCAATCTCAAGTCTAGTTCTAAAGTTCGAACTAAAGTGTAATGCTGAGTTGTAACCAATCTCAAGTCTAGTTCTAAGTTTGAACTAAAGTATGAAGCTGAGTTATGACTACTGCATGCAATCAGGTTACTATTTTGAGCTTCTCCTCTTCCCCTCTTCAGCCTATATAAGAAGAGGTTGAACCCTCTCCTCAACATAGTTTCACAACACGGTTTTTGCAAGACAGTTTTGCAACACAATTTTGAAACAGAGTTTTCATATGTAGGTTGAGGGTGAAATAATAGAGCATATCAATGATAAAGAGGAAACATATCAAAGGTGTATTTCAGCAAGGTCTTGTAAGTCTTTGTCAGGTCAGATTCATCTTGGCAAGCTCTTTGAGAGAAGTACATTCATGGTGGATATTTGTAAGAGATCTTACATTATTAATGCAATAAAGGAATATTGTTTGCTTGGGTTTTTCTCCATATACAAGGTGTCCCCAGGGTATATGTGTTGTTGATATGCATGTTTACTTATCTCCATAATTATTGCTATTCGATTATGATTTGAAATTGTTGAAGTGTATTAAGATGGAATCAAAGTATTGAAGAAAATAAAAGAATTAATCCGCATAAGATATCAAGCTCATAATCTAACAGCTAGGGCTTGATCATTATGTATTATCTCCTCTTCTCTTGCTTCCATCCTTTCTTCTTCTTGGTTGCAATCTTCCCATAGCCTACTAAACTTGGGTAGCTTCCTTCTTGAACATATCCCTTCAATAAATGCATCCCATGACCTTGGTAGGCCATACAAGGTGGTCATCACCATTTCTTATCCATTCAATGTATCACCAATGGCTTCTATCTACTCTTTGATCTTGTTCACTCTTGAGAAGTAAGAGTGGATGGTTTATGAGTTATGCATCCTCGCATTCCTTAACTAAGTTCTCAAGTTCATTCTTCGATTGATGTTGTTTCATTCAAATAGTCGGGTTAAGGAATCCATCATTTCTTTTTTGAGTGGATAATGAAGATATGTGATGAATAATATGGTCCTTAATGGAGTCTACAATAATCCTCTTTTCTTTGACCATATCCTTCTTGTGCTTTGCTTTGGCCTCATCTCCCTCTAGTTCTGAAACCTATTCTTTAGTGAACTTCTCTAGATCGTGTTCTTCTAGGAGGAGGAATGTTACACATTATTTTCATCACCCTTATGGTTTCTAATGATGTAAAACTGTCTGTTGTATTCAGAGGGATCAGTGGCCTGAATTCTTGAGGAAAGAAGGGAGAAGAAATTTACCTAAGAGGTGAAATCATATTTCCTTTGTAAAAAACCTATTAAGGAGGATCGTCGCACCCTGTCCAGTTCTAGTGGTGCGATGATCCTAGATTATTGCATGCCATACTAAACCTAGCCCATGATTTTGTCGCACTCTACTCAGTTCTAAGGGTGCGACGATTTTCATACGTGGGAAAAACGAGCATCTTCTTCTAGAAGGATAATCTTCTATGGTGAGGTTGCCTCCGATTGGTTTGGATCTTACTCACTTTTCTGATTTAGCGGGATCATCCTAACCTCCTCACCTTATCCTCTTCAGATTATAAAAGGAGAGGATCTCTCATGGAGAAAGTTAGCTTGATTGGGTTAGTTGTTTTGTGGCTTGGGAAATTAGCTTGGAAAATTTGGTTATAGCTTGATTGAATAGTAATTGTGAGTAGCTATCATATCAACAGTCATAGAATCCATTGATCAGAGGTGTGTGGGAAGAAAGGGACTGTTGGAAGGGACCTTACAACATCAAGGATTCGATTGTACTATCCTTTGCATATTTATAATACAACAATATATTTCTTTCCTATAAAATTGGTCTTATTTTATTGTATGAATCCTTGATCACATACATAAGTTATGTTGAGTATACGTTGTTTCTTTCACTTTGTTGGCTTGTGTCTTTTTACAGGTTCAACATCCCATAAGCCTTGGAACAGAGCGAGGATGACACTAGTGCTATAGCGGGAAAACCCCTCTATGGACTACACTAGGGTTCAACATGTAGGAAGATCTAACCGTCTAAAAGTATCCTACTCTTTAGACTACCCCGAATATACCCCACGTTCATACAAGCAATACAAAGTAAAAAGGATTTGGTAACTCTACCTTAAACTCCACGTCTAGTGTTGATCCTTTCACGTTTGATTGCTCCTCGACTACAAGTCTCCTCCCAAGGCTGACCTGCATTCACAAAAGGACAAACAAGAAACTATGAAAATGTATTTCATATATGAATTAGTGGGTTAGATGTAGGTATAAAACATAAATCAAACATAAATATTGAACACATCATATTGTGGGACAGAAACATTATTCCTTTTATTGATATCACAAAGTTTACTTACAATGAGATTGGTGACTACTCCTCGAACCTGGTCCGAGATCCTCTTCACCAAGCTCCAACTGTCCTTCCACGTATCTTTCACCTCTCACACTTCTCTCCAGGGAAATGTCATAGTCTTATAATAGAGGAAAAAGGCAAGAATGGACAATTTTGGCACAAAACTCACAAGGTGGCTGCAAATTCTTTGGGCAAGAAGGGAATGTGAAACAGGCAGAGTTTCACTGTTCTTATGCTTCTCTTAGGAATGAGACCACAAAACCCCCTTTTATATGAAAAAAGGATGGTTATTCGGTTGGGTGACGGGCTATAGGCGGTGGGACAGTTGGAAAACTACCCAATAGTCCATAATCTCAACGAATTCATTGCAAATTTTTAATTTTTGCAACATTTGTGGGTATACGCGGGCTGTAATAGTGCAACTAACATAAACACATGAGATGTATTGGTGAAACAAGCGTGTGTACGTGGGAAGTAGTGGTGCAGGGCACATACATCTTCAAAAACATGGTTTTTAAGAAGAGTTTCCCAGTGATGGCTTGGCAAAAGTAACAAGTAAGAGGGCCAAATGGCAGGTATGCATGTATGGTGCAATTTAGGGTTATAACAACTAGCGAGGACAAACAAATTTTAAAAGGTATGTCATTTATCTCTGGTTAGTTAGCATGCTTGATAATTAAAACTTAGGGAAAGTTTTATATTCTGTCTTGTTTTGTTCTAGTTTCAAAGTGAAACTAGGGAGATCTATTTGTGTCCTCACTTACCGATTTGTCCGATAAAAAAATTGGTGACCATACTGGGTAACGAATTTTTTTCCTAGTTTGTCTTTATTTCTTTCTTTGATTTATTGGGTTCAGTTTTCCGAGTCACTGGGAGATCCAAATGAACTCTTTGACTGTTTAAATTCACTGGAAAAGCTTCTTGCTTTTTATTTTTTCCATTTTTCATTTGATCATCGCACCTTGCTTTGTGGGACACTGTGACAATCTGGGATAGATGTACCCTACCTTTTTAAACAGTGCGGAGTTGTTGCACTTTATTTTTTATCTAGCCTGCGACGATCAATGATCGTCACACTATGTTAGTCTACAGCCTGCAACGATTGTGAAAAAAAAAAAAATTGATGGTTTTTCTTGCCCAGATCTTAGATATGGTTTTGGGGTGATTTGTTGGGTCTGATTACAGTCTTCTTGACAACTTTGAATCTTCTTTTAGCTATCATTGAAAAAAAAAATTATTTCTTGCTTTTCATTAGATTGGGGGCATCTTTGCATTTGAAGTAGAGAAATTGCATGGTTTTTGGCATTTTTGGTCTTGAATTCTTAAAAAACATTCCCCCTCATGGTGTACAGTATTTTGTCTCATTTCTTGAAGATCTTGGTAGTAATGAGTTTAATAAAATTTTGGGACATTGTGCATCTGGGAATGATAAACGTTTTCTCCTTCCCGTAATATATCTTTCATCGAAGATAAATATTTGCATTCTCATTTATTTGCATTTTTTAGAGTCATTCAAAACATCATTTAGTCCATGCCATTTTCCTCTTGAGTAAACAACAAACTCAAAATAAAGCGCTTATAAAAATTGAATAGAAATTTTTATATTTTCTAGTAGAAAACCTACATTAGATTAGTTGTAGGGATTTGGAATAGGTGTGAAAGATAAATTTCCAAAGTTGTAAACAAACATAGTATCTTGAGTTAGGGATTGTTAAATCCACTTGCTACATTTTTTTCTTGGGAATCCCTTCTAACACAAGGGTCAATCACGAGGTCGCATTAGGGCCAACAGAGTTAATCACCCTCCTTTGTTGGTCTTGGTGTAGATATTGCATATACTATTGGGGATCACTTGAGAAGAAAATCCTATGGGGACTTTCTCGAATTGATTTCGGGCTTAAATACCCTTCCTTTGCATGTGGATCAGACTGTCGACTGTTTCCCCAAGCATCATTGTAGTAATTGGTAACATTAGTGGCCTATCTCTTTAGGGTATTTACACGAGGTGACTATGGAGGGAAAAGTCTTCACGATACCTGGAATCGACATTGGCCAAACTCACTTGGGCTCCTTGGAGTGTATTCCCACGATTGTGTGTGGGATCTTGCACCTGGGTGTAAGTACGTTAAGCAGGTTTTCAATGTAACTTTTCCACCCACTCTATCTCAGCCCCTTCTTATATTGTTCTCACGACGTTGGATTTCATCACCAACTAGTGCATTCATTGTAAGAAGGTTTTGTTTGCTTGTTTTCTTACTATATTTTTAGTGTGTGTTGTTCATTTTACCTAGTAGACTCTAGGTTGGATCTCTATTTATGGCATCAGTTCCAGAAACCACCAACGAAGGAACCCCTTTTCCAGGGGAACCTTTTGTTTTTCCTTCTTACAGAAACATTGGTCCTCCTCACATTGCTACCTTGAGCCTTTCAGGTCTCACAATTGGATTACCCGTCTGGTTTTTTTCCACCCAGGTAATCCTGAATGCAGCTAGTGCTTTGGTTGTAAGCACTTCCCCCGAAGAACATCAACCTAATGTTGATCCTTCACCTTCTTCACTAGTAATATCTTCTTCACCTTATTCACTTGCAAGGTCTTATTCTGTTCCATCTTCTTCGCCTAGTGAAATCTATGAATCTAGTAACCTGGTGGATAAGAAGAATAAGAAAAGGAAGAAGAAGAGGAAGACAAATAAGAAATCATCCAAACTTCCAGCCACTGTTGGACATGTTGGAAAGAAACCAATTATTGATAATTGTGCTGGGAGTGTTGATGATGCCAAGATCACCCAAACAACCTGTAAGCCCAAGTACCCTTGTAGGATTTGTAAGGGTATACATATTCTTAAGGATTTCCTTGGTTTATACAAGTTTATAGAAGCATGGTATACACACCCTCGCCAACCCATGTCGTCAGCCTCTACACAACATGCTCATGACCTCCCGTCAACTAGTCAGGATACTGTTGGGAAGATGAAAAGTAGAGTCAAGTTCCCATGTAGGTTATGCGAAGGGAGTCATAAAACTCACCTTTTCCCTCGTATGGATGAAGCCTCAAAATTACTGGAATACATGACTATTTCCCCACCTCAACTTCCATCTTCTTATTGCAAGCTTACTCTCGACCCACCTGTAGTTGATGGAATGATCAATCTGGTCCCTTCGTCGAACAATCTATTTGATCATGTAGTCAATTTGGTCACATCCTTAGTTGAACCAGTTGACAAAGTGGTTGATCTGATCCCATATTCAGTCGATCCAACTCTCCCGTTAGAGAGTGTCACCCAAGTGGTCGATCTGTTTCCACCCGTCGACCCCATTATCCCCTTGGATAATGTATCCCAAGTGATCGATCTAATCACGTCATCGGTTGATCCTACTCTCCCGCTAGAGAGTAAACCTAATTCTTCCCACATTTTTCTCGTTGATATAGAATCTACTGTGCTAAGGGGCATTCCTCCTTCTCCCATAGAACCCCCTCCAAGTAATAAGGTCATCCTTTTTTATTGCGATGCACTAACTGGACCTTGTCTTCCCTCTAACATTCTTTTCAAGATTACAATACAAGTGTGTGGTTGAGACGTTCCTCAAATGTTGATAGACGAAGGTTCTTCTGTTAGTATTTTTTTCTCTCTTGCTTGGCAAGCTCTGGGTTATCCTTAGCATGTCCCAGTTTTCGAGAATTTGTTATCTTTTAACAAAAGAACTAGTCAACCTTTAGGGATCCTTCCTTAGTTTCCCATAAATTTGGGAGGGAAAACTGTCTTTATTGACATCATGGTAGTCCAAGACCCCTTGGATTTCGATTTACTCCTTCAGAGAGATTATGTCTATGCCATGAAATATATTGTGTCCACTCTTTTTCGTGTGATATCTTTCCCTCATGATGGAAGAATTGTGACTATTGATCAACTTTCGTTCATTGGCCATGAATTGACCATCAACTCAATGACCTACCTAAATGGTTCTTTTATGTAGACGGTATCACCCCTGCCACAGGTCAATTATGTGGCATTGTATCCCATTCTTTCAACTATCAATGCAGATGAGCCTCTCACTGTATGCTCAATCTCTTATGACTTGGATCTGGTAGTTTCCATGGTGATATCATTGGTAGGGATATTGGAGCTTGACCTCCTTACCCCTGTCGCAGCGTTCGACATGTGTTTCTTCCATCTAGTGAATATCTCTTGGAGGCCATGAACGCGTTTTGTCCCTTGACATGGTTTCCTTATAGATAAATGTCCCCTTGGAAGTCATGATAAAAAAGAGCATATTTTCACATGGTTTTCTAATTTCAATCTCATTAAAAAATGAAACTAGCTTTGAGCATGGTTTTCTGATTTCAAGCTCATTAAAAAATGAAACCAACTATGAGGATAGTTTTTTTGTCTCTGTGGAAACCTCGTTAAAAAATGAAACAGAGGTTACGAGCATAGTTATTCTCCTAAATCAATCTCATTAAAAAATGAAATAGAGATCTGGGGATTGAACTTGGACTCTCAAGCATAGTTCCTATTCCTGTGTCAAGCTCATTAAAAAATGAAATAGATTTTTCCCCCTTTATTTTAGTCAAGTCGTTTGTTTAGTATTTAAAGCTTCATTTCATTCTCCTTTGCAGTTGGATGAAACGAAGCTTGGGGGAATTTTCTTACTGCCTCTCGAATTCATGCTGAAGTTAATTCGTTAGCTTCTTAAGTTGGGGACAAAGTACTAACCATTCCTGGATAATGCGTTGGGAAGTCGCAAGCATAGTTTTTCTTTAGTTCAAGCTTGTGTAAAAATGAAACCACCTACCTCAAGCATAGTTTCCTCTAGTTCAAGCTTGTGTAAAAATAAAACTAGGTCCAAGCATAGTTTTGGCTAGTTTTAAGCTTGTGTAAAAATAAAATCTATCCCAAGCATAATTTTGTTTTGTTTTAAGCTTGCGTAAAAATGAAAACAATACCGAGCTTATTCTTTGTTCTTTCTCATGCTCGTAAATACTTGAGAATGTAACTGAGTATAATTTTATCACTTTTTCATACTCGTAAAGGTTAAACGAAAAAGGAACACCCTAGAGTTTCGTTTAAGCTCTTTTCAGACTCTCTAAACATGAAAACATTGTTGAGTGATCTTGTTCTTTTCACGCTCATTAAAGCATTTGAAGAAAACGCTTGTTGAGAGGTAGTTTATCTCTTTTTTGGTCTCATCAGACTATTTTACGAAAAATAACATTTTGGAGTTTCCTTTAAGCATTTTTTAGACTCTTTAAATATGAAAAACCACTGAGTTTACTTTCTTTGGAATCATAAAACAAACATCGAAAGACCCATATGGGACCGAACCACTCCTTCCTAGTGTTCATTAAACATACTCTGAGGGACTCATCTGAAGGATAATATTACATTTCAAGCATATGTTATCCTCCTCAAGCTTGTGTAAAAATAAAGAGGTACTCGCTAGAAATGGTGGGGGGGGAATTGGGAAAGAAATGTATCTAAACTTGTATTCTACGAAAGAGTCACTTTTGAACATGACATCCTTTCACTCACTTTGTGTCTAGGTTTGAAAATCCTCTTTTCTCTTGATCATACTCCATTATAAGATTACAAATTGGTCTTTGATCCCTGTTGTTAAGTCAGTGTTTCCAAGACAATTGTTGTGTCGTCAATATTTTCAAAGAGAAGTTCAACCCGAAAAGCCTTCTATTGCGTCGCCTATTTATTCAGTCCTTAAGCCTTCTATTGTTCCGGCCATCACTGAGTCAATCCTAAATCACTTTTTATTTTGATCTACCTCAAATCATTTTACCCATTTCATGTCATTGATGGGGGATACATTAAGGCCCTCTTGTGACGAGTCTTTTCCTGTCAAATTCAACTTATTATCCAAGAACTAGAGTTAGAAACTAATTGGTACCTTAGAACTTGCATGCTTCAATGGAATGTTTCCTTGCTTTTGACAATGGGTTTTCATTATTGACCCCTGATTGGGAGATTCCGTCGAGTGTTCGACTTCAGCTCATTAATTCACACCCGTTGGATTGTACTAGTGTACCTTGGGAGTCATTGACATTAATGGTGATTTCCCTTGCACTTGTTAATAGTATACACTAATGACCGGTAATAAAGTGGTTTATACCATGTTTGACTTCAACACATTTATTCAAATGGTTAGATTCGTACTATAGAGTGGTGGAGAAGAAGACCCTGAATCTTTTCTAATAGATTCAGGTTTCCTTGAAGTATATTTAGATTGTACTATTTCATAGATCCAAAGTGTATGTCTCATGGCTATGTTCAAATTTGAGTCTTTAACACATAGATCCATAGTGTATTTTTTGGTGTCTATGTTAAGATTTGAGTCATAATGGCATGGATCCACAGTGTATCTTTGATGGCCATGACCTATCTTACTTGACATGGATCTCTGTATGTCAAAATTTATGCTTTGATTCATTTGTATTATGAGTATGGTAATTCCTACCTCATTGATGATATATTATTGTACTGTATTTCCTTGTTTGCTGGTAAGTTTCCAATCGACATGTTCCTTGTTCCCTACACACACTCGACAATGTATTTCAGCTATCACTCTATTATAAATTCATACTTTGGGGGGATCTCTGTTACACATTATTTTCATCACCCTTATGACCATTAATTATGTAAACATGTCTATTGTCTTCAGAGGGATCAGTGACCTGAATTCCCGAGGAAAGAAGGGAGAAGAACTTTAACTAAGAGATGAAATCGTATTTTCTTTTGTAAAAACCCTAGTAGGGAGGATCGTCACACCCTATCCATTTCTAGGGGTGCGACGATCCTAGATCCTTGCATGATTTACTAAACCTGGCCTACGATGTCATCGCACTCTGCTGAGTTCTAAGGGTGCGACGATTTTCATACATGGAAAAAACGAGCATCTTCTCGATGCTTCTAGAAGGATAATCTTCTATGGTGAGGTTGCCTCCGATTGTTTTGGATCTTACTCACTTTTCTGATTTAGTGGGATCATCCTAACCTCCTCACCTTATCCTCTTCAGATTATAAAAGGAGAGGAGCTCTCATGGAGAAAGTTAGCTTGATTGGGTTAGTTGTTTTGTGGCTTGGGAAATTAGCTTGGAAAATTTGGCTATAGCTTGATTGAATAGTAATTGTGAGTAGCCAACAGATCTATAGTCACAAAATTTGTGGATCAGAAGTGTGTGGGAAGAAAGGGACTATTGTAATGGACCTTACAACATCAAGGCTTTGATTGTATTCTCCTTTTCATATTTATAATACAACAATATATTTCTTTCCCATAAAATTGGTCTTATTTTATTGTATGACTCCTTGATCACATACATACGTTTTGGTGAGTATACGTTGTTGCTTTCACTTTGTTGTCTTATGTCTTTTTACAGGTTCATCATCCCATAAGACTTGGAATGGAGCGAGGATGACACTATCGAGGACAAACGACGTTTAAAAGGTACGCCATTTATCTCTTGTTAGTTAGTATGCTTGATAATTAAAACTTAAGGAAAGTTTTATTATTTGTCTTGTTTTTTTCTAGTTTCAGGGTGAAACTAGGGAGATATGTTTGTGTCTACACTTACCAATTTGTCCAGTAACAAGGGATAATTTGTACCTCCAGTATTTGAATTTATCATCTCACTCCATCTTCTCATCAATCTTGGTTCTGGTAGTCATCCTGCCCCTAAATCACAAATTCTGGATTCTGAAAATCTAATCCAAGGAAACGATGTGCTCCACTAGGGAACACTTGTTGGTGGTCTTTTATTGTCTAGAAACCACTCCTACCAAGAAAAATGACTCCTTTTTTCTTTAGACCTATGAATTTTCTTCTATTCAAGCCCTCTCTGATACCATTTTAGAATTTTAGAATTTACAATTATCCTTCTTTAACATTCATTAACAATTGCATGTAATAGGATCACTGAAAGATAAACAATCGCAAAACATAAGATATATCCTGGGAAACCCTCATGGGGGAGAAAACCTAAAAACCAATTCTTCATTATAGATTCCTTCAACCAATACAATGTCATGTTATAACTCTCCACAAATAGACCAAGACAAAGAAATTGAGACCTCTTGCGCTATACCTCCTTTTCTATGCTCCTAATACACAAGAGAAGGCAAGTTGTGTGTGTATACAAATGAGAGGAACGCGAACTCTATTTATACACATAACTTAACTCCCGAAAACATGCAACTAGAAGAGGTTCCATTTTGGATTTTACAATAACAATAACAATAAAATAATAATTTATTTTGAGTTGATTTATACAATAAGATTACAATAACCTTCTCGAGGTTTGACCAATACAAAGAGAAAATAATATCTTTTGTAGTTACATAAAAATATCAACATTATTTGGGGTATGTGTGGTCCATATTATATTGAGAACGACATGAAGGAATAGATATAATAAGGAAACACATAGATAAATTGCAAGAAACACAATAATATAGCTAAACTCATATTCTATTAATGATTGTTTGAAATGCAAAAGACTGTAAAATTTTGTTGGCACACGGTTATAAGATGTTAGGTTCAATTTATTCAACTAATAAAACCCTTCAGATACTCGCCCTTTCGGCATCACCTACATGCAAGTGAAGTCTCACCCAAGGTATCTATTGGGGCTGCAGGAACTAAGTTTATGCAGGGATGAGGGGATGTGAGGCTATCATCATATCTATAACCATTTATCCACCTTGTGCACAATATTGTATTCATATCCTTTGATTAGTTAACAAACTTTATTTTGAAAAACCATTATAACATAGATTGCAACAAAGTAACCCATGATATCATTCATTATTACTGCGCATCAATCATATAGTAAAAACATCTATATTAATCATGCATAAACAAAACATCCATGAACAACCACATCAAAGGACACACTCAGACATAATATTTGATGTGGTTTACCCAATCCTTGGGATACGTCCATAACAACTAGCCTCTATATTAATATTCATGTAGTAATCACCTCAAGCCTGCACACTGTGCTTATAATAGATGCAACATATTATATCCTCCATCTAGCCTAGCCACTCTACAATGCACACCTCTCTCTCTGCAAAATATATCAAAAACCCAAAGTAAGGACTCTCACTCATAAGAAAACTAATATCCCTTTTTCAACAACCTATTCTTCTCCAAACCATTATATATTTATACATAGAATTAGGGATAAAAAACCTAATAGTTTATCCCAAAATCCTAATATGTCCTAGTTGTTTTCCTTCTTTTTTTCAGCATGTTGCTTTTCCTTCCTTTGCACCTGCATGTTGTTTTTCCTTCCTTTGCACCTACATTCTACTTTTCCTTCCTTTCCACATGTTTTCTTATTTTCCTTCATTTTTTTCACTTGCTATGAATTTTACTTTGATCCTGCAAACTACTCCAAGAGGCCCCCAACACTCACTTGTGGCTCGGTCCAATCCACTTAATCCTATTGCATCACACCCTTTCACGCCTCCATGACATTTTTAAGGGTTTCTCTTGTTGCATTGGCTTCCTTATTTAACTCATCTTCTTTCTCTAAAATCTCCTCTACTACCCGCACAGTTAGGGTCGTTAGCTTCTCCTCATTGTCTTGTGTTTATTTATTCTCTCATTAGAGATTTACTTGGTGTGAACGCTACTACCTTTGGTGTTGCTATATCTATAATCCGATTACTAGTGATAACTACTTTGGTTCTATGGTTTTTTTTAAACCTGTGAAGTAAAGAAATGCATATAGATTCTTAAGTAAAACATAAATTAATCAATGGCTCATTCAACTGATTGCTCCTCCAAATAGGTTAAACACATACCCACTTGTAGATCTTATGCGATCCATATCTCCATCTCAGTGTACATAACAAAAACCATGTATGTCCACCACTCTCTCTAATCCTGGTCTTCCTTGGTAGCACAATCCATAATTGGTAGTGCCATGAAGATACCGGAAGACCTTATTTACTATTGTCCAATGCTCCTTCCCTGGTTTTGACATATACTTGCTCAAAACTCCCACTGCATGTGCAATGTTTGGTCTAGTACAGACCATTGAATACATCAAACTTCCCACTGCACTGGCATATGGTACATGTCCTCTTCTTCTTCCTGTGTCTTGGGGCACTGATCTACAGATAAATTTACACCTATAGGAATAGGAACCTTGATTGGTTTACTTCAATTCATACTAAACCTCTGCAATATTGTCTCAACATATTTTCTCTGATTCAACCAGAGTTTCCTGTTTGCATGGTCTCTTTTAATCTCCATTCCCAGAATGAAGTTAGCAGCACCAAGATCTTTCATGTCAAATTTAGAGGATAGCTGTGATTTCACCTCCTTGATAACATCCATGTTATTTCCTACCAACAACATGTGATCAACATACAACACTACATAAATGAAGTGATTACCAACCTGATTGGAATATACATAATGATCATCCCTACTTCTCACAAATCCCAATCCAAGGATGTATGTGTCAAACTTTTTGTACCACACCCTAGGTGATTTCTTCATACCATATAGTGACTTCTTTAGCTTACAAACCAACTATTTATTTCCCTTCACTACAAATCCTTTTGGCTGCTTCATCTAAATTTCTTCTTCGAGATCCCCATGTAGGAATGTTGTCTTCACATCCATCTATTCCACTTCAAGATCAAAATAAGCAACAATAGATAAAAGAAATCCAATATAAGTTAACATAGCAACAAGAGAAAAAATATCACCAAAGTAAATTCCCTCTACCTGGGAACAACCTTTTGCTACTAATCGAGCTTTGTATTTCTCCACTTTACCTTCTACATTAAACTTCTTCTTAAACAACCATTTGCTACCAACATATTTTCTTCCAGATGGAAACTCAACTATATCCCATGCCTCATTCTTATCCAAGGAATCCATTTCTTCAACCATGGCCTTCTTCCAGAGTTTACTATCCTCTAAATTCACTGCTTCCATGACAGTTCTGGGATCATCATCGGTAATAGATAAAGCAAACTTGGAACAAAAATCAGGTGGACTATACCTTTATGGTTTCCTTTTATCTCTCATTGATATCCTCAATATTGGGGTATGAGATTCTTCTTCTTCTTCTTCTGCTTCCTCTTCTTCAGATGATTTATATTTTGCATTATCTAACTCAAGCTCTATTTTATCAGGTTCGTCTTGAGTTGGTAGGAATTCTTGTTTGGACACATCTTTTACCTCTCTAAAAACAACATCTCGAATGCAAACAGTCTTCTTGGTTTCTGGGTTCCAAAGATTATAACCTTTCACACCATATTTATAACCAATAAAGATACACTTTTAAGCCTTTTTATCCAACTTACTCCTATTTTCCTTTGGAACATGTACATAAGCATCACAACCAAACACTCTAAGATGTTGAAGAGAGGGTTTCTTTCCAGAACATACCTCATGTGGATTTTTATCATACAACGCTGATGAAGGTGATCGATTGACCAAGTAACATGTTGTACCGCTGAGCATGCTCCTTGATTTTTCAATCAGTGTCGTGTTCATCCTTTTTGCAAATCCATTCTACTCAGGAGTGTATGGAGTAGTAATATACCTTGCTATACCACATTTCTTATAGAATTCTTAGAATTCATTTCCACAGAATTCTCCACCATTATCTGTCCTCAATACCTTTATTTTCTTCTCTGTCTGATTTTCTACTAGAGCCTTAAACTCTTTAAATTTATCAAATACCTCAGATTTATTTCTAAGAAAATAAATCCATGTGTTCCTTGATAAATCATCTATGAATGAAACATAATACACATATTTACCTAGGGATGGAACGGGAATAGGTCCAAACACATCACTGTGTATCAACTCTAAGATCCCCTTTTCTATTGTAGCACCAGATGTGAATCTTAATCATTTATGTTTACCATATATGTAATGTTCACAGAAATCAAAATCCATAGTGAAATTAGACATACCTTCAACCATACCTTTACCGTGTAGTGTTCGAAGGCCCTTTTCTCCAATATGTCCCAGTCTTTGATGCCACAACATGGTCTTCTTTCCAGGGACAATATTGGTCTTGTCTTATTTATTTCTCTACTCAAGGACAACATAACTATTACACCCATTAGTATAAATTCTTCCCAACAACTTGTACATAATTCCACACTGAACTCCCCTCATCAACACCATTTCTCCTCGTACCATCTTGCAAGTGTTCTTTCCAAATACAATATCCACTCCTACATCATCCAAATTGCTTATAGATATTAGGCTCTTGGCAATTTTTGGAATGTGGAGAACCCGAGGGAGAGTTCTAATCCTTCCATATTTTAGCAACAACTTAACCCATCCATGTCCGATGATTTTGGCTGTCGAGTCATCTCCTAGGAATACATCACCACCATCGTATTTTTCATATTCAAGGAACCACTCCATGTGAGTATTCCTATGGAATGACGCACTTGATTCGATCAACCATACATCACGGTCTGCATGTGTACCTATAGATTCCAGGTAAACATCACCTCCTTCTTCAGTGGAGGTTTTCGCCTCTATGGAAGAGGTGCTATCACATCCCTTTGGTTTATCAACCTTGTTAGACTTGAAATATTTCTTATAATGCCCTATTTTACCACACTTCCAACATTTCCTCAAATATTTTCCTGGAGATTTAGATCTAGCTGTAGATTTAGATATCCCCCCCGAAGACTTACTAGGGTTCCTGTCTTGAGTACGACCTCTTACAAATAAAGAATTTTTTCTATGACCATCAATGATTTTCCACCTCATCTCTTTATATAACAAGGATGCAACTACATCCTCATACTTCAATGTAGATTGAGTGGTACTACCAATTGCTACAACCAGATTATCCCAAGAGTCTGGAAAAGAACATGACAAAGTAATACACTTATCTTCTTTTGCAATCATAATATTAACAGAGACAAGTTGACTTAATAGAGTATTAAAGTAATTTATATGTTCTGTCACATAATCTCCATCTTCCATCCTAATATGATACATATTCTTTCAAAGAAAAAACTTGTTTACCAGGGACTCTGATTGATACAAATTCCCCAACTTATCCCATAGTTCCTTGGCTATAGATTCTCCTGAGACTTTCAACAACACCAAATCTTCCAGGCAGAGTCGAATAGTACTCCTTGCTCTTCTATACAAATTCACCCAATATTCCTTCGACATACCAGTAGGTGGTGTACTAGTAGTTTGTGTACTAGTAGGTTGTGTACTAGTAGCTTGTGTTCTAGTAGACAGTGTACCAATAGGCCGTGTACCAGGATCCATAGCGATCAATTGTTCTTTGTCTACAAGAAGGTCCTCCATCTTGAGCTTCCATATCTCAAAGTTTTTATTGTTGAACTTCTCTATATCGATTCTAGAAGAGCTCGCCATTCCTCTTTCTACACTCAAATCACCACTGCAAAAGCTCCCACTAAACCCAGGTTTATCACAAACCCAAGATAAACTTGATCTATCAAGACCGAGCTAAACCCTTAGCAACAAAGGTGTCCCTTTGAAGCCAAACATGAGATTTGATATCACATGTAAGTTTTAAACCTGTGAAGTAAAGCAATGCATATATATTCTTAAGTAAAAAAAAAATTAATCAATGGCTCATTCACATAGTACACAAAGATTTATACCAGAAACCCTCAACTGAGGAAAACCTTTCTTATATTCATTATATCGAATTTCACCATTCAACATACAATATATATAATCTTTTAGGTATTCTGTAGATACCAAAACACTAATCCCTTATTCCAGGATTAATTTAGAAAACTGCTAAAAATAGCGAAATCCGCTAAAAATAGAAAAAAATGCCCAAAATCTGATGCACCCACACACACACATGCAAAGAATATAACATATACCCAACATTTCTCAGGCTCTGCAACACGGATCTGGACTCTCTCTTACTCGCATGCAACTCCAACTAACAATGACCAATGTTTGTTGACCCTCCATGAATTTTGTGCCCCCTCGACAATTGTCCCTATACCTTCCTGCTTGTATTATTGTCTAATCCCTTGGTATTGTTCATTCAATACTTTCTTTAAAGTTTCATTAATTCCAAATCCTTGGCTACAGTTTTTCCTTGATTTTCCAGGATGTCATGATCTTCGTTGACTTTTTCCCTTTATGATGACGCTTTCTCTGTGTTGTGTTGTCATCAAATATTTTGAACCATCATTTCCGCTCTTTAATGTGTTTTAACGATATTTATTCATCCTCATCCGTGCATCTTTTTTGGTTTACCCTTTCATTTACTGCACAGACTGTGCTTATGCATGTAATTCGCTTCTTCAACGTTTTTTTTTCTATTTGTGTGTTAACCCCTAGATTTTCACCCTTGAAACTCTTGAGGGTTAAGATCCAACATGCATTCCTTTAGCTAGAATTTTGAGATTCTCTCATATTTTATCACTTTTTTTGAGCAAGAGGTTGGTTCCCATTGGAGGTTGGTAAATGATTGATTCATGGTTGTTTGGTTCAGAGTTAGAGTTGACTTGGTTTCCAGGCACTTTTGAGAGAGATGTATATATAGAAAAGGTGTTGCTATTTTTTAGTAGACATGGTTTGAGTGGGTATCTTGACAATTTGAAGCAATTATGAGCATATAGTATGAGTCCTTGCATGATTCTAGGCCCGATGACAATTTTTCGGGTGATGTACAAAAACTTTTTGTTTTTAGCCAGTTTTTCTCCATGCCTCAGATTTAGATTCTAAACGTCCAATATTGATCCTTGAGACATCTAGAGTCTTTTGGATATTTTTCAAGTTGATGTGGCACAATTTACTATTTTTAGCAGGTTGAGCATCAAGGATCGCATGTTAGTTCTAATCACATATTTGGATCCCTTATGGAAAGATGAGATCAATGAGTATAAAGTCAAGGGAATTCAAACAAATTTCTATTTTTAGCAGCGTCTATTTTTAGATTGTGACATGTGGCGGTGTTCTCCCAGTCATCCTGGGTGATGTGGGAAGTTTCCTAAAATTTAGGAACTAGATTCTATTTTTAGAAATGTCTATATTTAGCAGGTACAATCATCATCCATGAAGTTCCAAGTGGAACCCTAATAGATTGACATGTGGCATATTTACATAGTGATGTGGAATCCACCTAGGCATGGGTCATATATTTCTAAGACTTGACCATAAATAAATAATTAATTGAGAAAAGGGAGTCACATAAATGGGCCTAAATTTAGTCATATGTTCCTCAATATAATCACCCCTCCACTTGCCATGCATTATATCCTTAAAATTCATCTCCAGTTGAGTTTAAACCATAATTTCCTAAAAATTAGGAAATTCCCCCAAAAATAGGGTGAATTTCCTCTTAGCCATTACTCACTCATGCTTCTATCAATTTTAGAAAAGTGACATGCATTAGAAAGATAAATTTTCCCTCCATCTGTTTCTTTCACTCCATAAAGCCAATTCACATTCATTATCATTCATTACTCATCCCTTTCTTCCTCAATTGTGCCTTCCTAAGTTTTAGGGTGCATTCTCCTCTCTTGTGTGCATGTAGCCTTCATGCAAACCCTCACATACACTCACTCATATCACACTCCTCACATATCTCTCTTCTTCATGCACTTAGACTCCAAATTTAAACACTCATGTATATTCTCCTTCTCCATTGGGATATGCACCCTCCTTATGCTATATGTTGGATGTTTCACAGAGGTTCTTGGTCAGTTCTTGTAGTAGCAACATAGTGTCTCTCTCATTGTCTTTTCTCTTGTCCTCTAGTCAAGTGGCTCCTCTTTTATAAAAGCATTCATTGTACTGGTTGTAGGATTTTCAAGTGTGGTGAAAATAGTCCTCTTGTAAACTTGATCAATAAATAAGTGTGTGTTTGTCTTCAAACGTCTTTCTTTGTGGTATTATGGTAAATTTGTGATCTGATATGTCATTTTCTGAATTTTTCATTATGATTAATTTCGATCTTTTGGACATTTTTCTCTTGTTTTTCCAATCTATTAGAATTGTGCTAAACTAGTAGGTTCCCTCCAAGAATAGAATATTACTTTTCCTCATAGTTTTGGACTTCTTTTACACATTGTCCAAGGTGAACAACTTGTTTTTTTGTAGGTTTTACATGCATAAATAAGACTTAAAGAAAACAACAAGGTGCTTCATTGTTCTTAGGGACTCCCCCCTGAGGCTAGCAAGCACTAGACCAAACAGAGAGGGGTTTCGTTAGTGACAATTTGGGTCCATTCCACCTTTAAACAGACAATTTTTTACCACTTTCATAATAGGTTCATCAGCTCAGATTGGAGGGTATAAATTTGTGTTAACAAATTAAAGTTATTGTTGGGGAACGCCATCCTTGGTGAAAATGACATTGGTGAGTTTTTACTTTAATTGATTTATTTTTTTCTAACTCACCCAGTGACTCCCCATGATATAGGGACAACTCCACAGGGGACTTACACAAGAAGATATTTCAGTTTTGATTCCCTCACAAGTTCTAGTTCTGAGCTTGAAGTAACTCTAAACATATTTCTGAAACGAAACTATGATTTCACCAAGAACTCCTCTTGAAGTTGGTAAGTGTAAGTGCTCTTAGGTAAGTTATTTTTCGACAAGCATTATGGTGAGTGTACCTTCGACATATTCATATTTCTTTTTATTTCCATCTCGAGCTAGTAGTAGGGTAGAAGTTGTGCTTGTTTCTATATGAGATTAACAATATGGACGTAGTTGTGAGGCTACCGGTAAGGTGGATATTTTCTACTTTTGACCCACTAAGCTTTGTTGCATTCCTAGATTATCCTCATGAATTACCTACATGTAAATGGCTTAAATGCTTACCTTTGTTTGCAGGAAGGTTGGGAGAATTAGTTGAGCACCACTTGGCTGCTTTTTCAAAATTGTTGTATGATTTTGAGGTGGAACATGAGGATGTGGCGATGAGGATGTTTTTTTCGACCCTTGAGGGGGAGGCACGAACATGGTACAAATCCCTTCCGGATTCCTCCATTGATGGATGGGATTCATTCCAAGAGAATTTTACTGAAATATGGGTGAATAAGATACACAATTCTTCCTTAATTAATGTTTTTACTCATATTAAAAATAATTGGGATGAAACTGTCACATATTTTAATGCTCGTTTTTCTACATGTTCCTTGCAATGTCTTTTCCCTTCGATTATCTTCTTTAGTATTTGCAGAAGTGTCACTGATTGTTTTCCTATTTATATCGGCATGTGGTCATGTCTTGTGTGTTTTTCCTTTCATTAATAAATGGTTGTCCACTAGTGTTTTTCCTGGGTCAAAATTTGAATGTATATCTTACGCATGTCGAGCCTTTGTGTCTATCATTAGAGTGACCCTAGATGGGGGTTCTATTTTTTATCTTTCCAAAAGAATTGAGATTTTAGGATGGGTAGTTTGAGGAGACATAGGAGTGTCATGAGTCAATATTATGTATTGTCTCCTCATCTCTTATTATTCAATCTTATTCTTTGAGTCAGTTGTCCCCCCCATCCAACAATATGAATATGGTAATTGGTTATTTCATCTTGATATTCTTGAGTTATCACTTTACGTTGAGGGAGGAGAGACATCATTACACTTCTTATTAGTAGGTCATCATGTATTGACTTTGAAACATTATCTACATATGAACTAGGAGTATAAAACCTTGGTAATCGTTAGCCGCATTGGAAGTTATTTCGCATCTCACAAGGTTGAGTGTCATTGGGCCTTGATTAGATGGTCCTTCTCATTTTTTGACTTTAGAAAATCTTTCACAGTGACAGGTTGTACTCACACCTTAGGAACCATTGTGATTATTGGTGGTGTTCCCTCTCACTTGATAGGTGTTTACCTTATTGACATGTGATTAGGTGACTCTCTCCCTTGTGTTGACATCAACACATTTACCATGGGGAGGAGTGTACATATTGAGTGGTAGAAGTAACAGACTTGGATGAGACCCCTTGGGTTTCAGTTTTTAGTGGGACAATTATAAAATTTGACTCCATGTCCCATTGAGAAGGCTTTGGTGCTACAGGTCATCTTTGGTGTTTTTCTGGATCAACTTACAAGGCCTTTTTCCCTTCCACACAGTTAAATGGGTATTTTTGGTACACATTCCTTAGTTTTGATAGCATAATTAGTACATATTACAGAGTTATCACAAAGAAATATTGTTACAGACAGAAACATTATTATGGTTCTTGACATCCCATAGGTGGATCCTGTCCCCTTCAGTCACCATTGTTAACCCCTAGATTTTCACCCTTGAAAATCTTGAGGGTTAAGAGTCAGTGTGCATTCCTTTGGATGACATTATGAGATTCTATAAAATTTTAGCACTTGTGTTGAGAAAGAGTTTGGTTTCCATCGAAGGAAGGTATATGACCGATTGATGGTTGCTTGGTTCAGAGTTAGTGTTGACTTTGTTTCTAGGATTTTTTTAGAGAGATGTATACATACAACAAGTGTTTCTCTTTTTTATGAGACATGGTTTGAGTGGGCCTATTGACAAACCGGAACAATTTTGAGCATACAGTATGAGTCCTTTCATGATTCTAGGCTCGATGACACTTTACTAAGCGATGTGCAAGAACTTTCTATTTTTAGCAAGTTTTTCTCCTGGCCTCAGATTCAGATTCTGAGCGTTCAATATTGATCCTTGAGATATCCAGAGTCTTTTGGATCTTTTCCAGGATGATGTGGCACAATTTACTATTTTTAGTAGGTTGAGCACTGGGGATTGCATGCTAGTTATGATCGCATATTCGTATCCCTTGCGGAAAGACGAGATCAATGAGTATAAATTCAATGGAATTTGAATGAATTTCTATTTTTAGTAGTGTCTATTTTTAGACGGTGACATGTGGCGGTGTTCTCCTAGTCATCCTGGGTGATGTGGACAGTTTCCTAAAATTTAGGAACTGGATTCTATTTTTAGAAATGTCTATATTTAGTAGGTACAATCATCATCCATGCAGTGCCAGGTGGCACCCTTAGAGATTAACATGTGGTAGAGTTATAGAGTGATGTGGCATCCACCTAGGCATGGGTCACATATTTCCAAGACTTGAGCATAAATAAATAATTAATTGAGAAAAAGGAGCCGCATAATTGGGCCTAAATTTAGCCTTATATTCATTCATATAATCACCCCTCCACTTTCCATGCATCATCTACTTAAAATTTGTCTCCAATTTAGTTTAAACCGTATTTTCCTAAAAAATAGGAAATTCCCTAAAAATAGGGCGAATCGCCTCTTAGCCATAAATCACTCATGATTTTGTTAATTTTATCAAAGGAACATGCATCAGAAAGATAAATTTCTCCTCCATGCATTTCTTTGACTCCATAAAGCCAATTCAAATATATTATCATTCATTACTCCTCCCTTTCTTCCTCAAGTGAGCCTTCCTAAATTTTAGGGCATATTCTCCTCTCGTGTGCACATGTAACCTTCATGCAAACTATCACATACACTCAATCATCTCACACTCCTCACATATCTCTATTCCTCATGCACTTATAATCCAAATATAACCACTCATGCGTCTTATCCTTCTCCCTTGGGATATGCACCCTTTGTATGCTATATATTGGATGCTTCACATAGGTTCTTGGTTGGTTCTTGCAATAGCAACATAGTGTCTCTCTCATTCTCTTCTCTCTTGTTCTCTAGTCTCATGGCTCCTCTTTGAGCAATGTAGTCAGTGTATCAGTTGTAGGTTTTCCAAGTGTGGCACAAACAATCCTCTTGTAAGCTTCATCAATAAATAAGTGTGTGTTTGTCTTCAAACCTCTTTCTTAGCAGTATTATGGTAAATTTGTGATACAATATGTCATTTTATGAATTGTTCATTATGATTAATTTCGATCTTTTGAACATTTTTATCTTCTTTTTATAGTCTATTATCATTGTGCTAACCTTGCAGGTTCCCTCAAAGCATAGAATATTACTTTTCTTCATCATTTTGGATTGCTTTTACACGCTATCCAAGATGAACAACTTGTTGTTTTGTAGGTTTTACATGCAGAAATCAGACTTAAAGAAAACAACAAGTTTTTTCATTGTGCCCAGGGACCCACCCCCTAAGGATAGAAAGCACTAGCCCAAACAGAGAGGGGTTTGGTCAGTGACAATTTGGGGCCATTCCACCTTTAATTAGCCAAGTTTTTACCATTTTCATAACATGTTTATCAATTCAGATTGGAGGGTGTAAATTTGTGCTAACATGCAATAAGTATGCAATTTTTTCCACAGTTTCATCATTCTAGTAGTCTCATATCTACGCAAACTTTGGATTCTATTTTGTCCCAATATTTACCTTACATGTCCTTAGTGGCCAGTCATAGACAACATATTCAATCTCTTGACCTTCCATTGCATGTTTCCCCTCAATTTCAGGTATTTGTATATTTCTTGGATCCTCCTCATCCTGGTCTTCTTAAGCCACATTATAAAATTCCATTAATTTGTGAAATTTCATAGAAGTTCTATTGACACTACACATAGGTACTACATCCATTGACCCTTCTTCTGAAAAAACCATGGTTCTAATGGCTTGCAAAGCTACATCTACCAATGGGGATTCATATTCAAAAGTAAGTGTTTCTGTAATTAGGGCTTAACTGCATTTTAACTAAGACTAGATATTGATGAATTTTAACTGTTGAGTGATTTTTTAAGTGTTATAATCATAGATTTGTGTCCCAGCTAAGGTTGCA
>JZKD02S0073866.1:114083-134931 GCA_000966675.3 Picea glauca | reverse complement strand
AAAAAACCATGGTTCTAATGGCTTGCAAAGCTACATCTACCAATGGGGATTCATATTCAAAAGTAAGTGTTACCTTAAACCTTTGAGTTAGCTCGTCCAAATTTGCAGTTTCTCTTTGCATTTCTAGTTCCAAGTACCAGTTCTTGGGTATCATATCTAATGTATGTATGAACTTATGCATCCATTCCTTCCCCAATATCAAACTCCATATCTTTCTGCACTACTCAAATGATATGTTGGGTCACTTAATCCTATATATTTATTTGCAGTATACTCAACCTTGGTACCAAATCTAACTTGCATTAATATTTTACATTGTGACCAATATTCTATTCATTCTTTATGTGAAGCCCAACATCTGGTTGGAGAGGCTTTTAAGACAACATCTAAGTCCAAAATTCTTTGTTGTTCAGGTATATGAATCTCAAGTGCCTTTAAAAAATAACTTATATTAGTCAAACCATCATACTTGGGTGGGTCACATAACTCCATTCCAATCTAGCACAATGATCGAGTAATGCAAGAACACTGTCTGTTTGATACTTCATGCATCCTTTGCTGCCAATGTTTCAGAACTTCTTCTGAATCTGACTCATATGAGTTAATGCTTCTCCAACATAGGGCACCATATGTAGTCAGATTAACGTAGTCATACATTCATGCAATTATATTATATAGGTTATCAATTTAGTTCCCTTTAGCTTGTTCGATATACCTCTTTCCTTCTATTGGATCCATAGGTGCAATAACCTTCAAGTCCCCTACTTCAAAGATCATTTATCTTTTCTTCAGATTAATAATTGCATGATTGTGAAAGGCCCATTAAATCCCCATTAGTGCTTGGTATGGTTGACTATCATCCACAATTGCAATGACTTCTAAATATGATACACTACACACTCCATCTATATTCACATGTACTGTTAAAAACCGACCAATTGGTACTATTTTGTGTTGGTTCACTGATATTAACTGGATGGGAAACCAAATAAACTTTGTCTTCCCCATTATTTCCCATGTTTTCTTTGATAAAACATTTACATCAGAACCCAAGTCAAAAATGAAATGGTCCATGTAATAATCCCCAGTTTGTGCACTCAATCTGAACTTTCCCCTCATCCACTTTATACGCAGTACCTAATTTACTACCCTCTGTGTGGTATGGAATTCCCTTTCTTGCTTGCAATGATCAATCATTCCACACAATGAATTAAATGTAGTTTCATATTTCATCAATGTTAAACAACTTTTCAAAAATTATTTCAAAGGAATTACCTTTTCAAGGGGCCTTTCTGTGGTAGTACGATCATAAATCAAAGGCATGCCAACAATATAGGTTATAGATGATGTTGATTCTATCCAATCTAGTCCTAGTATCTCATTCCTTGTCTGTTGATATGTCTCTTTTTATTTTTGTGGGTAAAATGTCGGCATAGGTCCTAATGCTTCCTCACCCATTGCTCACTCTTCCTCCCTTTGTTTGTCACATAATCTCCTGTATAATCTCCTCCACACATGACAACTGCTATTTTGGGTCCTTCGTCACGTATCTATGCTGATGTATTTTGTATGTTATGATTCAAGTTCTATTTTTTATTCTCTCTTGCCTACCACTTTGCAAGTAATTGAGGAAAGTATTTTGTCGCATGATCCAGGGCTCTACAATACCTGCACATTGTACAAGGATTCAATAAGTCATGAGCTAAGTGTCTCGGTTTATTACAATTTTAGAATATTATTAGGCATCTACCTGCTATGCCAAAATTCCTTTTCCTCAACCTCTACCAAACCATCCTCGAACTCCTAGATTAAATCCTCTCATATTGTTATACTGTGGATTGCCTCCTCTTGAGGTATTTTCCTCCTGAATTCTATACATAACTGAAGTGTGTTATCTCATCATATTGAATGCATGACAATCCTTCTCTTCGTGCCCTACTAACTTGAAAAAGTTAAAAACTAAATTTTGAGGCATACTCTGGTATTTCTGAAGCAATGGAAAATTAGGTGGATGATGTCCCCATGTCTTACATATTTTGTAGTACCCCCATCCTGGTAATTGGTTCGGTGCTCCAATTTCTAAATACTACACAAAGTCTGGTAATTTGTACTTATGGTGGAATTCAGTCCTACACGTGACACACCAAACTTGTTCCCGCTTCTCCTTTCTTTTGTCTGTTCTTCCAATTGAATTTTCAAGGAAGTTAACTAGGTTTGGAATTTCTCTGTCCCCCCACCATCTCCTATAGGAGATGCTTCATCATATCCATTACCATTTATCCACCCCCTGCTCAATATATTTATTGATATCCTTTGATTAGTTAACAAAATCTATTTTGTAGAACCCTTATAACATAGATTACACCATAAGTAACCCAAAGTATCATTCATTATTATTGTGCATCATTCATATATTAAAAATATCTATACTAATCATGCATAAACAAAACAAAAGCCACATCAAAGGACACATTCAGACATAGGATTTAACGTGGTTCACCCAATCCTTGGGCTACATCCACAAGGCTTGGATTCTATATTAATGTTCATGAAATAATCACCTCAGGCATGCACACTACACTTAAAATAGATACAACATATTATATCCTCCATCTAGCCTAGCCACTCTGCAATGTACACCTCTCTCTTTGCAAAATCTCTCAAAAACCCTAAGTAAGGATTCTCACTCATAAGCAACCTATTCTCCCTTTTTGAGTATCCTATTATTCCCCCAAAAATTACATATTTATTCATAGAATTAGATCTTAGAACCCTAATAGTTTATCCCAAAACCCTAATATGTCCTAGTTGTTTTCCTTCTTTTTCACTTCCATGCTACTTTTCCTTCCTTTGCACCTACATGTTGTTTTTCCTTCCTTTTCACCTTCTTGCTTCTTTTCCTTCCTTCTTTTGCACATGCTGTGACTTCTTCTTTGACGCCACAAACTTCTCCCTTTTATTATTTTGTACAGTCTCTTCAAAACTTAGTTATTCAAAATGCTTGTGCAACAAATGCAAAGCACACAAGCTATATAGAATGGTGGTAGCTTATTCTTGAAGAGAGTGATGTGTCGACTACACATTTTCAAGAATATGATCACAAAGTGGCTGAAAAGGCATTTTTAACATAAATAATTAATGAGAAAAATATAAACATCTAAAACCCTAACCCCAAATGATGAAAATACAAAATGTTTGTGGGCCCTGATGTGGTTAGTTGATATGTCAACTTCCTGGGGTGGTAGTTTTTGCATACGATCTCTGTTTGGGGTGCTCAATTGCTCACCAAAAAGTTCTAGAAGAGAAGTAAAAATTTTGAACAACCTATAATATATCTTAGTCTACATGTTAGATGGTTTTGCACCAAAAAAACAATGTGTATGGCCTCAAAACAACCTCGAAAGTTTGGGACCCAAAAACTGTAGAAACACTGCCAAGATTTGGAACCATTGTGAATTAGTGGAATAGGTGGGTGGCCACCAATATCCACCTTGATTAGTCATCCCCCTCAGGAAGAAATGGTCCCCATTGGATCAAGTTCTTCCATTAGAGAGGAAATTTCTATTGAATTTGACTATTGGTGAGTCACTTGCCTTGGTGAAGAAGTTTCCCTACTTCGATGACCAAATAGAGTTGGATGTTCTGCTGGAAGGCGTCCTTCATCTTGGTGTCCATGATTCAATCAATTGTTTCCTATTTAATGCAATCAAGATTAAGTTCTATAGGGCCCAAGGATCTTACCATGTCTGAAGTGTCCAGGAGAGGTGGAAAATATGGTCAAAAGAGTTCCACATTAAGTATGTGGTGCAAACCAAGGAAAAGGGGAATACTTAATTCAAAATAATTCTCGCCCACAACATTGGTGATGGTGTAAGTGTAACACACCCAACACCCTAATCCTTACTTAGTCTGATGGGGAGTCTAAAATTTTTCTTTCACCATGTGGTTCATCTCTCTAAACAAACCTTGTAGATTTCTCTACTCACCAATATTTTTCCAACGACTACAACCATGCTCAATTTCGATCATTGGATTCAAAGTTATAGCCTCCCAATTTTTTTGGGCCTTATTTTGTCAAATACACATCATCTCCATGTGGTATCCCCATGGTTCCTTTTCACTCATACCATTCAAAGTGGATCTGATGTGGAATTGATGTGGAAATTTCCACCTATCCCATCGACTTATCATCCTCTTGAACTTTCCAAATCCATGGATCTGATATACTTGGAGCCCTTCTTCATCATTAGAGTATTCCCATAAGAGTACTTCCACTCCCAACTTTCTAGCTCCCTTCGACACCCTAATTCCAAAGACATCCTAATTTGACGGATCTAACAATCCTAGGTGTTAGGAAATCAACGATTCATATTTCATCGATGCCTTTAACTTACATGCCACTTAACGTATAGCCCCTTTTTTCCTCTACTTACTGTTGAGTTGAGAAAAAATGTATAAATATTCTCCTTATTACTATGGTTTTTGATATATTCATTGTTGACTTTTCTATTAATTTGAAGTAATTAGGAAATAAAATGGTTAAAATTTCTTTAGGAAATATTATTAAATGATATTATATATTTTCTGAACTTTGGTTTGAATTGTTTTAATTTTATGCAGAAATGGACAATTGTTGTTAACTCAAGATAGTTAAGAAGATCATGAAGATGCACATGTCATTAAAGGTTGAAGAAATCAGGCACAAATGGTTCAAAGGAAGAGTTACTCTTTATCTTTCAATCTTCATAAATAGTAAAAGCAATCCTGAGGATCTCTCGATCCTCAGGATAGCTTAATTTACCTATGTCATTGTAATATATAAAGGACAGTGAAAAATAGAGAAACGAACGAAGAATTTAACCATGCATGCAAATCTCTTAATTGTTGACATTCTGTACAAAAATCCATTGTAAATGATTTATCAGTTATGGAATTAATGAAATCTTCAAGCGTTTTGATCGTTTCTGCGTAATGAGTTTTTCGTAGCAGTATCTTCTGAAGACTGTGGGCCTAGTTAGAAGGAGTTACTATCTCACCTGTAATCATATCAATTATGTTTTAGTTTGTGATTTGAATTTCCTTTATGTTAGCGTTAGAAGTCACCTATGGATTGTGTCAGAGGTAAGCCTGATACCCATCAGTTTGTATGTCACAGTGAGTAGTTTTAAAGGGTGGTCTAATGGACACAGAATTGAGATGGTATTGTTCTAACTCAAAAAACTAGGTCGGCACGCATAGGCAAGTGAGGTCTTGATATAACTTCAATCAATAATTTTCATTATAGTGATGAGTAGGGGGAAGATGTTATCCATAATTTTGGTCGTCATGATGATGTAATGATGATGGAGAAATTAGGCTCTTCACTAGAACACTTTCCTGAGAAAAGTTACCTCTGTCTCTTTCCAGAAATCATATTTTTAAGGGAGGTTCGCAGGCTACCTATATATTTGCCTGCGAGAATGCATGATTCTCGCAGGATGCATTAAGATGGGGTGCGAGAATTTCACACTGTACCTAACTATCAGGGTGCAAACATCTTCTAAAGGAAGGAAAAAGATAAATTCTCGAACCTTCTAGAAGGGAATTTTCTAGAATGATGAGTTGGCATTCGAATGGTTATCTAAGTATTGGTTTTCCTGATATCTTGGGATGATTCCTATCCAAGTAATTAATCTATTCTCTCCTATATATTGAGGGGAATGCTCATGGAAAAGGTTAGAAGCAAACTATCAAGATATTGATTGGATAATTAGTGGAAGATTGTATGAAGGACTGATACTACAGCAGCTAGAGACACCAACAAGGTTATCAACAGTGGTTGATTTTATTCATGCATGAGAAAGTCTGTGTGTCAGAGCTAGCATCCATCGAAAGGAGGTTTGCAACATCAAGTCTCAGGTTGTAAGTTTCACTTTCAATCAATATAATATAGTAATATGTCCCTTTCCCATAAAGCTAATGTCACTTTATTGTATAACTCCTTGATCATATACATAGATTAATTGTTGAATATATTGAATTGTCTTCACTTCGATTGGTTTGTTTTGTTGTGGTTTGGATGATACAAAAGCATTGGAGTGAATCTTGGAACAACAAAGACCCAAAGAAGCGATCATACGGTATGTACATGATTCTTACCTCCTAGTTCATTCAACAGTTAAAATCTAGGGAAAGTGTATTATTCTGTCTTGTTTTGTTCTAGATCCAGGTGGATCTAGGGAGATCGGTTTGTGTCTGCACTTATGGATTAATCCTGAAACAAAATTGGTGACTCCATTGGGAATATTCCCATTTTTCTTTGTGGCCTTTTGATTTTTTCTGTGGCCATTTGCTCTAGTTTCATTTTTCTCCTGTCTTGTCAGTCTCTGAGTCTTCAGGATATCCTGATAGACTTACTGGGTTCAGAATCCTGTTTGAATTTTACTCCATTCTTCAAAATTTTTGTCATGTTAAGAAGTTCTTGCACTGTGTTTAACTGCAGCCTGCGAGAACTAGTCAGGTTCGCATCCTGCACATAGGGTCCAGTGCGAACACCTCGCACCCTGCTACAAGGTTGCCTGCGAGAATATTAGCTTCTCGCACTGTGTAACACTGCTTGCCTGCGAGAAAGATTTTTGAAAATTTTGAAATTAATTTTTGGTTTTTCCAACTGCTCAGATCAGTTGAATTGCCTCTTTTGGGCTTATTGGATTATTGAGTTATATATCTCTTGCTTTAGTTTGCATGCTTGAACAGTTTTAGGGTTTCAAGGTTTTTCTTGCCTTTGTAGCTTGACTTTCATTTCTTGGCTCTTATTGGAAAATTCATTCTCTCTGACCTCTGGAGTTGAGTGTGTCTGATTGGTTGAGAACCAGTGATTGGTTGAGAGTTAAGTGTTTGGTGTTTCTCATTTGTTTATTTGTTTGGAAGAACATTTTGTTTTGCATTGAGAAGACTCATTGGTTTTCTCTTTGTTTTTTCTTTCATTGAAAGAGTTGATTGGGTTGTTATTGCTTGATTCTTTATGATTTGATTTTATGCTTTCTCATTGATGTAGTGAGAGTTCTTTTTGTAAAGTGAACAACTGGCTTTTCTTTCAAAAACATTGTTTTTTTTCTTTTAGAAAACATTGAAAAAATCAAATTTTAGAGTTTGTTGAAGTATTTGAAAAACACACACAGAGATCGTCCTTTGATAAATGATTGTTTGCATTGACATTTGAAAGGAAATTGTACATTGCATTGTAGTACAGGGTTGATTTGAAATTTTTTCTCTCTCTCCCATAAATAGGATTCATGGAATGAAAAATATTATATTTCATTGTTATCCTTGCATTATTTGGATCAGAGTCATACAACACAAGTTTCACTTCCATTACCTTTGAGTAAACAACAACTTTTAAAAACAACGCGTAATCTTAAAATTTATATAGTAACTCTTTCTAGGGCTCTTTTACACCAATATTTAGCATGGCTAGTGCTTTGGAGTAGGAAGAGAGATACACTCTCCAAAAGCTCAAAACACACAATAGCATCTTGAGTTAGGGAGTGTTAAATTCCATTTGCATCATATTGTCCTGGGAAGCCCTTCTAACACAAGGGTCAAGCACTAGGTCGCATTGGTGTTGGCAGAGTTACTAACCCTGCTTTATTGACATCAGTGTAGAGATTTCACGTATTACGGGGATCACTCAGAGGTATACCCACAATGATGAGTGGAAGCCTTTTGAGTTGATTTCGAGCTAGATACCCTGCCCTTGCGTGTGGATTAGACTGACGACTGTTCCCCTAGGCTTTACTATTGTTGGTGGTGACCTTAGTGGCCAATCTCTCTAGGTTTTTACCCAAGGTGACTGTGGAGGGGAAAGTCTTCATGGTACCTGGAATTGACGTTGATAAAACTCACTCGGGCTCCTTGGAGGGTATACACATGATTATGTGTGGCAGCGTGCACCAGGGTGTACATCCGTTAAGCAGGTCGTCAGCGTAAATTTTCCACCCTAGCACCGCCCCTTCTCATCTTGTTGTTGCGATGTTGGATTTCATCACCAACTAGTGGCTTCGATATTAGAAGGTATTGTTTGCTTGGTGATTGCTTCCTAGATTTTCTTTACTAGTGTGTGTTGTTTGTTTCTCGAAGTTGACGATAGGATTTGCTTCGTGGAGCTTGTTACTTGTTTACAATTTCTCCCCCACGACGTTCACATAGAATGCAAGGTTTATCTCCGGAACCTCCGGACGCTTCACAACCCTTGCATACATCGACACCTAAGGGTACCCTTGAAGGTTCCCCTCATCAGAGTGAAGTCCAAGACGTTTCTACACCACCTACAGGGGTAGAACGCACCGATTCTCTAGAAGATTTTCAAATTACCAATACTAGAGAGGACTATCGCATTCGTCGTGGTGAACAACCTTTTGTGCGATTAAATCCTTCTGAAGAAGCAGTTGTTACATCTTCTGAATAAACCGTTGGGCCTTCTCACAGTGTAGTAGGCCAAGATCCTTTTTGGTCAGGTGATTTTCGACGAGTCCTTTTTGGTACTGAGTGACCTCCAGTCTACGAAATCAACCCTCCAGTGTTTTCTGAGACATAAACTATGCCATTGAATACCACTTATCAATTCGTTCTCCCTCCTGAGATGGCCCATCTCGCAAATACTACGAGTGTCCAAACCGAAATCCCTGCAACTACTCTTGCTCCTATCAATACCCATCGAATGCTTGAGGTTAACCCAAATTTACCTCCTGGTTACCATGCATTGAATGCTTCCAATCCAACACCTCTGCAAACCCCAGCCAGTTCTCCAGGTGGTCCTCCTTTTCCTGGGCATCCTATTCCCGATTTTATCCCGACACTCCCTCAATTTCCTTCTGGCAATCCTAATCCGAGCGACACTATCCCGACTGTTGCACCAAACTTACAGATTCATGTTGGTGGACAGGGTGGTACAGTTCATTTTCCTTTTCCCGGACACAACACAGTTACTACGCAACCTATGGTTGGCACACAACTTCTGGGTGGAACTATACCTACGATAGGGGGACCAAACTCACCTTTTGGACAAAATATACCTCCTGAATTGGCCCAGTATTGGAATCAGCTTCTACAAAACTTTCCTCAAAATGTTGGGGGCAACAAACTGTCCCTACTATAGGCCAACCATATCCAGGTATAACCAATCCTATTTGGGGTTCGGGTCAAACTACTCAACCTCAGGTCCCTACTCAAACTCAAGGTTACAATCCTTGGGGTTACTATCCTATCCATCCACCACCGAATCAACCAGAGTCTTCCCTCTACAGACAGTCTGCTTATGGTCCTACTGGTTTTACAACAGGGCTTCCACCCCAAAGCCATCAGTACCCACAAGTAAACCGACAATTACCTTTTCTTGCTACCTTGGATTTGCGAGATTTTTCTAGGATTCTCAATGATCCTATTCGTCACTCTCCCCAATGGCCTGCTATTCCTGCTAAGATTCCATCGGATATTCCAAAATTCGATGGCAAGGCGGGAGAGGACCCAAATAATCATGTCATGAATTTTCATTTGTGGTGTTCGTCCAACTCGTTGATGGATGGCTCCATTCGTCTATGTCTTTTCAACGAACCTTTTCCAGTTCGGCTGCGAAGTGGTATATTGAATTGCCACGAGGTTTCTTTTCTGATTTCAACACCTTAGCTATGGATTTTATCACACATTACCAGTTACCGATCTGTTATGATACAGGGACTGAGATTTTGATTTCTTTCAAACAAACTAAAGGCACTCATATATCGAATCATATTCATGAGTGGAAAAGGAGACGACGTCTCATTAAACTTGAACTCCTTGATCAGTTACTGGCAGAATGGTTTACAAAATCTTTCGTGAACGAAATTGGTAAAGAAATTTCTATGGGTGGTGTTGTTATAGAGGAGAAGGCTATAAGTCGCACTCATTATCTTGAACTCGTTTATTCGCAAATGGGAACACTTTACGATTTACTACCTGAACTACCTCGTCCTGGTACTTCCAGCACTTTAGCTGCTCCAACTACCTCGCATGCAGCTGATGGTGTGATTGGTACTGCTCATACCCACTCACATTCTATTTCAAGTACAACCCCTAAGTCTACATCTTCTAATGTTCAAAATGCTATGTCTCCTGCCCCTTCCACCAGTAAAACTTCTGAGGTGAACGTTGTTCAATCTACACCGACCGGTAAAAATAAATCAAAGAAAGGAAGAGGCAAGAATAAGGAGAGTAAAAATAATAATCAGAATGAGAAAACTAAAACCCCTCCTGTTGAAGATCAGGATAAGTGAAAACCACGCTACCCTTTCCTTATCTGTGGTGACGATCACTACACAAAGGATTGTCCTCGACGTGCCGAGGTTACTAAGTTCCTTCAAGGAATGCCGAAATCCTCTACGTCGGCAGTCTTGTCCCAACCCTTCCCGTCTCAGCAACAGGCCTCGTTGGTCATCCATGACCAACCCTCTACTTCTACGAAATCATATGTTTTGATGTGTACCGGTGATTCCAAGAAAGACAATGTGACACTCACGACTAGAGCCAAATACTATACTCCATCTAAAGAGAAGGTTGACGATTTACCTCCTGCTTTGGTACAACCCTCTCCGCTGAATCCACCTACGAACGGTCCTCTTCATCTCGAACGACCGAGCCTTGATACAGTTCTACGACCACCCATGAAAGGTGTCGTTAAGAAATTGGCCTTCAATCCTCATGCTTGTGCGGCCCAAAACTATAACATTGTTGAAGATCTAGCCCAAGCACCTTCAGCGATGTCTGCCCTTGAAGTCCTTCAGTCTTGTCCTGCACAACGAAGGGATCTGTTGAAAGCTATAGGTGGAATTGATCCAACAGATACGAATTTGATATTCTTTGACTTGGAAGACCATATTCCAAGGTTACCCGCACAGCTTGCATTTCAGATACAAGTTGTTGTCGCCGACAAGAAAATTTGCCGAACTGTTATTGATGAAGGTGCCTCTACGTGTGTAATGTCTTTTGCTTGTTGGAAAGCTATTGGCTCTCCTCCTTTAAACAAATCAGAAAACACTTTGAAAGAATTCAATGGCTCTGTTTTTAAGACTTACGGTGTTCTTCCATCGTTGCCTGTCGCTCTAGAAGGTAAGACAGTCCAAGTTGAAGTGGAAGTTTTCGATGCTCCCCTAGATTATAATCTTCTTCTTGGTCGTAGCTGGATAGATTCTATGCACGTTGTTGTTTCAACACTTTTCCGTGTCGTACGATTTCCTCACCAGGGAAAAGTTGTTACGGTTCATCAACTTGCCTTCTTTAATTCCGATACTCGCACTGGAAACGTGCCATTTATAGCTAAAACCCCACCGTGTTACGAGAATGTTGGTGTCGGTTTTTTAAAGGACTCTTCGTTAATGGGTAATTTCCCCATACCGCCACCACCCAATGTTCCACGCCCGTCATTTTCTTCTATTAATATGATCTCCACTGTACCTCATGAGATTCCTGTGTCTTCTGACCCTTGGATAGTCCCTGATCCAGGAGATCATACTCATTTCAGCAACGTCATGTCGTTAAGTCCGGTTGAGTCTGCTTATCAAGCCATTCAATCGACAACCCTTTCTACACCTTCTCTTGATGAGTTGTCTCCCGATCCTTTCCATTTCATCTTTCCCACTGATGAGATGATCATGTCCATCATGGAAGACACCCCTTGGGACAATGGGCATCATCGTTCCATACTGTTTTTGGAACAACATACTCTCGAGAACTACCAATGGATTTCGACTCCGTCGACCGTTGTTGTCATATCAACCGTTCTCGAATCTACACGTGATGTGTTTTTGGAAGGGAACCTCAGTAATATTTCTCCCACGATACCCATTGATATATCAGTTAAACCTGGGATTGTTGAAAATGTTCACATTGGAGCTTCGTGTTCTCCAGAGGAAATCGTCACCTATACGTCTCTGTTTAAAGAATTTCATGACATCTTTGCCTGGAGTTATGAAGAGATGCTAGGTATCAACCTTGCCATTTTGGTGCATGATATTAAGACATACCCCGGAGCTAAACCAGTCCGGCAACGCCTTCGTCCGGTCCATCCACGTAAAGCGGCAGCTATCAAACTCGAAGTTGAAAAACTTCTCAAAGTCGGCTTTATTTATCCCGTGGCTCTGAAAGAGTGGGTTTCCAACCCTGTACAGATTGATAAGAAAGGTGGTAGTATACGTGTTTGTGTTGATTATCGGGATATTAACAAAGCCTGTCCAAAAGACAACTTTCCAACCCCTTTTGTCGACCAGATTGTCGATGACTGTGCCGGCAGTGAAATCATTTCTCTCATGGATGGATTTTACGACTATAATCAAATTAACATCGCTTCTGAGGACCAACATAAAACTGTGTTTATTTGTTCTTGGGGTACTTTCGCCTATAGAAAAATTCCCTTCAGTCTTAAGAACGCGGGTGCGACATTTCAACGTGCTATGTCTTATGTGTTTCACGATATAAAGCATATCGTTCAACCTTATTTGGACGATTTGCCAGCTCATTCTTTATGCTGAGTCGATCACCATAATCATCTCCGAGCAATTTTCGTTCGTTGTCGATTCTATTGCATTCATCTAAATCCTCATAAATGCGTCTTTTGCGTAGAGTCCGACCATATTCTAGGTTTCATTGTTTCACGTCAAGGGATCCAGGTAGATCCTATTAAGGTTGAGGCGATTCTTAATCTCCCTCCTCCTTCTTCACTGCGCCAGTTACAAAGTTTGGAGGGGAAAGCAAACTTTCTTCATCGTTTCATCCCTAATTACGCCGATATTACTCGTGGTTTTACACATCTTCTAAAGAAAGGTTCATAGTTTGTCTGGGATAAAGTTGCCGACAACGCTTTTGAAGCTTTGAAGTTGTCCCTCACAAAAGCTCCACTTCTTTTTCCTCCTGATTATAGTCGGGATTACTTTCTTTATCTAGCTGCTTCCGAGTATACTATCGGCATGGTGCTCGTTCAGGAGGATGATGCACATGATGAACTTGTTATTTATTACTTGATTCAAAGTCTCCAACTGAAATCAAGTACCAACATGTTGAAAAACTGGCTTTGGCTATTGTTCAAGCGGTTCAACATTTTCGTCATTATATTCTCTCCAGGAAAACTACAGTGATTTCACATTGCAACCCCATGCAACATATTTTGACACGTCCATTGTTGGGGGGAAATTACTCCAAATGGATTGTCATACTCCAGTAGTTCGACTTGGAGTTCGATCGCACCACGTCTAAGAAATCCTTAGTTTTCGTTGAGTTAATATGTGATTTTCCCCACTCTGCCACGAACAATGTAGCAGTAGATTCATTACCTGATGAATCACTTTTCCTTATCAGCACTGATGATATTTGGTATGGAGATATCATTATATATCTCTGAACCCAGACTTTCCGGCCTTCTTTGTCTAGTACTGAACGACGTCGTGTCCGTTATCAAGCTCATCAGTACATTAACCTTGGAGATACTCTTTACCGTCGAGGAATTGATTCTGTGTTTCGACGTTGTTTGACTTTTGACGACGCCGATAAAGCCTTGAATGACTGCCATTCTGGAGCATGTGGTGGTCATATGTCTGGGTATGCTACTGCCTAGAAGATATTACGCGCAGGATATTTTTGGCCTTCCTTGTTCAATGACTGCATTACTGTTGTTCAAAAGTGCCATGCCTGCCAGACCTACAATCAAAAAATTCGGTCGCATCCTACTCCCCTTCATCCTGTGGTCTCAATTGGTCCTTTTACAAAATGGGGCATTGATTTCATGACATGTCACCCTCACTCAGTCAGGGGGCATGGTTACATCATTGTGGCTGTTGATTATTTTACAAAATGGGTCGAGGCAATGCCAACATTCGATAATACTGGAAAGACTGCAGTGTTATTTATTTTCAACCATGTCATAGCTCGTTTTGGTGTTCCTCAAGCTATCATTACCGATCACGGTAGTCATTTTAGGAATTTTATGATGTCTGAACTTACGAAGAAGTTGGGTCTTCGTCATGATAGCTCAACACCCTATTATCCACAAGCTAATGGCCAAGTCGAAGGAATCAATAAGGTTCTTATAACTATGATTCGACGGATGATAGGAATTCATAAAACCAGTTAGCACACGATGTTATTTTTGAAATTGTTGGCATATTGGACATTTGTTAAATCCACTACGGGGTTTACACCCTTTTGATTAGTCTATGGCATGGAAGCCATTCTGCCAATAGAATGTGAGATGCCTTCTCTGAAGCTAGTTGTAGAACTCTTACCCAATACTTCTGCTGAAGAGGAACATCTATTGTATCTGATGCGATTAGACGAGACCCGACGTGATTCCACTCTAGTAATAGAAGCCCAAAAGAAACGCGTCAAGGCACAGTATGACAAGCATGTCAAGCCTCGTGTTTTCTCTGAAGGTGATCTTGTTCTTCTATATGAACAAGATAAAGATGTCTTAGGAGCTGGGAAGTTCAAACCAATGTGGCGTGGTCCTTATATTGTTCGCAGAGTGTTGGAAAAAGGAGCATATGAGCTGGTTGATTATGATGGTATACCTTTGAGTGAACCCAGGAATGGGTTGTACTTGAAGAAGTACTATGCATAAGTTATTTGTGCAAAAGTAATTGTATTTTTATGTATCATACTTTGTGTGTGTTACATTAGTTAGCTTTTGACATTATCTGGTCTCTACCCTTACGTGACGTTATGTTTGATTGCCAGATGTCGAAGTTTTCTCTACCTTATATTGGCTTCGCTGATGGTGCTAGCCGTAGTACTCGGAACCTAGCTTCCGTTGCATGGGAAATCTATGCCCCAACAAATGAACTTATATCTTTACGAGGTGTATGTCTTGGACGAGCAACCAACAACATCACAGGGTATAGCGTCATTATTGAATTATTGGTTGATGCTATCTCTCTCGGAATTCGTCATTTGGTTGTGCGACTTGACTCGCAGCTTGTAGTACTACAGTTAAGTAATGTCTACTCTATTCGAATTCCTACTTTATTACGAGTGTATTTGTGAATTCGCCTCTTGGAACAATATTTTGATCACATTGAATATCAGCATATTCCTAGACGTCTTAATACATTAATAGATGCATTAGCTAATTATGTATTGGACAGACATTTGAACCATTTATAAATCAAACACATTAAAATGAACACAATGTAAAGTAACCGATAGAAGCCATCTGTGTATATAACGCTCAAAAGAGTTTGTTTTTGTTTTTACAAAAAGTTTGTTCGAAGACCAAAATATCAAAAATTGAAGCTTATAGCTTCTACAATGTAACGTCATGGATGACGTTCATGGTAACACACAACTTCTCTAGAAACACTACGGAGCAGTCGACCCATAGCTGATGATACCCCTACAATATGACGTTGATCGCGTCGTGGAATCTCTTCCAGAGTCATATATGGAATATCGACTGTCAGGCCCTCTAAATTCTGCTCCACCACCAGATAATCTTCGGCATACTGTGGTACTGCTGCTGTTGCCTCTTCTCATCGTTGGATAAGAGAAGAGCCAGCAGGTCTATATGCTCCAACATTTGTGTTATTGACAAACGTTTTGTGTTAGTCTTTGGATAAATATATAAAACAAAAATATTTGAATATAATACAAAAATTCAAAAACATTTAAAAAGAGAAAAATTGTGTACTTCTTACCGAGGTCTCCCCACTGAGCATCCTCAGGTAGTGCTAGATCCGGATCTCCTTGGAAATCCAACCTGGCATACGCATAGTCATCGACCATCAACATCTGGTTTTGCAACCAGTCAAAGAAAATATCGTCATATTTGACGATTGGTCCTGCCACGTGCCGGGCCATGAGCCGACACCATTGTAACATCCTCGGATCCCTAGGACCTGGAAAGTCCCACTCATCCTGTAGTATAAATATAGGGACCCTCTTTAGGAAGAAGGACACTAACAAAGATCCATAACCAAATTGTTTCAGTTCTCCCCGCCTGCACTTAGTCAGCTATTTTTTGATACTGCACAATACTGCATCAGCCCAGTTAAATACTAGGGCTCAGTACACTCGATGGCGTACTAGAAATAGCTCTGCAATTCCATATGGGGAGCGACACTTCCAACCATCTGAGAAATCATGAAGAGAATAGTGCAGAGAGTCAAGTTAGTTACTCCCTAGATTGCCACTATCCCTTTCTTTCTTTCAGCCTCGGGTACATAATATTGGTTGCAATATTCACTCATTTTCAAACCACCACCTTTGTTGTCGGTCAGACTGACATAGGACCCACGCCTGGATAATCTGGTCAAGAAATATATGTCCTCGATGTCAATAGCTAATGTGTGAGCTCCTACAATGAAAACATACTGGTTCAGATCCCACATTCGGACTAGATACTCCAATAATCGGACTTGGGCTCTCATGCCCGGGATACGGAAGTATTTTAAGAGACCACAATCTCTTAATGCAGCTATGGTAGGAGGGTGATTCTCGGCATTTGCGTTATCCTCCTCATGTTCTTGTTCTCGCCACTCAAGCACCATGTTTGTGGCTATTTACCTGCATAAGAAACATACAAAGATGATTAATGATCTTATTCATGAAATGAATCTTTTCTATTGGCTAAACTTTTCAAAACAATTTGAGTTCTGCGCTGCTTGCAGGTGCCATATTATTCACAGTGCGAACATCTCGTAGATGGCTTAAGGCCCACATGTGAGAATGAGTCATTCTCGCAGGTCCCGTATGGGCCACCTGCAAGAATGCCTCCACACATATATGGTTCAAAAACTAACTTAAAACAAAACTTTTAACCAATGAAATCAAAATTTTAAACCATGAAAAGATCAGGAATGAAGAACTTACCAAGATGTTGCTGACGGCTTGTCAAATAATCACTCGTAGCTCCCAGAAATCGACACTGAATTCAGAGGGTAAAATGAGGGTTTTTGGAACTCAATGGTGAAAATGTGAAATGATATGGTAAAATTGATTATTGACTCATTTAAGTTACTTTTTACTATGTCAATTTTGGGTTTTTATGATTATCTATTATTTAAACCTAATAACTAATGTGAAAATGAGTGTAATGACTTGGAGGTGTGAAACATGGATGATTATGGACAATTTTTTTCTCCGTTGTGGTATGATTTTGATTGTTTTTTATGGTTTTTATAAAACCTCGAACGCCTTTTTGTCCATTCTTGCGCTCGTGAAAAACATAAGAACGTGATTGAGCATAGTTTTATCTCTTTTTCGGGCTCACTGTGGTTATACAAAAAAGGAACCCCCCCTGGAGTTTTCTTTAAGCTTTTTTCAGACTCTCTAAACATGAAAAGATCACCGAGCAACCTTGCTATTTTCATGCTCAATAAAGTATTTGAAGTACGTGTCTTTTGAGCGATAGTTTAACCCTTTTTCGGTCTCGTTGGACTATTGTACGAAAAAGGAACTGAGAGAGTTCTCTTTTAAGTGTTTTTCCAAACTCTATAATCTTGAAAAACCTTCGAGTTTACTATCTCTGGACTCGTTAAACAAACATTAACAGACCTGTGATGGGACCGAACCACTCCTTCTTAGGGTTCGTTAAAAATACTCCGAGGGACTCATCCAAAGGATGAGCTTATATCAACAAGCATATGTGATCCTCTTCAAGCTTACCTAAAAATAAAGAGGTACTTGCCAGAAATGGTGGGGGAAAATTTTGGAAAGGGATATGTTTCATCTTTGTATTGATTGGCAGTAAGTGTCGCTCTTGAACATGACACCCCCTATTCATCATTTGAATCCGGTTTGGGAAATCCATTTGTCTCTCTTTCGATTGATTACAAGGTCATTCCATGTGTCGTCTTTCAGTCAATGTTGCCAAATCATTGGTCGAGTCATTCATATGTTCAAGAGAAGTCCATCCGAAACCTATATTGAGTCGGCCATCTGCAGTTATCCATTCTCTCTGTGTCGGCCTTCCCTGTGTCCGGTCCAATTTGCAAAGTGCTCTGTTTCACCTTCAAACTCTGTTACTCATTTCGTGTCATTGATGGGGGATACATCAAGGCCCTCCTGTGACGAGTTTTGTTCCGTCGAATTCAGCACATTATCCGGAATCAAGACTTAGAAATTATTTAGTACCTTGGAGCTTGCATGCCTCAATGGCAAGTTTCCTCGCTTTCGACGGTGGGTTTACATCATTGACCCCTGATCGAGAGATTCCATCAGATGTTCGACATCAACTCATTTATTCACACTCGATGGATTGTACTATGGTACCTTGGGAGTCATTGACATCAATAGTGATTTCCCTCGCACTTGTTAACGGTTACATCAATGACCGGTAATCAAGTGGTTTCTGCCATGTTCGACTTCAACACATGTAATCACATGGTTAGATTCGTACTTTGAGTTACGAGATTGAAGACCCTGGATATTATCTTTGTAATCCAAGTTGCGATGGAGTATGTATAATTTGTGACACGTAGATCCACTGTGTATGATTCGTGGTTATGTCGTCTTGATCTGAAAATTTGTCGCATAGATCCACAATGTATTCAGGTGGCTATGCTATATTGCGATGGCATGGATCCACAGTGTATGATTGGTGGCCATGACCTTTGTTTATGATGTCATCAGTATGTGGTCTGAGTATGGGAATGCCTACCTCAGAATTGGTATATATGATATTCTGCAGATGCTTGGATGCTTGCAGGTTTCCGATTAGATGTGCTCCTGGTTCTTGACACACACATGCAACTTAAAAAGTCTATCGGTTGTCACTAGTTCCAATATCATACTTTGGGGGGCATTCTGTTATCCATAATTTTTTTCGTCATGATGATGTAATGATGATGGAGAAATCAGGCTCTTCACTAGAACACTTTCCTAAGAAAAGTTACCTTTGTCTCTTTCCAGAAATCATATTTTTAAGGGAGGTTCGTAGGCTACCTATATATTTTCCTGCGAGAATGCATGATTCTCGCAGGCTGCATTAATATGGGGTGCGAGAAGTTCTCACTGTACCTAACTATCAGGGTGCAAACATCTTCTAAAGGAAGGAAAAAGATAAATTCTCGAACCTTCTAGAAGGGAATCTTCTAGAATGATGAGTTGGCATTCGAATGGTTATCTAAGTACTAGTTTTCCTGATATCTTGGGATCATTCCTATCCAAGTAACTAAACTATTCTCTCCTATATATTGAGGGGAATGCTCATGGAAAAGGTTAGAAGCAAACTATCAAGAGATTGATTGGAGAATTAGTGGAATATTGTATGAAGGACTGATGCTACAACAGCTAGAGACACCAGCAAGGTTATCAAAAGTGGTTGATTTTCTTCATGCATGAGCAAGTGTGTGTATCAGAGATAGGATCCATCGAAAGGAGGTTTGCAACATCAAGGCTTAGGTTGTAAGTTTCACTTTCAATCAATATAATACAGTAATATGTCCCTTTCCCATAAAGCTAATGTCACTTTATTGTATAATTCATTGATCATATACATAGATTAATTGTTGAATATATTGAATTGTCTTCACTTCGATTGTTTTTTTTTTATGGTCTAGACGATACAAGAGCATTGGAGTGAAGATTGGAACAACAAAGACTGAAGGAAGTGATCATAAGGTATGTACATGATTCTTACCTCCTAGTTCATTAAACAGTTAAAATCTAGGGAAAGTGTATTATTCTGTCTTGTTTTGTTCTAGATCCAGGTGGATCTAGGGAGATCGGTTTGTGTTCGCACTTACGGATTAATCCTGAAACAGAAGAGTTTAAGGATAATTAAATGGTCTTCTATGGACATCCAGTCTTCCAACAGCCTAAGGAGGAAAATCCCCTAATACAATATCCTCTTGAATTCAGAACTTCAAAAAAATGCAACCGCTATAATAGTACAACAATCAAACATACATTACAATAAATTCATAGAAACCCAACTGGATCATCCATGCGTCAACACTCAGTATCATAGGGGAAAAAGAACACAAGAAACTGATTAAAACTAGTTACAATGCCCCTGTGATCAAACCTACATCACAAAAACATAACTACCCTCGACTGGATCATCCATGCTCAAGATTTATAACATAGCAGTTACACAAAGATGAAAGGAAAATGACTTGCATTAAACAAGAAGTATCAAATACATATCATAACCAGAGAACCAAAGGTTTTGATAAAATTTTAAAAAATAGGGAGCCTAACTCTACCATCGACACTAAAAAAATATAAGAATGACTCCTATATACTCAGAACCAAAATTGCAGTAGCAAGTTCGAGTCATCGCATTGAAGGCGCTACATCTATATGCCTCCTGGAAGACTGTGTGTCCATTCTCTAGTTAGAAGCGAACTCTGTCAGATGCAATTGTGCATCAGAACGGACCTGTGGTCAAGTGGACTAACTGACAGTCATTTCTTGGGATTTCCATTTATGGTGGAAATGATGTTCAACCACCATCACCTGCTTTAATAATTGTTTCCTCGATATCAAAGAGATCCAAGTCAACCCTGTATCTGAAGGATGTGGCAACTTTCCCTTGGTTGTCTACTGCTTCGTTGGACTGCTACAAGGGGACCCAGTTGGTGGATGCAGACGAGGATGTGACGGGGACGACGAAGTGATCGATGTGGAGGTGAGATGAGAGACAACCATATGGACATACGTGGTAGATGGAAGGTGACCGAGAAAGTGTGGGTGATGGAAAACGTGCATACTGCACTGGGCCAGGACAGAGGTGAAGTGGCACAAGGTGATTATGTGGGGGAAAAGGAAAGACCACGACAATAGGCGGGATCGGTTGCCTATATGGAGGTGAGCGGTAGAACACCTTGCAGTAGATGATAGGCGGGAG
>JZKD02S0073866.1:94565-114033 GCA_000966675.3 Picea glauca | reverse complement strand
CCAGGCCCAAAAAACTTAGGATAATGCGATTTTGTGTGTTTTTTCCCCTTTTCTTCATTTCTTTCACCAAGGGGCCAACTTCTTAGGAAAATTTATGTGATAACATTAGGCTCCATGGGGGATGGCTTGCTCCCTATGAGATGCCAAGAACTCTTTTTCAGATTCAGTGCCTTATTGTTAGGTTATGGAGTCCCTCATTAAAGCCAAAAATAAAAGAAAAACAATATTTACAAAGACAAGGGAGCCATCCATGGCTCAATTGAAGAAATTCTTCAGAAAATACCCATTTACAAGGCCGCTGAAAAATTCATCGCCCTCCAAATTCTATAACCTATAGCTATTATTTGAAAATATCTCAGAAACTTTGAAAGGCCCAATCCACAAGGCTTCAAATTTGCCATTCTTTCCCTTGTCTTGTCTAGGTGTGTTCCATTTAAGTACCAGATCTCCCAACTGGAAATAGTCTCTTCTCACCTTTCTTTCAAAGGCTTGCTTGATCTTCTGTTGGTGGTCATGCGCTCTGTCTATCATTTTTTCTCTAGTCTTCTGCACTTCTATCATATGTATCCTTCTGATCATATCATCAGGCTCTTCATGACAGTCTTGGAATAATTTTGCCACATCCAAGGTGAGATGAGAAGGGAAAATGGCTTCAACCCCATACACAAGATGAAAAGGAGAGACACCCAGAGACCTCTTTGTTGTCACCCTGTCATCCTACAGAGAGAATTTGAGCTTTGAATCCCATGCCTTCTTATTATCCTCTAACATTATTTTAATGATCTTGATCAAAATTTTGTTAGAGGAATCTTCCATCCCATTCCCTTGCGGATAGTAAGGGGTAGAGTGGATCAATGAAATTTCGAACTGCTCACAAAACTTAATCAATGGTTCAGCCTTGAAGGATGCAACATTATCAATGATTATTATCTTCAGACAACCAAACCTTGCCATAATATCTTCAAGAAAACCAATGATGACTTTGTGAGAAGAGCTCCTTATGGGGATAACTTCTATCCACTTGGTGAAATAGGCTGTTGCATTTAAGATCCACCTGTGTTGACCACTTGAAGCAGGATGAATTTCCCCAATAAAGTCTAGGCCCCATTGCTGAAAGGGTCTTGAAGATATCATAGACTTCAGTGGAAAATACTTGAGTTGCTTCTTTCCAGAGAATTTCTAACATTTGATACAAGCCCTGATTTTTGCACAAACATTAGTGAATAGAGTAGGCTAGTAATACCCAACCCTAAGAATTTTATAGGTTGTGGTCCTCCAGAAATGATGTCCCCCGGATAGGCTTATATGGAAATCAAACATAATATTTTGGGCCTCATGTGGGTCCAAACATATTAGAATCACACCTAGAGGGTCTTTCCAATACAAGACCTAGTCAATAAGGAAATATCTAATTTATTTGAGCTTTAAATATCTTTCCTTACTTTTCCCCATGCTATCAGGGGGCTTCAGTTCCCACAGAAAAAATATAGTGTCTTTGTACCAAATGTATTCTACCAATGAAGGGCTATCCTGTGGATTTTTATCAGAAGACTCATCTTGTTGATCATCTGAGCAAGTGTTGATGAAGTTAACCCCCAAAGCTTCAAAATTAGATTCAACCAACAACTTGGCCAAACCTTGAAATTTTACCATCTTGGTGGGTTTTATTTCCAGATCAAATTCAAGGATCTTGGCAATCCAATTGCTCCTTCTCCCATCTATGCCAGGCTGAATGAGAATGTCCTTTACAAAAGTTGAAGGGACATATGCAATGCTTTTTTAATGCAAAACATAGAATCTGAAAGATTTGAGAGATTTCACTAAGGAATAGGCATGTGTCTCCATGATGTCATATTTTACCTCAGCGTCCCTCAGTGCTCTACTAAAAAAGGAAATATGGTGTTCCAACTCTTCAACATTTTTCTGCAACAAAACCGTTGCCACTGTATCAAAGGAAGAAAAGGAAAAAAACAGAAAATCCTTGGAACAATCGAGACTGATTAGCATAGGCACTTCAGTCAATTCCTTTTTAATTTGTTCAAAGGATTCTCTGGGCTTAGTAGTTCACTTTACTTCATTCCCCTTTTTGAGCATGGATGTGATATGCTTCACCAATTCAACAAAATTTGAAACAAACCTTCTTAAAAAAATAATGTTTCCCAGGAAAGACTGAAATTCCTTCCCAGATCTGGGAAGTGACAAGGTTTGAATAGCTTCCACCCTGCCTGAATCAATTATAACCCCATCAGTTGATACTATGTGCCCCAAATTTTTTCCCTCTTGCATGGAAAACAATGACTTTTTGGGATTTAGGGAGAGACCAAATCGTCTTCATTTTGAGAATACCTTTCTCAGATGTTGATAATGCTCTTTATCAGATCTGGAAAACATAGTTATGTCGTCCAGATAGATGAAAACAAATTTATCTTTTTCCCCAATGAAGGTTATGTCCATGGCTCGCTGAAAGGTTTCCCCTGCGTTTATCAATCCAAAGGGCATTTTGGCATACATAAATGTACCCCAAAAGGTGGTAAAGGATGACTTTTCTCTATATTTAGGCATGACAGAGATCTGATTGTAGCCAGAAAATCCATCAATCATGGAAATCATGGATGCACATGTCACCCTTTGCAATATGTGTTCCATCTTTGGCAAAGGGTAGTTGTCCTTCTTAGAGCTCCTGTTCAGATTTATGAAGTCAACACAGATTCTGATTTCTCCACTCTTTTTTCTCATTGGGACCAAGTTGAATACCCACTTAGAATATCTCAAAGGAACAATAATCTGAGCATCCAAAAGCTTATTCACCTCCCTTTCCATAATAGGCAGTAACACAGGATTTATTTGTCTCAACTTCTGCCTAAATGGTTTGGCTTCCTCCTTTAGTGGGATCTTGTGTTCAATGACACTGGTGTCATATGTTCTGAGGTCTTTGTAGGTCCAAGAAAACATATCAGCAAATTCATTTAATAGCTCAGTATACTCGGCCCTCTACTCTCTTGACAGACTGCATGACAATTTGACAAATTTTGGGTCCTACTCTTTGCCAATATTGCACTTAGCCACATCAACATCATCATTTGTGATTTTAACCTTCACTGCCACATCATTTCTGTCAAAAATCCTTTCCAAAGGAACTAGTCCCTTTGGGATGTGATTGTTGGGTAGTTGGACAATGTGATGATCAACAATTGTTTTCAAGAAAATATCAGGATGAGGCTCTATTTTAGAGTGAAGATCTTGATCAATGTGCAATATAGAAAACTCCTCAATGGTTTCCAGGAATATTTTGATTTCAATATCATCGTCAAACACTCTCCAATGCTTGACATTGTCAGGTATAGAGGGTCTGTATTTCACTTCTACATCATGCCTGAGCTTGGGTGGAAGAGGGACTTTGAAATTTCTTGCTGAAAAAGCCAGAGAATTGGCCATGACATTATTTTCCCTTGGAATAAATGAAATGTTGAAAGCCGAGAAAAAATTGTCAATGAGGTCCCATACTTCATTTCTATAACTTTTGAGCCAAGGGTGCTTGGCTTGATAAATATTTCTGATTTGCTGGACAATCAAATCAACATCCCCAAACACTAATATCTCTTCAATTCCCATGTCCTTTGCATCCCTCAAACCCAAAAAGAGAGATTCATGCTCTACCACATTATTGGTAATTTCAAATGCTAATTTGTATGACAGAGATATGGTTTCTTGAGCAGGGGAAACAAAAACTACTCCAGCACTAGCACCTTCTCTAGAAGAAGCTCCATCAAAGAAAATTTTCCAAACAAAGGTAATTGGAGGGGAATATTCATAGAGTAATGGACTTTATGATCTCAAGAGGAGGTTCAGGGGCATCAGTGAGATACACTAAGCTATATCCCAAATCAGTATCAAGAGAAAAGATAGGATGATTGGTGGGGTCTGCTTCATCACTGATAATGTAGGCTAACTGAGCTTCTTTGTATAGTCTTCTATGCTCCCCTATAAACATAGGAATGGTAGCATATGTGAGGTCCATCGGCAAGGTTCCCCCAATTCGTTTTATCCAATATCTTAACAAGAGCATTCCAAACATGGGAGAAACATAAGCCACCACGTTATCCATGAACACACTCTCCATGGGCAGCTGAAACAAGGTCACAACTAGATATTTGATGACTCCAAGACATTGGACTCTCCTCGAATCAAAAGAATACAAATCATGATAAGATTTTGTGATTTCTAATCCGAGTTCTTCCATGACAGTCTTGGGCATGAGATTATGAGATGCCCCTGAGTCCATTAAACAATTATGAAACACCTTGTCATGTATGTTCAGTGATGTGTAGAAGGGAGGGGATGAATCATCTCTATCTTCTACCATAGGACCTAATATTACTGCTGGCTTTTCAGCTTGGAGGTTTATTGAGTCTGTGGAATGACAAGGTGGTCCGAGCTGCAATAGCTTAGAGAGGGACCTTTTGAAGCTTTCGTGCTTGACTAGCTCTGAAAGGGGGACAAATATTCTCATCTTATGAATTTCATGCTCAAAGATAAAGGGGGAAGGGGGCTTCATAATCTCTCTTACCTATGGGACAAGGTCTTTGTGTATTGGTGGAGGATTCTAAGATTTCTTTTCTTTGTTGTTGTTGTTTGCTACATCCTTAGTAGGCTTCTCTGCTCTGGAGGGATGATTAGGGATGTCAGACTTCCCTTCCTTCTTCTTAGACCAAAGGTTATATTTATTGGGACTGCTATTGGATTTCTCCCCCTTACTTAGCTCATTTATTTGGTTGTCTAAGTGAGATTCCTCGTATGAATATTGATTCAAGTGAGGGAATGGGGAGGTGTCTCCAAGACAATGGATTTTAGGATCTATCTCTTTCACCTCTCCTTCTTCATCAACCACAAGGTTATTTTGAAGAGGGGTTTGGATTTTTTTATCATCCCTATCTCTAACTCTAGGTTCTCTTGGCATCATCTGAGGAGCGTTGCTATTCGGCCTCTTGAAGTTGCCTCTGTTATCAGTATTTGAGACATTCTTATAACCTTGCTTCATGTTGGCAGCAAGCTGAAGTGGGAAAGAAAGCGTTCACAAAGAAGAATGACAGCGGGAACAGAAATCGTGGGAAAGAAATCATGCATGAGGAAAGAGACAACTGGCAAGAAGCACAACACATGCACATGCAAGAAGGAGGTGACAGCTGGAAGGAAGAAAAGAATGCATGCAGAGAAGGAAGACCTAATGACAGTAGGGTTAGGGTTTTTTTAAGGTTTTTTGTGTAAATGGCTGAAGAGCCTGATAGATATAAACATAGATATGCAGGTATCATAGAGAGATTCGATTAAATTTGGGAAAAGTTTGGTTCACTACCTAGGTAGAGTCCAATTATCTTTATGTAATGTTTCGATGAGAGAACTATTTTTGTACGTAATTGAGCTAAGAGGAAGAGAGGAGGTAGATCTCGAGGATTAGATCGTAGGCCATGGAGCCTGGTGCGATCTAGTTTGCCTCACAAAGATCTCACCCATCTAAGGAGAGTTGTAAGCGCGCGGTGCGAGGATTGCAAAATTGCCATAATAAGAGAACCAAGAGACAAATCTTTGTGGACATAGCCCAAGAGGGGGTGAACCATGGTAATACTTGTGTAATGTAATGAATGCATGCATATCTTTGTCATATTTTTAGTAGTTAAATGTTGTGTGCAATGAATGAATGACTTATTATATTGCTTGGTTAATTGTTGTGGGAATATAATGAACGATACCACAGAGGTTAGAATATAAAAGAGGATAATAATAGTTCATAATAAAATTCATAATTAATGGCTCAGAATGAAGATCCCCTATCTCATACTCAATCCTAGGCTGTAAACACCTGAGTCTTACAACCACCCATTTAAAGCTATCTCAGGTGAGACTGTGCAGTGCATTCCGTGTACTGTGTTTCCTTCTGGTTTACTGAAAGGGATGATATTTTTAGGCTTTGTGGGTACCCTTAAAGATATGAATCCTGGGTCTACGGCGCAGGTAGTAGAGAGAATTCGTCCATCTTAAACCAACAAATGGTTCTGTTGCCATGTTAAGAGGAACAACAGAGGACTGAGTATATGAGATAAAATGCATGAGAATAGAATGAGTGAAACCAAAAGACCACTGAGCCATTAGAAGGGAATTTTAAGACCATGGAACCCAATGAAAGTAGAAATCGAAGGCTGGTTGAGAACCAAAGAGATATATTTTGCCTAGAAATACAGTATAAACCCTAGCCTCACACCTCACAAATATCTGGATAAATATGTGTTTACGGATTTACACGAAATCTTTTTCTATGATTTTCCCCACCTACTATAGGAGTGGATACTAAGGTTGAAAGATAACCATGTGACGAACCAGATTCGACAGCTAGATTGGACCCTAGTACAGATTGAGAAGTTACAACATGTGAACAAGAAATTCACCCACGCAGTCAACTTTTGGCTTGACAGTATTTTGGCAGTATTCATCATAGAGTTTGCAGTTGACATAGTGAAGTCATACAACAAAGGAGAGCAGGAATTTCTACGTGGACCCCACGGAAGGTAAATTCGATCACTGCATACTTCTATTAAAATATTGCTATATAACAAAGGTGTAATGACAATGGAATCAAACAGCTAGACTTCCCTGTGTGCATGGGGAAAGGGGGGAAGCACTGAAAAAGGAAGGATAAATCGATGAAGGTGAGGATAAAGGAAAGAAGGAGAAGGAATTCTTGGACCCGATCTAGATGGATGATGACCAACTTCAGTGGATCTTGGCATCACTAGGAATGATCCATAGCAGAGTACCCTACCAATATAAGGTGAATACCAAGAAAAGAGTTGTAGTCATGAGGGAGGGATTGAAAAATGATGAAGAAGAGGTAGAGGATCTCCGGGTTATGGAGAATATTGAGGAAATCTTGCGTGCAACCTATGAGAGGAAAACAAGAGGCCCAAGAATAGGAAGCGAATATAGACATCCTTTCCATATTAATGTCAGTGTGGAACCCATAGACCCATGTGTGACAAATAAACCAAAGAGAACACCAACATTTAGACAACCTAAGTTCGGAGGAAGTCTGATAGAAAGAAGTACATCTACCGCAGGAGTAACAACTGGAGTAGCCATTTCAAAAAGTACTAGTCAAGTATCTACACCACGTGGCAGAGGTAGAAATTCAGTATTTAGAATGGCAAGACACGACCCCACGATCAAGTTACTAGAATTTTGAGAAGAAGCAACAGAGGACCCTGAGAAGCATTTGTTCATTTGTGCAAAGATCTAGGAGGCAAAACAGATCACTCATGAAGATACCAAACTTGTGCAGCTAGCGATCACTCTGAGAGACCACGCATTAGACTGGTACATGACTCTATATATGAACAGTTCCCCTAGGATGATGAGGACACTGGAAGACATTAAGAAGCTACTGATTAATGAGCTCCAGAAGTTGAGCTCAGAGGATCGGCACATGAACGAAATGATCGAGATCAGACAAAAACTAGGAGAGTCTGTATGGGAGATTGACCAGAGATTCAAGTGACTGAAGGGGAATTTAAAATACCTTATGACCGATATGCAACATCGACACATGTTTGTCAAATCACTACTCCCACACCTAAAATATCCCTTACGACAACAGAATTTTCAGACGCAGGCCGAGGCTCTACATGAAACCTTGTAGCTAGAAGAAAACCAGTACCAGAAGACAGACCGAGTGATTGAAGAATTGAAGGAGGATTTGAAGAACCTAACATTTCAGTTGAATCATAACAAGAACAAGGACAAACGAGAAGTCATTTGGTGCACCACATGCAGGATGGAAGGACACCATAAGAATGAATGTCCAACATTCGCGCAGTATATGGAAACAAGCATGCCAAACCCGCTACCACATGGGGGGATTATGCTGTGAAATATGCAAGAAATCGTGTCACGACCCTTATCACTGCACGATGATGCAGAAGTACCAGAAAGTTCCAAATAATTCTTATTGCACCTTTTGTAAGTCAGTAGGCAATGACAACAAAGATTGCAGAACTATGGAGCTGATGTGGGAAAGAACATTAGACACATACAAAGTATAGGCCAAAATGATGATTGGGAAAGTAGTGCCACAGTTCAATCAATCTCCAGCTCCATGCAACACTACATAGCTACAATACAACACCGCACAAAACCATACAACAACGCACAACCACAATATAACCCGACTCAAACCCAGTATAATACTGTGCATTATAGTCAGGAACCACAGTACAACACGTCAAGAGGGGACCGATCAGGCTATCAAGGAGGAGTACAAACCAAAGGAGGTTTTGGATGTGGCAAAGGACAAGTCACATGTCACAATTGTCAGCAACCAATACATTATGCATGGGAATGCCCACTATCGCCAGCAACTTGTATGTATTGTCATGCATCGGATCACGAGATAGAAGAATGTCTGACACTATTAGTAAAGATCCATAAAAAGAGGAACTAGAACAACCATAATGTTCAATGGATTTTAGCCGAAGCAAGGGAGGATGGATGGAACATCAACATAGTCACCCGTGGAGGAACGAAGGCAGGAAACGACACAGGCCGACAAGAACCTGCACAAAACCAATGGGTAAAGAAGAACACTGAAGCAAGGAAGCATTTCAACGCACCCAAAGAAAATGATACTTTTAAGGAAGCCAGACAATAATTTCAGAAGAGGAACATAGAATCGACTTCTACTGTGCAACCAACCCATGAAGCCCTAGAATACGAAATGTCGTCAGCATTGGATCATACCAAAGGAATGCCACCCAAGGGAAAAGTAAGTACTATCAAAGACTTTTTGTAGTCATGCATCAAAATGTTAAGTGATCCTCCATTTGTGAAAATATGGCAAAACATCTTAGAGAAATATAGCAACGAGACAAAACAAAAGATAGAACCAAAAATTGTCAATCATCTACACACAAGAAGAATAACAAGTAGGGAATTTAGATTGAATGCTAAAATTGGGGATTTCAATATGGGAGATATCATACTCGACCTAGGATCTGAAGTGAATGTGCTACCCAAGAAAACCTGGCAATGCTTGGGAGAGCCAACATTGGGATATTAAAATGTCCAATTAAAACTAGAAAACCAACATAGGGTCCTACCAATAGGGAGATTGAGAGGAGTAACAATATATCTTGATGGAGTGCGCACTAAAGTAGACTTCAAAGTCATTGAAATAGTATATGTCACAACACCATACTCGAAACTACTCGATCTGGATTGGCCATTTGAAAAACATACTATAATCAATTTGAAGACAAGAAAAATGACATTTGAATCTAGAGATTACAGGGTCATAGCACCACTAGATCCATCAGAACAGAAGAGGTTCGTAGAACCCACTTTCCTTGACTTAGAGGAAATCAACCAGCTGTACAGAACAATTGTGCATGAGGAGGATTATGTAAAACTAACTGTATACGAGGTACTCAGTTGGCACAGTACGATGGATAGGCATAGAAATCAAAGAACCACCCAGTTTTCACGGACTAAATGATTTGGAAACATTCTTGACACTATATGAAGACGAAGTACTAGAGAACCAGAGGCTACTGGCACTGGACTTAACACTCAAGGCCACACCCATAATATGGTGGGGTGCACACAAGAAGACTATCACAAACTGGTACCAATGTAAGCAGTTACTGCGCATAAGGTTTGGTGCAGAACATAAAAACAACAAACAACAAAGATATGAAGGACTACAGACACCAACGAAACACTTGGAGGAGTGCGAAATGCTGTGGAAATTGACACCACTAGAGGAATGGCCTCACCACTTCATTCACACATTAGATTAAGGCATACCAAAAAACTAGTATATAGATCACGAACTGCGCAAAGGAACTACAACATGGGAGACATTGCAACAAAACTTTACCATCACTTTCTAATTCGAGCATGAGAACCCCAACATAGATGCAGCCCTGAAATAGATCAAAGGAGTCATATTCATTGAAGAACCAAAAATAGAATCTATTACTAAAGAGCAGCAATGAAATAAGCAAATAGTCAAGGAACTACTGTCAAGTTACCAGGTACAGGAGGAAGCACTAGACAAATATGACCCACACGACATTCAGATTGCAGAAGTAGAAGGAGAAAGAGATGTGAAGGGACCACCCATAGAATCTGAAGTTATTTCCATGCCAGTCAAGTTAAATAAAGTTAACATCGGAACAACTGAGCACCCCAAAATGGCCATCATTGGAGATTATTGGGATGAGTCAACAGTAGAAAGCATCATAGAGTTATTGCGTGAGTATAGTGACCTGCTTCCTACAACATTTACAGAGATGAAGGGCATAGCAAGAGAACTGAGAGAGATGAAAGTACCTCTCAGACCTAAAGTGAGACTGATTAGACAACAACCATATAGACTGAACCCCATATATAAACATAAAGTTAAAGAGGAGATCGCCCAGATGCTTGAAGCCAGCATAATCGAACCAGTCAAGGAATCAGAATGGATAAGCCCAATGGTCATATAGGACAAGAAACAAGGAAGAGGGATTAGGATATGCGTTGACTTGAGGAAGTTGAATGATGCATGCCTACACGACCCATTCCATACACTGTTCACGGATGAAGTGTTAGAGAATGTGGGGGGACATGAGGCTTACTCATTCACTAATGGATTCTCAGGCTACCATCAGATTAATATAGCACAGGAGGACAGATACAAGACCACGTTCGTGATGGAATGGGGATCTTACCAATATATAGTCATGCCATTTGGACTAAAGAATGCACCAACAATATTCTCCAGAGTGGTTATCACAACATTTAAATAATTCATCCATCAGTTTCTTGAGGTATACCTGGACAACTAGACAGTCTATATTCTGTTGAAAAACCATGTGGAAGTTCTATGCTTGATGCTAGAATGATGAAAACAGTGTCAGATATCACTAAACATAAATAAATGTATATTTGGAACACCGTTTGGGATACTATTGGGACATATAGTATGAAAACAAGGGATATTGGTCGATCCGAAAAAGATCACAATTATCGTCAATTTACCAGCACCAAAAACAATCCGTCAGCTACGAGCGATGTCAGGACACATAGGATACTATAAAAAATTCATCAAAGGATATGTGTAGATCACAACACCAATGGAAAAATTTCTAAGGAAGGATACAAAGTACCAATGGAACAACGAGTGTCAACACAGTTCAGATACCCTAAAGGAAAAGATGGTCACTGCACCGATACAAGTATTTCCAGACTGGGGAAAGACATTCGATGTGCATGTAGATGCATCAACAATAGCACTTGGAGATATCTTAGTGCAACTAGGATCAGGAGACTTGGATCACCTGATAGCTTTCGCAAGAAGAAAACTATCTGACTCAGAACACAATTATAACACAATAGAAAGAGAAGGCCTAGCTATGGTTTACGCACTTCATAAGTTCAGACACTACCTATTGGGAAAACATTTTAATATGTTTAAAAATCACTCAGCCCTAAAATATCTAGTCAACAAGCCAGTGTTGGTGGGGAGAATCCGTCGATGATTACTGTTATTTCAGGAATTTGACTTCGAATTAATAGTTAAACCAGAAAAACTAAATGCAGGACCTAACCACCTATCACGGGTCACAAATGGAGAAGAACCCATGAACTTAGAAGACAACTTCTCAGATGCACAATTATTCTCAGTACATATTGTTTATTACTAATTTGCAGAGATCATCCATTACTTGAGCACAGGTACCACACCACAAGAATATACCACCATGTAGAAGAAGAACCTAGTAGTTCGCGTAACTGACTATCAACTGATCGTAGGACATCTATATAAAATGGGCGCAGATAAAATTTTACGAAGGTACTTGTTAGAGCATGAATGGCCAAGAATTTTAGCAGAAGCCCACGATGGATTGGCAGGAGGACACTATGCAAGAAAAGAGACCATGCAAAAGGTACTACACATAGGATTATGCTGGCCAATGATTCAAAGAGATTCAAAAGAGTACTGTCAGGGATGCGATGTCTGTCAAAGGGTAGTCAAACCCAATAGAAGGGATGAGATGTCGCTACTACCACAAGTGACATTACAGGAATTTGATAAATGTGCAATAGACTTTGTGGGACCAATTAACCCACCAACCAAAATAACAGGGGCAAGATACATCATCACCGGGGGGTGGAATACCTAACAAGGTGGGAAGAAGCCGCACCAATAAAAGACGGCAGTGTAGAGACTATTGCACACTTCTTATTTGAACAAGTAATTACTAGGTTTGGGTGCCCAAGAGTTTTGATGAGAGACCAAGGCACACATTTCATAAATAGGGCCATCCACGCAATGCTTGAGGAATTTGAAGTTCACCACCAGATAAGCACACCATATCATCCATAGGCGAATGGAACAGTAGAAGCCTTTAACAAAATTATGGAGAACGAACTGAAAAAGATCAACAGAGACGACTAGGACCTAAAAGTACCAGCAGTGTTATGGGTGTATAGGACGACATGTAAGAATTTTATAGGGAACACACCATTCAAACTCGTCTACAGCCAAGAAGTGGTAGTGCCATTAGAATTTTTAGTACCCAACTTACTCATAGCCTCTATCACACAAATGATAGAACACGATGCAATACAGGAAATAGTAAACCAACTGTTAGCAATGGAGGAAGACCGAATCCTAGCAGGATTCCATCAACAAGTGTAGAAGGCTAGAGACAAAGCATGGCATGATCGACACATTACGAAGAATACTTTCACGAAAGGAGATCTAGTATTTCTCTATGGTAGCAAGTCATTTCAGCACCCAGGAAAGATGAGAATGCATTGGTTAGGACCATACGAGGTCAAATATGTAACAGACAGTGGATTTGTATAGTTAAGAGATTTAGCAGGTGCAAACCTTAGAGGAATGATCAACGGGAGCCGACTGAAGTTGTACAAGGATAGTCGACCACCCACTATGCAGTAAAAATAAATAAAAAGCCACGAAAAAGCCACAGGACTCTCAAAAAATGAATGCAGTAAAGGAAAGGGTAACGGTCACGTGCCAAAGAAAAATGAGCGGGAAACATAAAGACGACAATAAAAGGATGATAGGACAACACTAAGCAGAATTAAGGTACAACAAGGACTGATGGAACATCACATTAAACATGCCAAATGGAAACAGCAAGAGAAGTGTAATGGAAAGTATGAAACTATCGCAAATGCATTGAACCCATAGTTATGGTACATTAATCGCATCATGGAGGAAGTTTCCTTGATAAGCTGCATAACAAACCCATACAACATGCAAGCATGGAAGCAACTTGTCTATTCATGAAAGGAGAAAAGAGAGAGAGAAACAACAACTCGAACGAACAAAGTGAGACCACAATCCTATAAAGTCAGTAGACATTCGACACTCACCACTATGGCACCACCAAAGTCCATTGAACTAGGCCAGACAACCAGACTGACCAAAGTTCAAACTAGGTCACGAGGACCAATGGAAGAAAACAAGTAGCAACAACCAGATATCATCGATATCGATGAGATCCCATCCTGAGAGATACCACCGGTGAACTCTACAATAATACTAGAGTAGATTCAGCAGCCACAACCAAAGGAACTAAAAGAGGACACATAAGCAGAGACGGAGGAACCTCAGAATGAGGAAGAGGAACCCCAACAGGAAATGCAACCATAAAGCACTGAACCAACCGCGGAAGGTAACGACATGACACATAATCAAGATTTAGAAGGGAAACCAGATGAGTCGTAGGTACCCCGCCTAGTTCAACCCATAGAAGAGACCACATGAACTACCTAGGCTTGTCCATAATGGCTTACAAGGCAACAACTAGGAGCTACTGGAAGTTTGTACTAACCACCACAACAAGAAGACAAAGTTCTGATACCGAGCTCACCTCGCAAGAAACCGATAGCAGAAATTGTGCTACCACACATACCAGAGGGAGTACAGGTAGAGCCGCAGCTACTAGGTCACATCAAGAAGCTCAAGGATTCTGACCATGATGTCTCAGATGACACCAAGTACCCAGAACTTGCGCCAAGGGTTTTTATGCAGAACATGGTTGTCAACGAACTTGGAGAAATGATCAGTCAGCCACATCAGTGGGCAGTTGGACTGGATCGAACATGCATTTTAGGGTGGTTGAAACTCCCACATTTTGCAAGAGGCTAGTATGTGACAACATGCGTTAATAAACTGTTAGAAGTTACACATGGAGAGGATATATGGTTGGACAAATCCATCCCCATTACTATTGAGCTTATTGCGCAGATAACAGGACTACCCAGCCAAGGTATGGATCATGCACTGATTTTGGACAATAAATACAAGGAGAAAGCGTTAGTCGAGGAAATGAAGAAGAAATATGGTATCGCCAAGGGGACAAGAGGCATTATAATCAAACAGATCAACAATGTAGCAACACAATTTGGAGCAAATATCTTAGCTTGTAAGTTTTCTAAGAAAATGCTAAAAAGACGAAGTACCGACAAGAGTCATCATAGTTGCGGCTCAGTGCGCAGAAGGCACCTTCGTGATATGGGCACCTTATATGTTAAACTTGTTCCAAGTGGACTGCAAGGATGCACATGAACTCAATATAGAATTCCATTACTCATGGCTTCTTACCCTCATAGCCTTCATGGGATGGTGGTAACCAAAGTATGTAGTTTTTTATACTAGACCACAACTAGTGGGAGCGAGATATCTCATACTGAGATATGGGACACAGGACAGACAGAAGAGGGAAATTGGAATCATCTTTGAAATGATTGCCATAATGGTCCAGGATTGTCTAGCAGAAGACTTCGACCACGCAACACATCACAGGGATAATATGCAAAAAGAGCTGGCAGAAATAGGACAACTCCTCAGGAAACTCGAAGAGGCTCAGAGAGAAAGTAGCAGCAGAGGCATAGATCCATTGACAACACAAACCAAGGAAATAGTGGAGTTTGAAGAAAGAGACCAAGCCCTCCCAATGCCACACACAAACACAAAGTTCCACATAAAACTAAGCATGCTATGAATGGACGAAATAGTGGGACAAACACCACTGAAGGATTTGTACCACATCCAATTGGTATTGTCATTAATGCCATCAAGGGCACTACACAAATTGTAGGTTAGCTTCGACCACAAGATTCAGTCTTGGGCACAGAAAAACTTAGTCGAGCTACAAAAAGAAAGAAAGTAGTGGGAAGCGCTAGAAAAAGAGTATAATCAGGCCAAATCCGAAACTCAGAAGGAGACGGAACACATGAACGAATTGGAATGCAGAGTGGTAGAAATTTTTGGGAAACTTACAAACACTATGCAAGGAAACGAACTCCCAACCACAGAAAAGATAGACCAGATTGCGTAGGAAATTGCTCGATACCAGAAGGAGATCGGGGATCTCCAAGAACAGCTAACACCAACAACCCCACCGACAGTAAAGGAGCAAAGGAGGCATGCAACAACAATGAAACTATAGGATATGGAGAAACATGTTAGCATGACAGTTGACTTTCTCGACAAAGCAGCGCAAGTTTAGACAAAACTGGAGGAGGATCCATAGGTTCAATGATGGGACAAAGAAGAGGAAAGGATCAATGCAGTGATCCAAGAACTTAAACAAATGAAAAATACCATACCAATTCCAAAATGCGTCAAGGGGACGCAAGATATGAAGAAGATGCATGCAGAACTTATCACTGCACAAACACATAAATAGGAGCGTTAGGCTCAAATAGAACCATTACAGGAATGCATAGCAGAAGTACTCACACATGCAAAAGAATATAGAACATAGATGGCACAGACATAGGTATAATGGGCAGGATTACTAAGCGAGGAAGTGGTAGTTCAGGGAATGGATACCATTAAGGAGAATACCATGCAGGCGCTGACAAAAGAAATAGAGTTGAGGGAAAAATTGCAGATGATCACTGAAGAGATCAAGGAAGCTAAGAAAGATTAGGTGACTCAGGACGAGTCACATGTCAGAGTGTTGGGGGCCTGTTGGCAGCAGGCCAAAGTGGGAAAGAAATCGTTCAAGAGGAAAGCGACAACTAGCAAGAAGCACAACACATGCACATGCAAGAAGGAGGCGACAACTAGAAAGAAGCAAAGCACGCATGCAGAGAATAAAGACCTAACAACAGTAGGGTTAGGGTTTTTGCAAGGTTTTTTTTGTAAATGGCTAAACATCCTGATAGATATAAATCTAAATACGCAGGTATCATAGAGAGGTTTGGTTAAGTTTAGGAAAAGTTCGGTTCGCTACCTAGGTAGAGTCTAATTATCTTTATGTAATGTTTCGATGAGAGAACTATTTTTGTAAGCAATTGAGCTAAGAGGAAGAGAGGAGATAGATCTCTAGGATTATATCGTAAGTCGTGGAACCTGGTGCGATCTAGTTCACCTCATAGAGATCTTACCCATCTGAGGAGAGTTGTAAGCGCGAGGTGTGAGGATTGCAAAACTGCCATAATAAGAGAGCCAAGAGACAAATATTTGTGGACGTATCCTATAGGAGGGGGTGAACCATGGTAATACCTATGTAATGTGATGAATTCATGCATATCTTTGTCATATTTTTAGTAGTTAAATGTTGTGTGCAATGAATGAATGAGTTATTATATTGCTTGGTTAATTGTTGTGGGAATATAACGAATGATACCACGGGGTTTAGCATATAAAAGAGGATAACAGTAGTTCCTAATACAAATCATAATTAATGGCTTAGAATGTAGATCCCCTATCTCATACTCAATCCTAGACTGTAAACACCTGAGTCTTACAGCCACCCATTTAAAGCTATCTCGGGTGAGACTGTGCAATGCATTCCTTGTACTTTGTTGCCTTTTGGTTTACCAGAAGGGCCGATAGTTTTAGGATTTGTTGGTACCCTTAAAGATATGAACCCTGGGTCTATGGTGCAGGTAGTAGAGATAAGTCATCCAACTTAAACCAACACTTCCCTTCAAACTTCATTTTCTCCATTTCTTCAGAAAGGGATTTCACCATCTTGTTCAATTCATCCACTTGAGGATGGGATGTAGAAGAACCAGAGGTTGATGCCTTAGATATCCCTCTTCCTTTGTCTCTGTTAGCTTTGTTCCTAAGCCTGTCAACTTCTAACACATTATATTCTACCTCCAGGTTGCATCTTGCATATGAGCCAAGGAAGTAGCTCTTCTTTCTCTGAGCAGGAGGTAGAAGTCAAGGTCAAAAGAACTAGCATAAGTAGTTTTGGCAGAGGATTCAGTAGGCTTTATCTCAACAGGGATCTTATTGTACATCTTGTTGAATCTTTTAGAAAAATTAGAGACATATTCCCCCTCTTTTCTCTTCAGGGACCCAAAATCTGTGATATAATACATAAAATATTTTTTATCCCCCCACTGCCTCAAGAAGACATCATCTAGATATTTAATACCAGCAATATATCCAGGGGTCAAACCTATGAACCAATTCCTAACCTCACCATCAAGGATCTAGACAAATACTCTCATCCAAACATCTTCATTTTCAATATTTAGATTGTCTGCATAACTGTAGAAGGCAGCAAGGTACTCTTCAGCAATTATGTCCTCTTCTCCAGTGAACTTAGGCATATATTTAAGGTAACCTCTAGAAATGAGAGCATTCATTGGCTGAGGTAAGACCAGGGGGGCATATCTTGAAGACACTATGGCATCCATTATGTTTCTAGGTGGATTAGCACTTTCCATAGGGATAGGAGGTGGAGGAGAACTAGGAGGAGAAGGTGTTAGAACAGGGGAGACTGGAAGTGATATTTCGAGAGGAAACGGAAACAACAGAGGATTGGGAGAAAAGGCTATCGGACTTGGGGGAACATAGGTTTCCATTTCTATTAAATAAATAACTCTAACACGAGGAGGAGTGGTAAATCCCAGGGTAGGAAAATCTTATGAGGCATTGTTTCTAAACCAAGGTACAATTTCAGGAGAGAGAGGAGTGATAAGGATTTCTCATTCCACTCCCAGACCAGGAGGAGAAAAATCAACATGAACACTCCCAAAGTTTAAATTTCGAGGAACTCCAACAGAAGGTATAACATAAAGCTGAAAAGAATAAATTGGAGTTCCTACAATATAATGAAAATCATCTGAAATGCCTAGTTTAGAAGAAGAAGTAGCTTAATTAATGGCCTTTCCTTTTCTGATAATTTTCTCTGGGTTAGCTTCAGGTGTTTCCAAAGGTAGATATGGAGTATACCTCATGTGTTTGCCTCTAGAAGCCATCGCTGAAATAGTGGAGTCACCAATAGATCCGCATCAATGGAGTCACCATAGTGGAGTCGTCAAGTGCACAGTTGCAATCTTGATGTACTAGGTTCTGATGCACCTTCATAACTAGTAAGATTTTTCATTCAATCCCGGGGAAAATGTTCAACCTCATCCCCAACAATGGCACTAGAAATGTTAGTGTCAGAAGTCACCTCTGGATTGCGTTAGAGGTAAGCTTAATACCCATCATTTTGTATGTCATAGTGAATAGTTTTAAAGGGTGGTCTAATGGACGCAGACTCGGGATGGTATTTTTCTAACTCAAAAAATTGGGTCGGCATGCATAGGCAAGTGAGGTCTTGATATAAATTTAGTCATTAATTTGTAGTATAGTGGTGAGTAGGGGGAATATTTTAAGGAGAATGAAATGGTTTTCTATGGACATCCGATCTTCCAACAGATTGAGGAGGAAAAGCTCCTAATACAATATCCTCTTGAATTCATAACTTCAAGAAACGGAAACAATGATCCGGATTATTTTCAGCACGAAATGAGAGTGGAGATATAATAAGGAAATGCACAAAGATATCATATATATTCAATAATATAACAGAAATGTATCATAGATGCAACCATAAACACAGATATACAGTAATACATGATTTCTATTAATGAAAGAAATGTATAGAGACTGTAAAAATACAGAGTGAAAGACTCGCTAGAATGGTGGAAACTTATCTCTGAGAAGAGATGTGACGGCTACTCGCATTCGCAAGAAGATGATTACAATGAGGATCTGAAGGAATTTTTACAATAAACGGGAATGCCAAAAGTCCTAGACATCCAAAAACCTAACCCTAGGAGATGAAGCGCCAAAAGTCATGTGGGCCCCGTTTGGGTAAGTGAGTACATCAACTTCCCGGGGTCGTAACATTTGCATACGATTTCCATTTTAGGCGTGTGATAGCTCGTTGGAAAGGTATTGTCAAGGAGATTCATTTTGGGGGCTCAATAATGCCTTCATATATCATTGAGAACCTCGATCTCGAGAAACCTTCATTTAGGCCCTCAAAATGACCCCGGAAGTTAAAACCTGCTAAAAATAGTAAATTGCCAAAATTGCCATAAAGTTGTTTTGAGCCAGTTGGAAAAGGTGGGTGGACACCGATATCCACCTGGATCAATCCTCCCT
>JZKD02S0073866.1:78412-91651 GCA_000966675.3 Picea glauca | reverse complement strand
ATAGACCACACATCGTAGATATTGGCATGCAGATCTCAACCACCCAGGTCTATGCACCGATTAGCAAAATCATGCCCAGGCCCAAAAAACTTAGGATAACGTGATTTTGTGGTTTTTTTGCCCCTTTTCTTCATTTCTTTCACCAAGGGGGCAACTTCTTAGGAAAAACACCCCTTTACAAATTTATGTGATAACACTTTCCAAACAATTAGATAAAATCGTTAATGTGTTGATTCTTTTATGAATTGATTATGTTGTTCATTTGCAGAGAATAAATGTTCCATTAGAAGATTATCGATTGTCATTCCATTTTCAATTGTTGTTAATTTATCGTCTGTGGATTCCTTTCATTTTCTCATATGTTGTTCCTTTTATCAAATTCACATTTGTTGTTCCTTTCGTTTAATTCACCTTTGTTGTTCCTTCTTCAATATTCAGTAATTCGATGTTCTTTTCTAGTAGATTAATTAATCATTGAGATATTGATTCATTAAGTGTTTTCATAAATTAAATTACTATTTCTTAGATTGATGAACACATTTCAGTGATTGATTGATGATTTTATTTATGGTGTGTTTTTGCTCAGAACATATTTTTGTTGATTGAATTATTGAGTTTCAAAGTTTTTAGTTAATGTGTGAAGAACTTAATTATTGCAGTAATTTAGATAGACTCATATTTGTTGTAACTGAATTATCTACATGATTTAAACCTCTACGACTATCTACATAGACTTTTCTAACATTCTTGAAATAAAAGACGAATCCTCGGTTGATAAATTAATGTTAGACTAAGGTTGTTTTTTAGGACATATTTAGAGCCCAACATTTTGGTGTCGTTGTTGGGAAGAATGTTAAAGATAGCATAGGTTGCGTCTCTGGAGGATGAGGTATTGAAAAAGGAAGGTAAGAACCTACGTAGGCAACAAGTAAAATGCTTGTGCCAACACCTACCTTCAGATGATACATAGAGGTTGTATAGGTGCATAGAATTTGTGTCTGTGTGTATGACTAAGAAGAAAGAAACTAAAAAACAAAAACCCCCACCAAAAAATACAAAATCCTAGGGCCTAGTGCCCCCTGGAAGGAAAAACTTCATAGATGAAATTATCCAAAAAGATGAATCTCAAGCCTTAGTTGAACCTCGAAAAGGTTCTACCCGAATCCCTCAAGCAACAAATTCACTGATTGCATCTCATGGTGAGGTTCATAGAAGAGCTGAAGGAACTAAACAGAGATTCCAAAATACACATACTCCACTTTCAATGCCTTTAGATGAGGGAAATTCCTATAATTTGAAAGAAGGAGAAGGGAAAACCAGTGGAATTGCTAAAGGAAACCCACCACCACCTGAACCTGGATCTCCTATGATTCTGATAGGAGAAGGAATACCTGAAATCCTAGACATAGGTATCACGATTAAATATCCTAAGGGACCAAGTAATCAATCACCTTGAATAGAACACCCAGACCAATAAATCCTTGAAGGATATTGGCATATATTCGAACAAATGGCACAACAAAATCTGTCGCGACCCCAGAATTCCACTTTGGAGTATCTATTGGCACAGGGGCAGACCCAGGGTTCAAAGCTACAACAACGCACCAACAAAACTTTAACTACCGACCCTTTAGGAAACACCTGTGAAGCAGATGAAGTCTCACCCGAGGTAGAGGCAGGGGTGGTTGCAAGACTCAGGTGTCTGCAACCTTAGCTGCGACACATATCTATGATTATATTGCTTTCAGAACACTTAGTATCGATTATTCATCAATATTCAACCCTTATTATACTTCGCAGATAGCATAGAGCATCACAATATTCACTTAGATATAAGGTAATTTAGCACTTAGCAACAATAAAATAGGTCAGATACAGTAGATCAGCACTAAGAATCCCCATACATATCAGATATACTATTCATATTCATCTAATGAAGCACAAGGCATAAGTAGACCTATCTAAATATATCAAAGTACTTAGCCAAAACAGAGATAAACACATCAAGTCAAAGCATAGAGCATAACACATAGATTTATCTAGTTCACCCCCACCCTAGGGCTACTTCCACCAACTCTTCTTCTTTATTAGCATCTCCAATCGGTTATAGTCACAAAGCCACCAAAATCCTTCCTCGCATAGGACAGAAGATCTATGTAGCTCGCGAGATCCTTCTTCCTTGCGCTTGCAGCACAAAGCCTTCTATAACTTCTACAAAATCTTCCAACCTTCAATGGATTGAGCTCAGAGGATCCTGACTCATTCCTATTCGAGTTTCATGTTCTGTGTAGAGGCTAAGACTATACCTCTGAACCCCAGAAACTAAATCTATTTCCTTCCACTTTAAAAGGAGCATATTTACGATGGTTTATGGACTGGGGGGAGGAACTATAAATTCATGGGATGAAATGAAGCAAGCCTGCCTTACAAAATATAAAGACTACTGTAGAACCAGGGATTTAAAGGATGCAATCTATAAAATGACTGCAAGAGAAAAAGAAACACTAGAAGAATATGTTGAAATATTTCAATATAACCTGCAGAGATCACCCTATGGTACATTACTAGGTGAGGTACTTAAATCCACTCTAATAAAAGGTATGAAGGATGAATGGGTAGAAACATTGAATTTAATGGGAAAAGGTTATATTTATCATGAAACATATGATGACATTGTCCAATTGTGCATCAGGTGTTCATGTGGTAGTACACGAACCAGATCAGGAATATGAGCCCCCATCACTAGAAGTAGCAACATCACTAGCATGAGCGTCACCCGAGAATAAAAATTTAAAAATTTAAAAATTGATATTTTGGGTACTCTTAATACACAATTGGATGTTATGCAAGTTAAACAGAAATAAGCAAAAGTAGAACAGTTGATGACTATATTTTTTCCATGATGTAGAAAGAAACATAGTTCAAGAGAGTGTCCCTTGGATGTGGTTCGGACCTACACCATATGTGCCAAAGACCGTCCAACAGAGAAATTTCCATCACTCCCGAGACTAAAGTTTGTCTTTAAAGAATGAGAAGAGGAAACATAACTAGTATATCTAACGGCTCAACGTCGCTAGTGGAAAAATTGACCCCCATGTACGCTACAAGATCCTTCTTCTTTATTTTCTAGACAGTATAATCAATAGAATAATCTTGGAAACACGTGGCAGGGCCAACCATTTTATAATCCCACCTGCCAGTCCCAACAATTTCCTACTGCAATCTAGCCAAATAAGCCAGTTGCTAATCCTACTTGTCCTAACTCGCAATACCCTACCCCATTTTGGGAGAATTCAAATAATAACCCATATCCTTCATAGTGGACTAGTGTTATAGGATAAATAGGTATATGCATACACTAACATATCTCCTTAGATCCACCTAGATCTAGAACAAAATAGGACAGGATATGACGCTTTCCTTAAGTTACAATCATTGACTTTGTCATTGAAGAAGGAATAAGTGGCATACCTTTAGAAATCGCTTCCTTATGTCTTTGATATCCCTTCTTTGGTTCAGTAGCCTTGTGATAACAGATCTACAATGACACAAATCGACCAAGGTGAAAGAGACAATAATACATTCAATGAAGACCTAAACATGTGATCAAGGAGTCATGTAATAAAATAAGAGTGATTTTATGGGAAAGGAACATGACATTGTATTATATTAAATGAATGTAGAAGATACAAACAGATTTCCTTGATGTTGCAAGCTTCCTTTCGGTGGTCCTTCATTCCAACACACACACTTGATTAAGAATCTATCCATGTGATTACATGTGTCGAAGTCGAACATGGTAGAAACCACTTGATTATCGGTCATTGATGAAAACCGTTAACAAGTGCGAGGGAAATCACCATTGATTTTAATGACTCCCAAGGTACCTAAGTACAATCCGAATGAATGTGAATAAATTCATTGAAGTCCAACACTCAACAGAATCTCTCGACTAGGGACCAATGATGTGAATCCACTATCGAAAGCGAAGAGACTTGACATTAAGGCATGCAGGTTCTAAGGTACTAAATGATTTCTAAGTATTATTCCTGGATAATGAGTTGGAGTCGACGGACAAATACTCATCACAGGAGGGCCTTTATGTATTCCCCATCAATGACACAAAACAAGTAACATATTTTAGGGTAATTTAAAGTATGAATATGATTTGAAATAGACACAGGGAAGGTCGACATGGTAAGAACTGAAATTGCAGATGGTCGACTCAATGGAGGGCTTGTTTGGACTTCTCTTGAACATATGAATGTCACGACAATGGTATTGGCATCATGACTCAAATACAACCCAATATATGACATTGTAGCAAGTCAGACGAGAGACAAATGGATTTCCCAACCTGGATTCAAATGACGAACAGGGGGTGTCATGTTCAAGAGCGACGCTTACTACCACTAATACAAATACCAAAGCACATCCCTTTCCCAAAATTTCCCCCACCATTTCTGGTGAGTACCTCTTTATTTTTACGCAATCTTGAGGAGGATAACATATGATTGTTGATGTAAGCTCATCCTTTGGACGAGTCCCTCGGAGTATGTTTAGCGAACCCTAGGAAGGAGTGGTTCGGTCCCATAAGGGCTTTTCGATGTTTGTTTAAAGAGTCCAAAGATAGAAAACTCGAGGGTTTTTCATGTTTTGAGAGTTTGAAAAACACTTAAAGAGAACTCTCCCAGTTCCTTTTTCGTAAATTAGTTCGATGAGACCGAAAAAGTGATAAACTATCGCTCATCGAATGTTTTATTCAAATACTTTTACGAGCGTGAAAAGAACAAGATCGCTCGACAATATTTCCTTTTTTATGGAGTGTGAAAAGAGCTTAAAGGATACTCCCTTATTTTCATTGTTTTTGTTGTTTTTTATGGAGTGTGAAAAGAGATTAAAGGATAAAAATATGAAAAAGGTATACTCAGTTGCATTCTCATGTATTTTCAAGTGCGAGAACGAACAAAGATTGAGCTCCAGGTTTTCCCTACAAAACCCTAAAAATGTATTCGTACATGTGACATATAAAAAGAGAAAATGCTCATACATTGTCATTCAGGCTTCTAGGTCATCTATCTGTGAAAAAACTATACTCACAAAGCCATTAGGATAATAGTTTTTTAGGCAAAATAATAAAAATAATATAAAAAATCAATGAAAAATAGTAAAAAAGTGAATAAATATGGATGAAAAGCCCTTTTTACCATTTCATTGTTATTTGTCAAAAACTTGTCCAACACACCTCTTTTTTCCCAAATTTCTTCGGTCGATTGCGGGAGGTACAAGCGGTCATTTAGAAAATGGTTTCGACCAATGAGGTAATCTCTTGATTCTTCAAATTTTTCATGGATTAAATTTGAATTTTGTTGGAAAATTTTAGTGTTTGAGTCCATTTTGGGGCCAGTAGATGCGCTCAGGCATTCTCGCAGGTGGGCCATTCGGGACCTGCGAGAACCTAAGGTTTTCACAGGTGGGCTTCAGTGCACCTACGAGAATCTTGTGCTGTGTGAAAGCTTCACCTGGGAGGGCCTAAAATCAGATTTTTGTGTATGTTTTTGCCCAATAAAAATATATTCAATACGTTAAATTGAGTTGTTAACTTCCTTCTCATGGCTCCATTGCAGGTATTGATCATCACGATGTTGGAATGGAGGGAAAGAGAACACAAGGAGGATGATTCCATTTCCATAAATGATCCACATACAGTTGTTGCCCTCCGGGAATGTGGGATCTTAAAATTTTTTAGGATCCAGGGCATGATAGCCCAACTCAGGTTGTTAGACTACCTGGTCCACATGTGGGATGTGGATCAACATGTATTTCATGTAGGGGTCCACACACTTACACTATATATCGAGGATATCTATTTTATGGCGGGGTTTTCACGACGTGGATACCATGCGACTCTGACCAGAGGTAGAGGTGGTGGACTTCCTATGAGCGAGTATGTTCACCAATATAGTGTTCCCGAGGCAGAGAGAAGAAGGGTAAAGTCACCATCTGGCCTGTCCAATATCTGACCTTACGGACTATCTTGTTTACCATTTCACACATGGTTGGGAGTGTGGCTCCACACATGGCTCTCCAAATCTATTTCCAGTATGCAATAGAGTGCATAGAGCCTCAGGTTTTCAACTGGTCAGACGTGGTTCTTCGCAACATGAAGAGGAAAATGACAAAGTGTAGAAGGGGTAACCTGAAAAAATTTGGGTACGGGTCGATTTTGGTGCCTTTATTCCTCGAGAGGTTCCCACTACTGCATCTACAGGTAGATTGGGGTTTACCGGCCCCATGGGATCCAAGGATGATGAGGTGGTGTAATCTCATGGCTCGGCATGTAGCAGGCCCTATAATCAAATATAATGATTCATTTTTTGACTGGTTGAGGCCCTAGATGTTGATGATCGATGACTATGCATATGTCGGCTTGGATTTATGAGGAGATCCGGATTTGGTTCTTCCTGAGGAAGCTCAGTGGGGTGACTTAGGTAAGAAGTACACATTTTTTTTTTTAATGTTTTTTGTAAATTTTATTATATAAAATGTTTTTATGTTTTCGATCCAAGGACTAATCAAAAAATTATTTGGACGACATAGATGTGGGGCCGTATCAACCTCTAGGAACATATCCCATTCAGAGATGAGGGGAAGTGACTCTAGTGGCAATATGGGATGCTGAGGACTACAAGGAAATTGAACAGAACTTAGAGGGACTGACAACAGATGTCCTAGACATCTCTATTGGGGAGATCCCAAGATGCTATCAGCGCCATACTGTGGGTGTGTCTGAGTTTCTTAGTCGACTGCTCCGTACGGTATCCTGAGAAGTTGTATGTTACCATGAGCATCATCCGTGATGCTATTTTGTAGAAGCCATGAGCGTCATATTTTGATATTTTGGTCTTTGGACAAAAACGTTTTGTAAAAATTTTGATCGTTATATATATATGCGGCTTCTACCGGCTTATTTTGTTTTGTATACATATGATGTGTGATTGGTTTTATAAATGTCTCATATGTCTGTCTAACACATAATTAGCTAAAGAATCAGTCAATGTATTTAAACATCTAGGAATGTGCTAATATTCAATATAATCAAAATAATGTTCCAAGAGGTGAATTAGTAGATATACTCGCAATAAAGTAGGACTTTGGATAGCATAGACATTACTTAAATATAGCACTAATAGATTTGAATCAATTCATATAACCAGGTGATGGATACCAATTAAAATAGAATCAGTCAACAATTCGATGACGATGCTATATTCTGCAATATTATTGGTCACACGACCGAGGCAAACACCTCGTAGACTGATGAGTTCGCTTGTAGGTGCATAAATTTCCCATGCAGAAGAAGCAAGGTTTTGAGTACTACGACTAGAACCATCGGTAAATATAATGTGGGGTAGTGAAGACTCCGACATATGGAAACCAAGCACAACGCAAGGTAAGCGGTTGAGGGTAGAAACCGAATAACAAAAAAGCACACTAAAGTAACACACAAAAGTATGATACAATAAAATACAAGCACTCATGCACATATGACCTAAGCATAGTACTTCTTTAAGTAAATCCCATTTCTGGGTTCACTCAAAGGGAAACCATCATAGTCCACTAACTTGTAGGCTCCTTTCTCCAACACTCGTCTGACGATATAAGGACCTCGCCACATAGCCTCAAATTTCCTGGCTCCTAGCAAATCCCGATCTTTTTCATAAAGGAGAACTAGATCACCTTTAGAGAAAATGCGTGGTTTGATATGTTTGTCGTATTGGTCTTTGACACATTTCTTCTGGGTTTATATAACTAGGGTGGCATCATGACGGGTTTCGTCCAATTGCATAATATACAATAGACGTTCTTCTTCAGCAGAAGTGTTTGGGAGAAGTTCAACGGATAGATTTAGAGATGGTATCTAACATTCAATTGGAAATATGGTTTCTATACCATAAACTAACTGGAAAGGTGTAAACCTGGTAGCAGACTTGACGGATGTTCGGTAAGCCCACAATGCTAAAAACAACATCGTGTGCCAACTAGTTTTGTGAATCCCTATCATTCATCAAAGCATGGTAATGAGGAATTTGTTTATTGCTTCAACATGGCCATCGGCCTATGGGTAATAGGGTGTTGAGTTTTCATGGTGAAGACCCAAATTTTCGGTAAGCTCGGACATCATGAATTTTCTAAAGTGGCTACCATGATCAGTAACGATAGCTTGGGCAACACCAAACCGAGCAATGATATGATTGAAAATGAATAGTGTTGCAGTCTTTCCCATATTGTCAAATGTAGGCATCGCCTCGGCCCATTTTGTAAAACAATCTACGGCTACAATAATGTATCCATGCCCCCCGACCGAGTGAGGGTGACATGTCATGAAATCGATACTCGATTTCGCAAAAGGTCCAACAGAGACTACAGGGTGTAGAGGAGCAGGGTGTGATCGTATTTTGTTGTTGTATGTTTGGCAAGCGTGGAATTTTTGGACAGTAATAATACAATATTTGAATAAAGAAGGCCAAAAATACCCATCTCATAATCTCTTTTGGGAAGTATCATACCCATACATGTGATCACCACATGCTCTAGAATGGAAGTCATTCAAGGATTTCTCGTCTTCGTCAAAGGTGAGGCATCGTCGAAAAACGAAGTCAATTCCATGACGATAAAGAGTATTGCCGAGGATAATATACTGATGGGCTTGGTAACATATTTGATGGTGATCGGTGCTAGACAAATCAGGCCAGAAATTTTGAGTCTTGAGATATATAATGATATCCCCATACCAAAGGTCATCAAAACTAATCAGAAAAAGGGATTCATCGGGTAATGAATCCTCTACTACATTTTCCGTCTCAGAATAGGGAAGGTCACATATCAATTCGGTAAACAACAAGGATTTCTTGGACTTATCACATTCGAATTCAAACTCCTAGAGTATTACTATCCATTTGGAGTATTTCCCCCCTAGCAATTGGCATGTAAGAATGTCCTGCGTAGGGTTGCAGTTGGAAATCACAGTAGTCTTGCGTAAAAGGATATAGTGTTGGAATCATTGGACAACTTGTACAGTTTCCAAGGCGAGTTTTTCAACATGTAAATACTTGGCTTCGGTAGTCATGAGACTCCGACTCAAATAATAAATGACATGTTCATCATGAGAATCATCCTCTTGGACTAGAACCATAGCAATGGTAGAGTCTGAGGCTATGAGATAAAGGAAATAATCTCGACTGTCATCGGGTGGGAAAAGTAGTGGGGTATAGGTTAAATTCAGTTTCAAAGCTTCGAAATCTTTGTTAGCAGTGGTATCCCATACAAACTCAGAACCTTTCATGAGCAGTTGAGTAAATCCAAGTGTTAACTCAACATAGTTTGGGATGAAACGTCGTAGAAATTTTGCCTTCCCTTGCAAACTTTGTAGCTAGAGAAGTGAGGAAGGAGGAGGGAGATTAAGAATCGCCTCGAAATTGAAAGGATCTACCCTGATCGCTTGACGTGAAACAATAAAGCCTAGAAGTCAGCCAGATTCTACACAAAAAACACTTTTGTGTGGGTTTAAGCGTATACGGTAAAACTGATATCGAAGGAAAATGGTTCAGAGGTGTGTTGGATGATCTACACAGTGCATGGAATGAGTCGGTAGTTCATCGAGATATGGTTGGAAAATGTTCTTTATATCATGAAAGGCATAAGACATAGCACGTTGAAAAGTCACACCGACATTATTTAAACCAAAGGGTAGTTTCCAGTAGTCAAAAGGGCCCCAAGGACAAATAAAAGTGGTCTTGTGTTGGTCGGCAGGTATGATATTGATTTGATTATATCCGGAGAAACCATCCATCAAAGAGAAGATTTCACTCCCGGCACAATCATCGACGATCTGGTCAACGAAGGGGGTGGGAAAGTTGTCTTTAGGACAAGCTTTGTTAATATCCCTATAATAAACACACAGACAGATCATACCTTGTTTCCTGTTAATCGAAACAATATTGGAAACCCAGTCAGTTAGAGCCACAGGGCAAATAAAGCCAGCTTTAAGAAGTTTCTCAACTTCAAGATCGATAGTAGATGCTTTACGCGGGTGGACCGAAAAAATTCGTTGTCAGATGGGTTTAGTGCCTGGGTATGTCTTAATCTCGTGTACAACAATGTCGGGGTCAATACCTGACATTTCTTCATAGCTCCATGCGAAGACGTCATGAAATTCTTGAAAAAGAGACTTGTAGGTGACAACTTCAACATTGGAACACGAATCTTTAATATGCACATTTTCGACAACTCCATGTTTAATGGATATGTCGAGGGGGATGGTGGGTGAGATATTACTTAAGTTCCCTTCGTAGAACATATCATGTGTAGACTCAGGAACGGTATAAATGATGGCAATGGTCGACGGAGTCGAGATTCGTTGGAAACTCTCAATGGTATCTTCCATGGACATTACAGACATAATCATCTCATCTATAGGAAAAATGACATGGAATGGATCCCGAGTGTTATTAATTAAATCTGTAAGTGTGAACACAAACCTATATCCCTAGATCCACCTGGATCTAGAACAAAATAGGATAGAATATGACGCTTTCCTTAAGTTTTAAATATTGAATTTACTAACTAAAGAGGGATGGGTGACATACCATTTAAATGTCTCTTTCTCTCGCCATTGCCATCCTAGCTCTGTTCCAATGCTCATACAATGATGATCCTGCAAAATAACACGACCAACCAAAGTGATAGCAATAACATAAACTCAATATAAACCTATGTATGTGATCAATGAATCATACAATAAAACACAATAAGCTTTATAGGAAAGAATCATATTATTGTATCATATTAAATATGAAAGAGAGATTACAACCATGGCCTTGATGTCGTAAGGTCCCTTCCAACTGTCCTTCGTTTCCCACACACTTCTTGCTCCAAGGATTCTGAAACCATAGATCTGATAGCTACTCACAATCTATCTTGACAAAGCAAATCTCAAAGACACTCTAACCAAGCCAAAGCTAACAAGCTCAAGAATCAACAAAGCTAACCCAAGCTCAAGCTAACTTTCTCCATGAGAACTCCTCTCCTTTTATAAGTTGAAGAGGATAAGGTGAGGAGTTTAGGATGATCCCACTAAATCATGGAAGCGAGTAAGATCCAAACCATTCGGATGCCACCTCACCATAAAAGTTTCTCCTTCTAGAAGATTTGAGAAAACGCTCATTTTTCCCACGTGCAGGCATTCTCGCACCCTAGCTATAGAGAAACCTGCGAGGTGTTTGCACCCTAGCTATAGTGCAACCTTTGAGAATGGGTCATTCTCACACCTTGCCTATATAGCAACCTGCGAACTTCCCTTTTTATAAGGTTTCTACATAGGAAAAAGAAACTTCTTTTCTCAGGAGAAGTTCTCCTCCCTTCTCTCTTTAGGAACTCAGGCCATTGAATCCTCTGAAGGCAACATATAGGTTTACATCATTAACGATCATAAGGATGACGAAAATAATGCATAATAGAGAGCCCCCCAAAGTATGAAGTTAGAACAGAGTGATCGCTGAAATGCTTTGTTGAGTGTATGTAGGGAACAAGGAACAGTCAGTCGGAAACCTACCAACAAACAAGGAAATACAGTACAATAATATATCATCACTGAGTTAGGCATTCCCATACTCAGAATACAAATGACTCAAAGCATAAATTCCGACATGCGAAGATCCATGTCAAGTAAAACAAGTCATGGCCACCAAACATACACTGTGGATCCATGTCAATATGACTCAAATTTGAACATAGCCACCAAAAATACACTGTGGATCTATGTGTTAAGGACTCAAATTCTAACATATCCACCAAACATACAATGTGGATCTATGCAATAGTACACTGAATATACTCCAACGTAACCTGGATCTGTCAGAAAATATCCAGGGTCTTCATCTCCACCACTCTATAGTACGAATCTATCCATGTGAATACATGTGTTGAAGTTGAATATGGTAGAAACCACTTGATTACTAGTCATTAGTGTATACCATTAACAAGTGTGAGGGAAATCACCATTAATGTCAATGAATCCCAAGGTACACTAGTACAATCCAACGAATGTGAATTAATGAGCTGAAGTCGAACACTCGGCGGAATCTCTCGATCAGGGGTCAATAATGAAAACCCTTTGTCGAAAGAAAGGAAACCTGCCATTGAGGCATGCAAGTCCCAAGGTACCAATTGGTTTCTAAGTAAAATTCCTGGATAATGAGTTGAAGTCGACAGGAAAAGACTCGTCACAGGAGGGCCTTAATGTATCTCACATCAATGACACGAAATGGGTAACAAGATTTGATGTAGATTAGAGTAACAAGTGATTCAGGACTGACTCAGGGATGGCCGATGCAATAGAAGGCTTTAAAGACTGCAAAAATGGTCGAGGAAATAGAAGGCTTTTCAGGTTGGACATCTTTTTGAACATATTGACGACATGACAACTGTCTTGGAAAATAATGACTCAACAACAAAAGATCACAGACCAATTTGTAATCTTATAGGAGTATGATCAGGAGACAAATGGATTTTCCAACCTAGACACAAGGCGAGTGAAAGGATGTCATGTTCAAAAGTGACTCTTTCATGGAATACAGGTTTAGACACAATTCTTTCCCAAATTTTCCCCCACCATTTCTGGTGAGTACCTCTTTATTTTTACGCAAGCTTGAGGAGGATAACATATGCTTGTCAATGTAAGCTCATCCTTCAGACGAGTCCCTCGGAGTATGTTTAACGAACCCTAGGAAGGAGTGGTTCAATCCCATTGCGGGTCTTTCGATGTTTATTTAACGAGTCCAAAGAAATAAAACTCATGGGTTTTTCATGTTTAGAGAGTCTGAAAAACACTTAAAGAAAACTCAGGTCCCATATGGGCCTTTCAATGTTTGTTTTATGACTCCAAAGAAAGAAAACTCATGGGTTTTTCATGTTTAGAGAGTCTGAAAAACACTTAAAGAAAACTCTCTTAGTTCCTTTTTCGTAAAGTAGTCTGATGAGACCGAAAACGAGATAAACTATCTCTCAACAGACATTTTCTTCAAATACTTTAACAGACGTGAAAAGAACAAGATCGCTCAACAATCTTTTCATGTTTAGAGAGTCTAAAAAGAGCTTAAAGAGGACTCCAGGGGGGTTCCTTTTTCGTATAACCTTGTTGAGCCCGAAAAAGTGATAAAAGTATGCTCAATCGTGTTC
>JZKD02S0073866.1:56895-69874 GCA_000966675.3 Picea glauca | reverse complement strand
ATATTCAATGAGAAGGTCATGTACAAAGATTAGTTGCAGGGAAAGAAACAGGAAGAAGAAAAACAAGAATACACGGTGCTTGATGAGATCACTGAAAAATAAATTCCAAAGGAACTTGGAAATCAAAATGTACAACAATAGGAGCAACATGTACCTCAAACACCTGCAAGTGTTTTTAGAAGATCTACCAGGTTAAGTATACCCCCTGAACGATACTCTCCTTCATTGTATTATTTATTGTTGACTGATTATGGTGAACCAGAATGTTATGAAGAGGCAATGCAAGTAGACACCAAAAAGAAGTGGGAGCAAGGAATTAAAGAGGAAATGGATTCCTTGGCAAATAACTAGACTTGGGACTTGGTTTGGTTGCCTACGGGAAAAAGAGAATTGCAGAATAAATGGGTTTACAAGTTGAAGGAAGAAGATGGAGGAGAAAAGTGGTACAAGGCTAGACTTGTTGTAAAGAGGTTTGCACAAAAGAAAGGGATATATTTTGATGAAATATTTTATCCTGTTGTTAAAATAACTTCAATTAGGACTATTTTAAGCCTTGTGGTAGTAGAAGATTTGCATCTTGAATAGTTAGATGTAAAAACAACTTTTCTCCATGGTGATTTGGAGGAAGAAATTTATATGCAGCAACCACAAGGGTATGAGGTCAAAGGGAAGGAGAATTTGGTATGCAGGTTGAAGAAGAGCTTATATGGCCTAAAGCAAGCTCCAAGGAAGTGGTATCTGAAGTTTGACAGGTTTATGACAAAACAAGGTTATAGTAGATGTCATTCTGATCACTGTGTTTATTTTAAAAAGCTTGAAAATGGAAGCTTTATTATCTTGTTATTGTATGTAGATGACATGCTTGTTGCAGGGTCTACTATGCAGGATATAAATATGCTCAAGAAGAAATTAACCAATTCATTTGTGATGAAGGATTTGGGTGCTGCAAAAAAAATCCTTGGCATGAAAATAACAAGAGATAGAAAAAATCACAAATTGACATTGTCTCAGGGTGAGTACACAGAGAAGGTGTTGAAGAGGTTTAGAATGCAGAATGCAAAACCAGTTAGTACATCTTTGGCCAGCCATTTCAAATTAACTAAGGAAATGTGTCCCAAGACACAGGAGGAGATAGAATACATATCCAAGGTCCCTTATTCATCAACAGTTGGCAACTTGATGTATGCAATGGTTTGCACAAGACCAGATATTGTACATGCAGTGGGAGTTGTGAGCAGGTATATGAACAATCGAGGTAAATAACATTGGGAGGCAGTAAAGTGGATTCTCAGGTATTTGAGATGTACTACTACTCATGCATTATGTTTTGGAGGTTCATACACTTTTCTATAGGGATATGTTGATTCAGATATGGCAGGTGATAAAGACAGCAGGAGGAGAACCACAGGGTATGTTTTTACTATAGGTGGAACAACAGTAAGTTGGATTTAGAAACTGTAAAAGGTTGTTGCACTTTCAACAACACAGGAAGAGTATGTTGTTGCTACAAAGGCTAGTAAAGAGATGATTTGGTTACAAAGGTTTATGGAGGAATTGGGAAAGAGGCAAGAGAATAACAAGTTGCATTGTGAAAGTGAGAGTGAAATTCATCTTGCAAAGAACTTAGCCTTCCATTCGAATACTAAGAATATAGAGTTGAGGTACCACTTCATACGATCTGCCTTGGAAGATGGATATTTGAAGTTGGAAAAGATACACACTAGCCAGAATCCTGCAGACATGTTAACAAAGGGAGTAACCAGGGAGAAATTGAGTTCCTGCTCAGTTTTAGTTGGTCTTCAAGAATGAAGATGAAGATGAGGAATTTTCCAGGTCTAATAAGGTTCAGATTCCAACATATACAACAGTGGTGGAGTTGTTGAGATCAATCTCCAAGTGGGAGATTGTTGGTTGTGGAGCCTGATTATCTTCCTGATTCAGAGGTCTTTTACTTTCAGCCGTGTTTATACCCCATGAAGTATTTACACCCCAGAAGTATGTACACTCTTCCACGTGGGGGAGTGTAGAGGGGGGGCACCCCATCTGCGGGGTTCGGGGGGCCTATCCCCCTAGCTAGGAGGTCTGGGGGCAAGCGAGGGTTCGGGGGTGAAGCCCCCGAGGGAAAAATTGTCTTGTAAATGTATATTGTAATTTCATTGTAAATCTGGACCGTTCATTATAAGGTCACAGATATAACAGTAGAGATTATGTTAGGGTGTTTTTCCCTAGAAGGAAACCCTCTTTTATGAGGGAAATGTATTGCGGCTATGGTTTATGGTGAATATTGTATTCTGAGATAGGAGACTGTGAGAGAAAGAAGAGGAAGTTACAATGGGTTTTCTATAGGTTGTATCCCTTCATATGTTGGATAATAATAAAGGAAGGACCTGGCAATTTCTCTGGTGGACGTATCCCACACTGGGTGAACCACATAAATCTGTGTCTCTATTGTATTCTATATCTTCTGTGGTTTTTCTCTGCATTTGTTTTATTTTATTTCTCCATGGTCCTGTTTTTCTAACACTTAAATCTAGATCTATTAAAGGATTTGAGCATGTTGTGTGATTCGTTTAAGGGAGGAGATCCGATGGATTTCCAGCAGGCAATAGACATGACACACATCGATGCACCCTCATTAATAACAGTTCTACAAATGTTCTTGTCAGAGACAATAACTTGTATTTGAAATGAGAGTTGAGGGGGTAACCTTGGAATGTAATCTTCTAAGTCAAAAATTATTAAATTTGTATCCATATGGTCTATTCCACCAATGTCTTTCAATAGTGCCTTTCCTTGTGTAGGACAACTCTGAAGGACTTTGAGGGCTGACATCGCTGATGGTGCTTGGGTAATATCTTCTACAATACTATAGTTCTGTGAAGCGCACACATCAGGATTGAAAGGAGACTTTCGAACAACACCCTTTATGGGAGGGAGAAGAACTGTATCTAGGCTCGGTCGTTCGATATGAAGAGGACCATTGGTAGGTGGAGCCGAGCGAGATGGTTGGACCAACGAAGGAGGTATTTCATCAATCTTCTCTTTGGAGGAAAGATAATCTTTGTCTCGAGTGGTAAGTGTAACATCATTCTTCTTTGAATCACCTGTACACATTAAGACATAGGATGTAGTGGAGGGGGAAGGTTGTTCATGAATGACCAATTGGGCCTACTATTGAAAAGGGAAGGGTTGTGACAACATGGCCAAGGTAGGTAGTTTCGGGGTCCCTTAAAGGAACTTAGTAACCTCATCTCATCTTGGAAAATCCTTAGTGTAGTGATCATCACCACAGATAAGACAAGAGTATCGGGGTATGCGCTTATCCTTATCATCAACAAGTTGTGTTTTTGTCTTCTCAGATTGCAGATTATTTTTATCCTCCTTATTCTTACCCTTCCTATTTTTGGATTTATTCTTTTCGGTAGTGGTAGATTGAACAGAGTTCACCTTAGAAGTCTTTTCGGCGGGAGGAGTAGGAGATGAAGCATGTTGAACATTAGAAGCAATGGACTTTGGGTTGGTGGTAGAGGCTTGTGCAGAGTGGGGTTGGGCATGGAAAGTGCCAATCACACCATCAGCCACATGAGAAGTAGCAAGAGTAGTTGAAGTAGCGGTAGTAGAAGGACGAGGTGCGTTAGGAAGCAAATCGTAAAGAGTACATGTTTGTGAGTCAACGATGTCAAGGTATTGAGAATGACTGATCGCCTATTATTCTATGACAACTTCACCCATGGAGATGTCACGAGCAATGTCATTCATGAATGATTTCGTGAACCACTTGGCTAGTAACTGATTGGGAAGCTTGAGTTTGATGAGACGTCATCTCTGACGTCATCTCTGTCGCCACTCATGAATGTGATCAAAGATATGAGTGGCTTTGGTTTGTTTGATAGAACTCAAAATTTTGGTTCCCATTTTGTAACGGATTGGTAACTAGTAGTGGGTTAGGAAATCCATGTTGAGGGTGTTAAAGTCAGTGAATAAGCCTCGTGGTAATTCTATATACCACTTCGCGGTGGAACCCGTGAGAGTTCACTGAAAAAGATGTAATCAAATAGATTCATCCATCAAAGAGTTGGATGAACACCAAAGGTGGAAAGTCATTACATGATTTTTCGGGTCCTCTCCCAGTTTACCATCGAACTTAGGAATTTCAGATGGTAGTTTGGCCAGTATTATGGGCCATTGAGGAGAGTGAATGATAGGATCATTTAAAATTCTAAACATATTAGGGAGGTCTAGGGTGGCTAAGGGTAACTATCTATTCATGTGGGGGTACTGGTGACTTTGGGGAGGGAGTCACGTAGGTATACCAGTAGGACCATAAGTAGTTTACATATAATGCAAAGATCTGGGAAAATTCGATTGTTGGTGTGGAGGCATGTAATTTATAGGGTTTTTTTGGTTGGGGTTGTTCCCTTGAATAGGGACGTTGGGTCAAGCTTTCAAGCCCCAAATGGGATTGGACGAACCTAGATATGGTTGGCCTGTACTAGGGGGTATGAAAGAGATAGCTTGAGGTTGTTTCCCCCTAGTCGATTGAGGATTATTTTGGATAAGATAGTTCCAATACTGGGCCAAGGCTACATGTATGTTTTGTCCATAGGGTGGGGTAGTTGGGGGTTTCCCTCCAATTGGAGGTTGCATCCCAATTGGTATTTGACCTCCAAAAGGGGATTGCATTTGGACTCCAAGGTGAAATTGTCCGCCAACAGGAATTTGGTAATTAGGTGTGAAAGACTGGGTGGTGCCACTAGGGTCGGTTCCTTTGATAGGGGATGGAAGAGACCCCCTGGAAGGGGGTCTAGGAAGTGTCAGAATAAAAACAGGAACAACATGGTGTTCAGGAGGGGGAAAAACTCTAGAAACTCTGGATGGACCTTGAGTAGGAATAGGGATAGAAACATTTAACGAATTGTATCTGGGGGGAAGGGATGGGGTAGGTATAGGTGTGCCAATGGGATATTGGCTAGCCACCGTATTCCCAGTGTGAATATTCATAATATCTGGGACCATTGTATAATGGGCCATTTGAAGGGGGATAGTCAAGATATGGTCGGCTGGCTGAGTGTCTGAACCAGGGAAATGATAGGAAGTAGTAAAAGGCATCACGTCTGGATCAGATGTTTCGGGCAACTCAAGTGTGATAGTGATATCAATGCCTGCTCCTAAGCCAAAGAGAGCCCATCTAAAAATGCCAGTAGTCCAAAAAGGACCCTAACCTTCAAGGCCTGTGAAAGGTCTAGTTGGTAATCCATAAGACTCAACAACAATTTCTCCAGATGAATTCACTCGAACAGTACGTCTCACAGAGTCTGGAGGAAGTCGCAAGCCCTCTAGAGAATCTGTAATTCAGAATTGTTCTAAAAAGTCAGTTCTTTCCACTCGTGGAGTGGCAATGTCTTGGACTTCACTCTGTGGAGGAGAGCCCTCTGGTGAGTTGGTAGGCAAGGGTTAAGAACCTTCCAGATCATCTGGGGGTACTCCTTGCATTATACATGAGCGGCATGGAGGGTCAATGGTGATTGAGCTAAAATCTTACGAAAGAAATTCTATGGCCAATGTATGGAAACAAACAACACGCACTAGTAAAATCTAGGAATCAAAACCAAGCAAACAAGACCTTCCTATTCCGAAGTCACTAGTTGGTGATGAAATCCAACGTCGAGACAAGAAGGGGTTGGCATAGGGTTGAAAATTTACATTGATGACTTGCTTAAGGGCCTTACACCTTGGTGCAATCTCCCACACATAATCATGGGTATACCCTCCAAGGAGCCCGAGTGAGTCTGGCCAACGTCGATTCCAGGTACTATGAAGACTTACCCCTCCATAGTCACCTTGTGTAAGAATCTAAGAATATAGGCTACTAAAGTTACCACAAACAACAATGATGCCTAGGAAAACATTCAACAATCCGGTCCACACGCAAGGGTAGGGTATCTAGCTCCAAATCAACTTGAGAGGCTTCCACTCATCATTGTGGGTATACCTTCAAGCGACCCCTGTAATATGTGAAATCTCTACACCGAGATCAACAAAGAAGGGTGGGTAACTCTTTCAATCTAAATGCGACCTCAGGTTTGACCCTTGTGTGAGAAGGGATTCCAAGGAAAAAAATGTTCCAAATGGAATTTGACACTCCCTATCACAAGATACTATTGTGTGTTTTTCCCTTTGGAGAGTGTGTGTCACTGCCTATTCCAAAGCTCTAGCCTAGCTAAGGTTGGTGCAAAAGAGCCCTAGAAAATGTTACTAGTTGAATTTTAAAGTTGTGCAATATTATTAAAGGTTGTTGCTACTCAAGAGGGAGATGGAAATGAAACCAATGGTATGTATGACTTTGACCCAACAATGCATAAATATAAATAAATGATACAAACTTCTGTTTGATGAATTCTATCTACATCAGGGAAAAACGAGTTTTCTGGAACAATGCAAACTACGATGTACAATTCTCTTTTTAAATGTAGTACCAAACAATAATTAACAATATAAATTCACTATTCATTCCCTTTCAATAATTTAACGCCAATATTTTTTGAATAAATGATTGCTTAAAAAAACAAGACTTTAATTTTTTAATTTTTAATTTTTTAGAAACCAAAAAATAGGGATGGAACTGAGAAAAGGTAAGCAACCAATGAAAATAAAATACTCAACAAACACACAAATTGATCTTTCAATGGAGATAAAAAATAAAAAATTGACAAGAAAAGGTATCTTCAAATGCACATGGACAAAGAGCTTTCCAAGCAGCGAGCAATCTAAAAGAACAATTAATCCCAACTTTTAATCCAATCACTTAGATGTCAGAATCAGAGATTATACCCTTGTTGATAAAAGGTCAAGAAGTAACAACTGGGAAAAATTATTAAGAATAGTTTATATATCCGAAAACCAATCAATCGCAAGATTTGAAGTCAAGAAAAAGTCAGACACTGGCAAAAGAAGTTCTTCCCAGGTAAACAAACAAATATGGGCATGAAAAAAGACAATAAGACATAATCCAAAACTTTTACAAATGAGTTCGCAGCCTAGTAGTGGGGTACAGTGAAAAAATTAGGAATTCTCACAGTCTAGACACTGGCAAGGTGTGAGAAGGTTGCACTGGTCTGAACAGTAGGGTGTGAAAATTAATGGTTCTCGCAGGCTATAGAGAGGTACAGTGCGAGACTGTTTGTAATCAAGGAGAATTTGGAAAAGGGACAAAAATTTTGAGTGAACTTCTAGGTCCAGAGAATGTATATGGGTCTCCTATAGAATCAAAGACTGGTTGGCAATGAAAACAAGTAGGCTAAGAGCTGGCCAACAAAAAACCACAAAATGAGTCGTATCCCCAGTGGAGTTGCCAATTTTGTTATGGGGTAAATCAGTATATGTAGACACTAACAGATCTCCCTAGATCCACCTAGATCTAGAACAAAACAGGACAAGCCATGACACTTTCCCTAAGTTACAATCATTGAATTTGTCATTGAAGAAGGAATAAGTGACATACCTTTAGAGATCACTTCCTTATGTTTTTGTTGTCCCTTCTTTGCTTTGGTAGCCTTGTGATATCATATCTACAACGACACAAATCGACCAAGGTGAAAGTGACAATAATACATTCAATGAAGACTTAAACATGTGATCAAGAAGTCATGTAATAAAATAAGAGTGATTTTATGGGAAAGGGACATGCCACTGTATTATATTAAATGAAAGTAGAAGATACAACCAGATTGCCTTGATGTCGCAAGATTCATTTCGGTGGTCCTTCGTTACAACACACACACTTGCTCCACACTTGCATGAAGAAGATCCACTATGGCTTGATGGACAAATGGAGGCCTCAAGAATCAATTCAAATAGGATTCCCCACTCATTTCTAAACCTATTCTTTCATCAATTCTCTATTCAATCTTGCTTGACCTCTTCCTTGAGAAACTTTTCATTATATAGGAGAAGGAGAGATGGTTAAACGGATGAGGATGATCCCACTAAATATGAGAAGTTAGTAGGATTCCAACCATGTGAACACCAACTCATTTTCTAGAAGATCCTCTTCTAGAACCTTCATAACCTATTCTTTCTTTTAATCTTTGAAGCAGGTTCGCACCCTGATTATAGAGAAAAGTGCGAACACCTCGCAATCCAAGTATAGAGTAGCCTATGAGAATCAGGATTTTTGCACCCTACAATATATGCAACCTGCGAACTCATCTTAAAAATGTGTTTTGTAGAAGAAGACAACAATCACTTTTATCAGGAAAAAGGTCCTTATGAGAGCCTGAACACATAACTTTAGAGACATCACCAGAGTGACCAAAATAATGTGTAACAAATAGCACAGCTACCCAAGCCCCCAATTGGACTCAAAATTGGCAGCGCCCCATTGAACTGACCAATCAACCCATGGGAATGGCTCCTCAAGCTCAACCCACTTTACAAGCTCCACTTCAATTACCCCAAAATCCTCAACCTCAAATATACCCTCAACTACCAGCTCAACCCAACCCGAATCCTAACAACAGACCAGTCCAGCTTGTGTAAATTGTTGAAAATTTAGAAGGTGGAACAAACTCTGTCGTGTGCAACGAACTTCGGTTGAGATCAGGGCATGCAATCTCTCCTAAGGAAAGAAACATTCATAAATAAAAAGAGAATGAGAATGATATACAACCAAGAATAAAACCATCAACTGTGGTCATAGAAGAAGAAACAAAATAGGGGGAAAATACAGTCAAGCAACAAAATCCTGATAAAGACATAATTTCTCCTCCCCCATTTCTTGAAAGGTTAATGATAGAAAAACTAGTTGTGTATCCTAACTTTGATATCTTCGGGGAACTAAAGAATCTATGTGTTAAAATTCCACTCCTATAGGATTTGCAAGATATTCCTATTTATGAAAAAACAATTAAAGAATTATGTGGGAAGAAGCCCGTAAGGAAAACTAAGAATCCATCAATTGTTCATGTGGTAGTAACTTTGTCCGATCTTATTATAGGCAAGTAGGATCCAATCAAGTACACAGACCCAGGGAATCCAGTGGTAACAGTTCAGATAGAGGGTTGCTTTTTTCCAAATACACTTGTGGATTTGGGGGTAGCCATGAATATTCTGACTACCAAGACCTGCAATGTCTTGGGTATCACCTCCTTTGAACCTACTTAACCTATGTTAGAAATGGGTGATAAATCAGTGGTTAAACCAGTCGACACATTAAAAAACATAGCAATCTCGGTCGAGTCTTGGGAATACCCAGTTGATTTCCTAGTTATCAACCCAAGAAGTAGACTCGATGAACACCCATTAATATTGGGACGACCATGGCTAGAAACAACAGATGCGTACATAGGATGTCACATAGGCAGCATGACAATTGCTAGAGGAAGTGCTATAAATAACCTTATCCAATATCCTCTAGGTAAACCAAGTCTACCTATCATACATCAACAAGTGAAACCATCTAGATATCTAGAAGAAAACCTATGATCTCCTCTCACGTTGGAATAAGCTCTTGGGCTAAAAAAAAAACTAGAAGATGATGTGATCAACAACTTCATTAACAACCCAACAATTATAAGAAACCCAACATGTCAAATGATAAAATTTGTTTTAGATAATGAAGCACAGGGATATCCTTTGTAATAATTGATGGAGCAACAAATTCCCACTACTGTTGTCCACAACAACATTGCAGTTGAAATCGCACCAAGAAGATTTATGAATATTAATGCCAATTTGAATGAGCAACAACAATGAAAATTGATTCAGATCCTTTCTAAATATCAACAAGATTTTTCTACGGAGTATTCTGACATGAATGGAATTGATCCACAACTCTATACACATGATATATATATTGAAAAAGAAGCCTGACCCATCCGAAAACCCCAACGAATATTAAACCCTCATCTCAGGGATGTTGTTAAAGAAGAATTACAGAAACTGTTGGATGTAGATTTTGTTATCACTCTATAAATTTTGTCTGGCTGATAGAAAAACGATAGAGGTAACTATTTCAACAAACTTTAGAGTTGGGCACTAGCCTTCTCAGCTTAGAGAGGGCTCTCTCGTGTCACTTGATTTTCTTTTGAAATCAATGGCTAGATTTGGTTTTGTTTTGGGGGTTTTTATAAATTTGTTGGCCAAGAAGGGGAGGGACACTCAGGGATATGGAGTCGAAATTCTAAAAGTGAATGAAAATAATGGTTGTTCGGTAGAACTCTCTAGAGGATAAGGGATAGATGAGGCAATGAATCTAAGTTGTAAATTGAAATTTGCAGAGTGTAAGAGGAAAGGGAAAAAACAAGTAATTGCATCAGAGCATTAATGAAATGAATTTTGAATTAGTTAGTGTTGGAAAATATTTAACAGACAACGAATGGAAAATATTTAACAAACAGTGAATGCTTGTAATTGATGGCAAGTAAAAAAATGAAGATGGCATGAGTATAGGAAGTTTGTAACCGACAGGAAAACAGAAGATGAGTTCAGGAAGATCGAATGATCAAAGGCAACGCAACATTAATCGAATGATCATGATCAAAGGCCCGTAAAGTTTGAGAAGCATTTCTGATCGTTGGATCTCATTCAAAATTCCCGAAAGAACGAGGGTCGTCAGATCTAAATGTAGACAAGAAGAGCACTGAAGAGGAGGACAGACCTCAGACGTTAGATACAAGCACATGACCCGACCATCGTTGGATCGAGGAGAACCTGCACATTTTTTAAAGTACAACAAGGAGAAGTGGGCATACAAAATTATGAAAGAAGGAGGACCGTCCATTTACGGGTAGGACACGTGGGGATAGATCGTCATTTCGTTGACTGGAGAGTCAAAGGAACAGGGCTCCCTAACCTATCGAAATCGCGATATGTGAAATCGTGATTTAATCTGAGCCATGATATCAAGATTGAATCTGGAGCATTGATTCAAGTCCATGTCGGAGTTTCGGGGATCGAGAGATGGAGATGTCAAGTAATATCAACCACAGGAATCCCGATATCACGATATACGAAATCACGATGTAATCTGAGTCGTGAGATCAAGGTTGAATCTAGACCATTGATTCAAGTCCATGTCGGAGTTTCAGTGATCAAGAGATGGAGATGTCAAGTAATATCAACCACATGAATCCCGATATCGCGATATGTGAAATCGTGATTCAATCCGAGCCATCAGATCAAGGTTCAATATGGACCGTTGATCCCAGTCCATTTTGGTGTTTCGCGGATTGAGTATTGGAGATGTCAAAGATTATTAACAATAAGAATGTTGAAATTGTGATATCCGAAATTGCGATTCAATCGCAGCCGTTGAATCAAGATCATATCTGGACCATTGATCCAACTCCGTATCGGAGTTTCACGAATCGTGACATGGAGAGGAAAGAAAATAATGCAACAAGAATGCTGAAATCGTGATTCAATCGCAGTCGTTGAATCAATATTAGATCTGGACCGTTGATCCAACTCCATATCAGATTTTCATGAATCGCGACATGGAGAGACAAGAAAACAATGCAACAAGAAATGCAATATCACGAAATGATCTGAACCGTCAGATCAAGTGTCGATCGGAGGGTTACTGTTCTCTTTCACAGTTAACTCCTCAGTTACGAATTTGTTAATGAAACAGACTCATGATTGCCGATGAGTTGGTGTTTCAGTTGCTTGGACAGTTATCTTTTTTGTGCCTAAGGAGATGCGAAGTGGAACCGCCATGGGGGTGTGTATAAAAGAAAATGAGATAGACTGGGTGTTGTTGGCCATTTGGTATGAAAAATGAATGAAACTGTAGCAAAGGGAAAATAAGAGCATGAGCAGTGGGAGATGGAGATGATGCATAGTGTGAGAAGAAACTCAGAGAAGAGTAAAAGATGATGAGGAGAAGTTGTAGCAGAGAATAATGACAGAATGAGTTGATGCAGAGCAGATCTAATGAACAGACATAGGAAGAGAACAACAACAGAACAATTAGTAGAATACCAGATTTACAGAACAAAGAAAGAATGGTAAGAATTGATTTATCTACGTAGTTGACTGTTTATTTATTCATTCTATTTTAGGGAGGTTGGGAAGTGCTCTGGAGGAGTGTTTTCCTCAGAGGTTCAAGTGAGATCTTGAACACAAGAAGTTGTAGCTTGCATCTGGTTTCAGCCAGAGAAACCAGGGTGGCAGGGTGGGGCAAGGGAGAACATGTGTTCTCTGTTATACAGGTTGGAGCCTGTGTAACTGGAAGTTGGTGCTTCCATCCAGTTGGTGCTGGAACATTTAGGGAGTTGGTGCTTCCTTCTAGTGGGTGCTAGAGAAACTAGAGAGTTGGTTCTCTCAAACAAGTTGCAGCTTTTAAAAAAGAGGTAGCAGCCTCACATTGAGTTGGTGCTCAATTAAAGATGATGTACAGAACTTAAAAGACTGCCTATCATTTCGAAGAAGAAGAGGTTTTCTCCCTTTATGGGTTTCCTCGTGAAAATATGTCCCTGTGTATATCTTATGTGTGACTGATTCTCTTTACTTTTATTGTCCATATGTTGTATATTGTTGATGATCACTTGAAGAAAGATTAATAATGTTTTAATAGACTTAAAATTGTTTAAGCTCAATTACAACTGATTCACCCCCCCCTCTCAGTTTTCTTAGTAATTTCAACAATTGGTATCAGAGCGTGTTCTTTTTATTCAAAGGTAGATCTGTAAGCTTAAACATGACAAGTCATGAAGGAACTTCAGCCTCTAAGCCCCCTTTGTTTGATGGAAAAAAAATTTTCGTCTGGAAGATTAGAATGAGAACATACTTAATGGCCTTGGGTGTTGATGTTTGGGATGTAGTATAAACTGGATATACAAAGCCTGTTGTGCTAGCCTCCATGGACGATAAGTTAGAGTTTAGTTTTAATGCTAAGGGGATGAATGCTATCTTGAATGGACTTGCTGAAGCTGAGTTTGTAAAGGTGATGCATCTTGATACTGCCAAAGCAATGTGG
>JZKD02S0073866.1:27504-40119 GCA_000966675.3 Picea glauca | reverse complement strand
GTTGCATGTCCTCATGCAACCATGCATGGATCTTCTCAAGAAATTTTGGCATCTAAATGTTGGCTTTGAGTGATGATAATGAATGTTTTCCAGGATGGGATTTACATGAGTAACAGTTGACATTTTTCTTATGGTTGGTTCTTGTGTGACAACCATGAATATAAAGAATGTTGGCTCTTATGTTAACAACATTCATTTCGTTACTTGTTATCTTGTTGTTATGACAATAATTTGCCCATATTTTTACTGGAAAATGTATGCTATCAATGTGCATAAGGAAAACATCATTGAGTATAAGAAATCCCTTTTTTTATATATATTTGTGAAGCATGCCAATATGTATATCAGTGCTTATGAAGCAAAGTGCAATAGAGTATCGTTGGAAAAGAAATGTTCATAAATGGTAAATGAGACGGAAAATGGAATGATGGTAGTGGAAAAGTGGAGTGATGATAGTGAATAAATTCCATTACCCCCCAACTTAACTTTTTTCATTTCCTCATGCAACATGGCATAAGTCGTAGAAGTGAAAAAGGAAAGGGAACTTAATGAGGGAATTTTCCAAATTATTCATTGCTAGCAGTTGAGGAATTACATGATTAAAGTTTAGAAAATAACATACCTCCACGTACCCAAAATGTTGATGAACTATGCAATAGGAATATGGTTGATGCGATTGCTAGAGCATGGAATATGTCACTGTTGTAGGATCTCATTGAAAGTGACTACTTCTATAGCTACGACTACTGTCTACTGGATCAGAGAATGTGAAGTGGAGGAAGTTGAACTGTTGTTGAATGCACCATGGAAAAGAGAAACTAAGAAAGTGGAATTGTGGTAGTCTCATATGGCTGAAGTCATGCTACTATAATTGCTGATAGAGTCATGAAAAGTGTATAGTCTTTACTCATTGCTAAACCTGATGGTACAATTCTACTCATGCGGATGAATGTGTTGATGTCAAGCATGAAAAGAAGTCATTGGATTACCGACCAATGATGAATGTCGTTAACCAATGCGAGGCAACTCACCATTGATGTCAATGAGTGCCAAGGTACACGAGTACATATTGCAAAGTAAGAATAGATTTGTTGATGTCGAGCCACTTGCAAGATCTAACGATCAAGGGACAACGATGTATTCCCATGACTGTCATTGAGAGAACTTGCCATTAAGGCATGCAATCTTCCAGGTACTCCAAAGGAACTCTAGTCTATATCCCAGATAAGGTGTTGAGGTCGATGGGGCAAGACTTGTTGAAAGGTGGGCCTTAAGGAATCCCACATCAGTCAACACGAGTTCTGATAAAAAGACTGGTAGGACTATAAGAAATATCTCAGTAGCAATAGAGTTTATGGAAAGTAAATGTAGTCATGGAAAAGAGAGATGGATAGTTTTATTAACAAGGCAAAAATGAATTGAAAAAGATAAAGAGAGGTATGTGACTCAGAAAGATAGGCATGTGCGACGTCATGAAGGATAAGGCGATGGAAAGTGGACTCCAGCATGGACGACGAATAATCTTGGAAGGAGAAAGGTAAATGATCATGTCATGGTGTAATTGGTTTTATAAAAGATGGTGGTGTAGCGGCAAACGTCAAGACATGTGTGATGAAAAAAAAAATATCCTTCAAGCTTTTAATAAAGCATGCTTTTTCTGAAGAGTTTTGCGATTCTTGAGAATCAATGTGGCATGGAATGCAAGAGTCTTCATTCCTGCAATCAAACTTAGTACTAATCCTGCAATCAAATTTGTCAGATCATCATAAAGCAGAAAATGTGAGATTAAGTACGAATGCAGCAAATTAAAGAGAGAAAAAAAAATGTGTTTTACCTATTGTTGTTACGGGTTTATTCCATTGTTAATTGTTACTTAGCGTAAAATCGCAAAACATGTTTCCATCTTGTTTTCAAGAATTTATAAAAATCCATTTGCAATTTTATTTGAATTTGTTCTTATCTTTTATGATTTTTTTTTTAATTTTAATTATATATATATATATATATATATATATATATATATATATATATTATGTTTGACCTAAGATATATAGATATATATATTAAGATTATTATTATTATTATTATTAATTTTTTTTAAAAAGAAATAAAATGAAATTCTCTTAAAAAAATAAAACAAACAATATTTTTTTTTGTTATTATAAACAATAAAATTCTTTATAACATTATTATTATTATTTTTAAATCCACATGATTGGTTGATGAAGGCCTAAAAGCTTATTCCATTTACAAATCCTAATTAGGGTTACAAATCCTAAGTAGGGTTTGTTGTTCCAGAGTTTGTACTTAAGGCTTCGAAGTATAGCGTCTAGACATTCGAAAGTGAGTAAAGGGTAGAGAAGGAAGAAATGTCGACCTTCGGTAAGGGAAACTAGGGATGATTTCTGAGTTGGGGTTGTCTAGTTTCCAACTGTTCCTAGATGTTTATATCTTGTTCAATCACTTCCCATGAACGTTCGAGTTCAACCCGGGTAGTGGCTGTTTTAAGAATAGTATCAAAAATATTTAAGGCAATATGTGTTTGGTCTGATAGTTCGGGTTAGATATTAGACTGTCTTGTTACATGGATAGTCATGGAGGAACATAATGATAAGAAAATCTCAAGGAAATTTAGATGTTGTCTCAATTTCGGTCGTATAAAAGAGAGTTTACAGTCCCAGGAGTGATGATAGGGTGCAAACCAAAGGCCCTTTCCTATAACTGAGTTATATTTTAATAAATATGTATGAGGTGGGATAAAACATTAAGTTGTCTATCATGTAAGGATCCTATCAAGGGAGAATCTCACTTATAAACAGAAGAAGAAAAAGGTAAAGAAATAACCCGATGAAGCACAAAATATATATAGAATTCTAAATTGTTGACTGGTCTTACACCTGCTGATAGCTGGTACATAGAAAAAATAGTAAACAATATAGAAAAATAGAATTCATTCACTATAGTAGAGGTTGTACTAAATTATAGCGAAGCATTCATCAGATACAAGTATGAAATGAAATGGAAAATGAGATACAAGGAAACAAACTCATAACATAGTCGTGACGGAATTGAGAATCTTCGGATTTGCTTTATATTAACTCTCAAGATAGAAAACCTCTATTACAATCGACTCAAAATCAAAAAGGTCCAGCGCTTTTTCCTTCTTTCTATGATATATTTATATAGTTTAACATAAGATGGAATCTCAATCGTTACAAGATTTTCAGTTACGATAAGAAGGAGGACAATCGTTTCATTTCCTTATATCTGTCTTCATTTGGTACCAGAAGCTTGCCCTCTCGCATGTTCGGTATAAGTAACACATCTTTCCACTAGCTGAGATATCAACCTTGATGGTTCCACTTGATAATTGGCCTCAAAAGAGTAACAATCTCGGGATAATTGCGGCAACTGTTCTTCCATCTGTCTGTCTATGATGTCAATAGCGCACAATTTCACAGTTGGTTTAATCATACATTTATCTTATTGAACTATCTCTGCCATAGTTACTTGTGAGATCTCAACCGAATCTCTTTCTTATTTTTCATTCAAATCAAGTGAGATTTTCGCTATATTCATTTGAATCAATGCCTTAGCATTACCTTCGCTATCAATGCCTAACAGATTACCATCTATAGAACCAAAAGCCTCTTCTAAGGATTTCATTACCCTCTTGGCTTGCAACTTACCTTCTGAGATACTGTGCTCCCATTCTTTTAATAAAATATTTCTTCTGGTCTGCTTCGAAATGGAAAGCCTGGGAGTACTTCTTGATTCCCTATTTTTTGTAGCTATTACAGCCTCTTGAAAAGTGACCCAAGCTGCTCCAGCTTCTCTTTCTCTGACAAATAAATTTTCCAAAACTTGATTAACAAGTAAGCAGTTGTCCCGAATCACCTCTACCTTGGCGAGTAAATTTCATTGGGTTGCAGAAAATCTACTTCGAATCTCCATTGCCTGGGACTGGAATATCCTGATATTTATAACTTTACTTTCGGTGATTTCCACTCTAGCTTGTAGTTGTTCGATCAAGTCTTTTTGTTGGCCCGCTTGTATCTAACCATTCCAAACCACCAGCTCTTTTTGTTCGATCTTAGTTTTGAGCATATCTATCTCACTTTTATCGGCCAACCTTGCTTGTTCTACCCCTACACTCACCTGGTCCTTGGCAACCTCCTCTATTGTGGCTAGTCTGGCTTCTAGGGTTTTGATGAGGCAATTTTTTCGCTTTAGCTGGTTTTTCAAAATGCCGTCTGAAAATTGATTCACCGTGGCATATGCCCCTAATGTCCCGGCTATTTCTGTCGCAAACTGTTCATTCTTCTTGTCTTTCCCATCAGTCAATACTTTGTACTTCTTGGCTGTTGATTCCCCTTCCTGATAGAATTCTCTCTTTGCCACAACCTTTCTCTTCTCATCAAAGAAGAACTCATTTGGAGGGAGCTCTTCCATCCTTATAGGTCTCAATTCTTCATTTAAAATCCACCCTGCGTCAATATTTCCCTGAGTTGAATGCAAGGGAGTAATGGATGTGATGAGATCTTCGATTTTCTCAGCTGGTTTCCCAGAGTAGTAATCAAAGTCTTCTTTTTCAGCGGGTCGGGAGTCTTTATCTCTATTTTTGGACTCTTAGTTTTCTCTTCCATGTCCTAGTGTTTTTCTTGGCTAGGTGTCGCATCTTTGGAACCTTCAGCTTCTTTTTGTTTCACCTCCGTCGTACTCGAATTCTTACCCCGCAATACTGTGGGAAGACAACTGCGTTGATGTTCTTGGAATTTTAGAACATCGGCCCTCTCTTCATCCTGCATAAGATCCTGCACCTCAGAAAATGTCATCTGAGGGTGAATTTTCATGTTCGAACCTTTTGAGTCCGCAACTAGCCAGATGATTACTTACGACCCTTTGCAGATTGTGCTTCTTGAATTCAATAAGAACCAATTTTAGGTCATACAGGGCTGCTACCTCAGCTTTAACATGCCCGAAATCTAACAAAGAATATGAATTTAAATGAACAGGAAAAGGTGGCCATACCTTCTTTGAATATCCCTTAAGCTCCTCGCTTATGCCACTGATTATTGTTTGTCTAGCAACCTCACGACAAGCCAGCTTGTCAGGTATGAATAATGGTAATGCATGTGGGGGAATAGAAGCCCCAAAAACTCTGATATATGAGAATTCAGATTCTACATATGAGTTGGCTATACTGCTCAAATTCATCACTATACTATCTGAGATCCTGGGTGGCGAGTGGCTGAAAATAGTGACATGCAACAATACCATTACCCGTTAAAGATTTCATATACGAAATCTGCCTCTTTGTTTTCCCACAATTTTGAATGATAGACGTGGATGGGCTCAGCCTCTGATGGAGTCCAACTCCAGCTCATTAAGGGAAAGGGTGTTAGAAAACACACGACGTCCATAATGTATGCGGACATAAAAAATGAAGCAATCTTTCCGCTCTCTTTCTGCGCCCGATACTCTGTAACTCGATTGGTCAAGATATCAGACAACATTTTCACCCACTCTAAGGAACAACCTTCAATGAATTGATGTATTAGAGGCACCCATTGAAGAAAGAAATGTGTGGTGTCCTCTCTCCTGTATAATCTGCAGATCATCATAGCTATATATTTGAACTGTGGTTCCAAGGAAGCTATTGAATATATACCATTACTATCTGCCCTGAACTTCGTAGGGTGTGAAACCCAATATTTGATTAAGCTGGACATAGTCTTTTCATATTCCACACATTCCTTCTATTTGAATTTCTCCAAGAATTTGGCATCGTATGTAAGGTCCGACACAATACACAACTTGTACATAGCCTACAGTTGTTCGGGTCTGAAAGTCCCGATGGTGACCTTATGTTCATTGATGATGATTCTGGTTGGTATGTCCACATGGTCTAATGCCCACCAAACCATTTCATAGTAAGGGAGTAGTCGTGGCTTGGCCGCTACTTTATGCATTCCAGATTGGACGACGATCTTATATTTGGTGGTTAGGTCATCTTTTTCATTGTCACTGGAATCATCAAAATAATCTACTAATTCGGCCTGTAGAACATCAGAAACAAACGACCATGTCCAGACAGAGTCGACACTTAGAGGTGAAGTATCCACAACGTTGTTTGAACCTTGTCCCGAAACCTCAACGTTGGCTTTAGATGCTTTTCGCGGGGCCATGGCAGGGGATCCTGCTTTAGCTCTTCTGCGATAAAAATATGTATACATACATAAATTAGTTCGCTGAGAAAAGTGTGCTCTGGGTAATATAGAAATGAATTTGTGATAACAAATAACAACTCTATATATTCAAAAAACTCGGTACTTTTTAAGAACAGATTGGTCAAATCATGATTAAATATAAATTTAGCAATAAAAACCCAATCTTTACTTGTCGTTTTGCCTTGTTTCTAATTAATGTCATAAATTTTGGCGGTTCGAAATGTCAGTTGGCGTAAGGAAGAATTAAGATTGCCTCGTAAACTATGCATGCATCAAATCATGGGAAATACTAGTTTAGCTCAATTAATCAAGTTTTTCCAAAGTTAATTAATCTTTCGATACTCACCGCATCAGGAGTTTTCGCTTTAACCCTTTGAACCTCTACCACCCGAGATTGCGATGATTTTCTTTGGTTAATAAAAAATGTAATTATGATTAGGCGCTTAATTAATTACATGATTATTTATATCGCAACTTCGTGACTCGGAGATTCGAAGGTATAATTTATGGAAAGTTCGTATGCCGAGTTGGGAAATCGCAAGATCGCGACTTCACGACTCGGAGTTTCGAAGGTATAGATTTTTAAAGGAAAATATGCCGAGTTGTGAATTCCCAATAGAGATTAACTGCTGCTAAGATTTTTACCTTTATCATTAACACGGGTTACTAAAACAAGAATCTTGCGGTTTCAGCTATCGGGGTTACGACAGTAAGACTTTTGGAGTTAATAAACGCCGAGACGTGAAACCCTGATGATGCTTAACCATAGTGTAGAAAAGTTTTACTCTCGCTATTGACCTAGGTAAAACTTTAAAGTGATTTCGCCGTTTCACTCTCTGGGACTTGTGAACTATGTGATTTATAACATCCGACATACAAAATTCCGAGGCAAAGCAAGGGAAAAATCATTTGAACGAAAAGTAGAACTCGCCTTGAGAGTATGATAACCATCGTCGCTCCCATGATGAGACTTTAGAGATTTTGGAACAGATGAAGGAAAATATGAAATCCATCTTTCAATTTCGAGCATTAAGATATGAAAATCAAAACGGGTTAAAAAACAAAGGCGTCTCCAACATAGGCTCCAACTAGGGATCCCGTTTTCCTGTAAGATGGGAAGAACAATAGACCACGTGCCGATATTGGGTAAATGGAGTCAATGGATTTAATCCAGCAAAAAAGTTCTTGAGAACCGGATGCTGAAGGGGAAAGAGACTTCGTTTTTTACCTTTGAAAAGATTTTCAAAACTCAGATACTTTTTAAACTTAGTTGTAGTACCTTTCAAAACTTTCTTCCTTCTCGTTACTAAATTCAGGTATGCCTCAAGACAATCAAAACAATTCTAGGAGACCCAACATATCGTGTGGTTATCGGCTTGCATCAAAAGAAGAAAATTATACGTTTTCAATCAGGAATCCCTATCTGAACTTGGGATGTAGATCAGGTATTGGAAAGAATTGGTCACCAGAGTAAAGTGGTATTCATGTATAACAGCCTTACAGATATCTCAGATATTGCTTCACTGCCAGCGACCCTGTTCAGTACCCCGGTGAAGTTATCTGGCCCCTTTTTACCGAATTTCCTTTCACTACTTCGGAATATATTTATGCATTTAAATGTTGAGATGAGGGCAATCATTTATGAATTTCCTTTCATTGTCTCTTGGAATAGATGGGGGCAATTATTCCTGAATTTCCTTTCACCACCTGTCTTATAATTTTCTTTTTAGAGCGCGAAGATGGGGGCAATCAGTTTGTATCAAGGCTGATATCTGTGTAATATTTTGCATTATAGGTTTGTCAACTTACTTTGATGACTCGGTACCAACCTTCACTTAACCTTCACAACACCTTTGTTCATAGGGAGAAAGGGGAAAATAACTTTTTTTAGGGGTGTTCTATTTTAGCAAGCCTCAATCCTCCGAAATTGTTGAAAAACCTAGGAAAGTCGAGATCACTTTAAGTGTCACTTTGTTTAGCAAGAGACCGAGGAGTTATGAAGACCCTCCTTTTTCCACAATCTACTTTAAATCTCTCAAGTTTGAAACATAATCTCTTCTCCCTACGTATGCAGAAAACAGAAAGATGTTGACTTTTTAAAGGGTAAACTCAAAAACAGAAAAGGGTGACAGATAAAGATTTATGGACTGAAAAGTTGAGGTCAAAAAATCAAAACTGACTCTTCAAAATCTTTTTCGGGAGCACTTTATTTTGACTGACTTCTTAAATTTGAGTGACTTGTTTATTTTGTCTTATTCTTTCATAAATGATTAAACAAGGAAACATTATCTTATTCATTAGTTCAGACGATGTTGTTGTCTGAATGAGGTTACCTTGGTTTTCTTTAATAGCCCTTCAGAACAAGTCTTTTAGGAAATCTCACCTTTACCTTATCGTTTCATTTTCTTTGCACAATATCAAAAATCTTTGGTATCACTTGTTTTAAGACGATTTATTTCTAACACCAACTTTTGGTTTACTTCTCCTACTTGTTTTGTTTGCAGCTAGAATCTTGTAAAAGGCAAATATGAAGGTTATCGAGGCTATCTGAAAGGTGTCAAAAATTCACGAAAGAAAATCAAAATAACAAAGTGAAATGGAAAATATATATACACAAGTAAAAATTCTATATATGAATATATAAATCTAAAATTAAGGAATTTTTTTATTTTTTTTTGGCGACTATTTATGTCATATGATGCTTCAGATAACACGCATTGACAAGGGCGTTAAGGATTTCACCGTCTAGATTTTCCGGTAGGAAATAATTTCTTCCTTCAAGAGCTGAGACTCTGAATGGCCCATACCAGAGGTGATCGAATTTACCATGTTTCGTTGTTTCTTCCCTCCTTGCATCCCACCTTAGTACTAAATCACCTAGGAGTAAATCTCTGTCCTTTGGCCTATGGTCGAATAATTCCTTCATGTCATCCTAATACTTCTACATCTTTTCATCTACTTCGACCATGTGTTGTTGAACCTTGATTAGCTAGTTTATCCTTATGGTGACATGATTAGGTTCTTCTTTCTGATCTTGCCACAACTTCATCACGGGGAGTGCTAAATTTAGTGGTAACACCGCATCTCTCCCATATACCATCTGAAAAGGAGACATGCCGATAGAATTTTTAGTGCCTATGAGATTCGCCCACAAAGCGTACTTTAAATGTACATGCCAAGACTTTTTGCTTTCATCCAACACTTTCTTAATTATATTGATCAGGCTCTTGTTAGACGACTCAACCAGTCCATTTCCTTAGGGGTAGTACGTTGTAGAATGGCCAAGAATGATAATATACTTTTGGCAGAAGTTGATCATAGCCATAGATTTGAAAGCCTGGGCATTATCCGTGACTATCTTTCGGAGGTAGCCAAATCTTGACATGATATTGTCTTCTAAGAACTCTATTACAACCGAGTCAGTTGCCCTCTTAGTCAGAATAGCTTCCACCCATTTAGTAAAGTAGTCTGTGGCAGTTAAGATCCACTTGTGTTGGGCACTAGAATGCGGATTAATCTCTCCTATGAAATCTAGCCCCCATTGTTGAAAAGGGGCTTCAGTTTTGAGCGGAACTAAAGGTAGCGCCGGGAGTTTCTGTTTACCTGCAAATAGCTGACAAGGGTTACAGGCTCGGACTTTGGTGTTAACATCTGAAAAGAGTTTTGGCCAGTAATACCTAGCCCTTAGAATTTTGTAAGTTGTGGCCCTCCAAGCGTGATTTCCTCCACAAACGCCTTCATGAAATTCACTTATAACCCTTTCTATTTCTGATTCGACTAAGCAGACTAACAAGAAACCGAGCGAGTCTTTCCAATATAGTTGATTTTCGGCAATACAATACTTAACTGCATGAAGCTTTAAAGTCCTATCTTTTGATGGTGATAGTTCACTCGGGCATTTTAGAGTCAGTAGGTAGGATACTATGTTTATGTACCATTCTAATGATACAAACTTCTCCTCGATCTTAATTGCACTTGTTGGTTCATCAAGCTCGCTTACATTCATATTTCCCCCATATCCCTATAGGCAGTTTATATCCAGAGCTCTGAGAATTGATTTAGCCAAAAGTTTGGCTAGGCCTTTTCCTTTTATTAATTTAGTAGGTTTGATTTCCAGGTCAAATTCTTGAATCTTGGCTAGCCATCGTCCTCTTTTCCCATCACTTTCTGGTTGTACCAAAATATCTTTCACAGAACTGGTTGGTACGTACACAATGATCTTGGAGTGCAATACATATGTTCTAAATGCCTTCAGTGCTTTTACCATGGCATATGCTTGTTTTTCTATTATATCGTATTTAAGTTCTGCGTCTCTAAGACTCTTGCTGAAAAAAACGATCGGTTGTTCGAACCCCTCTTCGTTCTTTTGGAGGAGCACCCCAACAATCATGTGTTCGGAGGCAAATGAAAAAAATAAGAAAGTCTTTCAGATAATCGAGACTTGCCAATACAGGTGCCTCGGCTATTACTTTATTAATATGTGCGAACGATGCTTTGGCCTCTATTGTCCACTTTACTTCACTGTTCTTTTTCAGCATATCTGTGATAAATTTTACAATTTCAGCGAAATTTGGGATAAATCTTCGTAAAAAAAATATTTTTCCTAAGAAAGATTGAATTTCTTTTACATTTCTGGGAATGTTTATAGTGTCTACTTCTTCAACCCTCTTAGGATCAATCTTAATTCCATCCTTATATACAATATGACCCAGTAATTTACCCTCTTTCATGGCGAAGTGTGATTTCTTGGGGTTTAAGGATAGACCAAACTTGCGGCATTTTTCGAATGTTTTTTTAAGATGTACCAGATGCTCTTCGTCGGATTTGGAGAAAATTGTTAAATCATTGAGATAGATGACTATGAACTTATCCCTCTCTCCGATGAAAGTGATGTCCATAGTGCATTGGAATGTGGCTCCTGCATTCATCAAACCGAAAGGCATCTTATCATACATGAACGTACCCCAAGGAGTAGTAAAAGTTGTTTTTTCTTTATCTTGTTCATTCATGTCAATTTGATTATATACAGAGAAACCGTCAATCATAGATATTCTATTCGCCACAACTACCCTTTCTAGCACATGATCTATTTTAGGCAACGAATAATTGTCTTTAAGAGAGGACTTATTTAAATTTCTGAAATCCAAGCACAGTTTGATTTCTCCACTCTTTTTTCTGACCGGGACCAAATTCGCCACCTAGTCAGAATATCTCAAAGGTACTATAATTTTTTCCTCCAAACGTTTCTTCACTTCTCTCTCGAACACAGGTAATAAAATGGGGTTGATCTGCCTAAGATTTTGTCTAAAAGGTTTGACCCCAAGTTTTAAAGGTATCTTGTGATTGATCATGGTAGTGTCGTAAGTTCTTAACTCGTCATAAGACCAAGCGAAAACGTCTTTAAATTGTATGAGTAGATCCTTATATTTGTCCTTTATTTTAGGGGGGAGAAGTTTAGATATTTTAACCATCCTGGACTCTTCTTCGGTTCCTATGTCACAATCCTCAACCTCTTCTGGTTGGGTTTGTAAGGTGGATTTTACAGGTATGTCATTTTGATCAAACAGTCTTTCCAGAGGGATCAATCCCTTCAGAATCTGGTTATTTTTTAGGACCATCATACGATGATTTGTGATTTTGTCTCAGAAATATTGAAGATCCTCCCCTTCTTGCATGATCCATATATGGTCATTCTGATTTTCTTGGTCTGCATGAGTTTTGGAAAATTCACCTACTGCTTCAAGAAACTTCTTAATTTTTTCATCATCCTCAAAAACCTACTAGTGTTGGATATTATCTGGTATAGATGGTTTGTGTCTTATCTCTATGTGATACTTCAATTTAAAGGTTGTAGGAGGAGTGAAAGTTGAAGCCGCTTTAGCTAATGCATCAGCATGTAAGTTTTCTACGCGTGGGATGAAGTGGACATTTACAGATGAGTAAACATTTTCGATCAGATCCCAGGCACAATTCCTGTATGATCTTAATCTGGGATGTTTGGCTTGGTACTGTCGATTTATTTGTTTGACTATTAACTATGCATCTCCGTATACCTCTAGGTTATTTATTTTTAGCTTCCTGGCAGCCTCTAATCCTAAGACCAATGCTTCATATTCACATACATTGTTAGTATAATATATATCCCATTGTATTCTGTAAGAAAAAGGAACAACGGACTTTCCTTCAGGAGCCACTAAAAGCACTCCTGCACCAGCCCCTTCGCAAGATGAGGCATCGTCAAAAAACATTTTCCAGATACCGGTACTACACATTGTTGATTAAGGTTGGTTGTCATTGATGTCAACCCTTGAAGAAAGACCTGTAGCACAAATTTTTGGGTAATGGACCCAATAGTGTTTGATGTAAATATGACTCATTATTGTTT
>JZKD02S0073866.1:0-15558 GCA_000966675.3 Picea glauca | reverse complement strand
CGACTTGCAATGCTCCATTGACACAATGTGTCTGTCAAGTGGAAATGCCGAATGCCGATAGTGGCCTCGATGTCCGCCACGTGTCCGGCCAAAATGGACGGCTGAGATCTTATCGAGATTTCGCGTATCGCGATTTCACGAGTTGCGATGTCAACTTTCTTTGACAACTTGAAACTCCGAATGCCTAAATGCCGACGGGTACTGCGATGTTCGCCACGTGTCCGGACAAGCGGACGACTGAGATCTTATCGCTATATCGCGTATCGCGATTTCGCGAGTTGCGAGGTCCCGTTGCAATGTCTTTGAAAACCCCGAACTCCGAAATGCCGATATGACGATGCGTTGATCTGCTGCCACCTGTCCTCTGAAATGGACGACTTTGATCATTTCAGGATTTCGCGATTTCACATATCGGAGTTTTTGGAGAGCAGATTCTTTCGCTCGTCCAACTCTCGATTCCTGATTTTGCGATGGAATAGGATCTCGCCACGTGTCTCTTGACGGACGGTCAAGATGACGTCGGGATTTCTCAAGTGAAAAATTCTCCTGTGCACTCCAGATGACTAACCGTCATGCACCTTCTTGTTGATCCAACGACTGTCGATCCTCTGCGCAAGATCTGATGGCTGAAATGATTTCGCCTGTTCCGCGCTCTCCTGGTCCCTTCTGGACTGGTTTCCCGCCTTGGAACCGTTTGCAGGATGAATTTCACGGCTTCAATTGCTGTTCATTGTGCCTGAGATGCGTTCTATCCTGAATTTAATGGAATTTACTCCTGCAGAAGAAAACTTTCGTGAGTCTTTCAAAGATTTGAAAGAATTTCACGGATTCTTCGTTCTGTGCTTCAATCTTTGACAGATTTGAGCTATTTTCAAAAATCTTTAAACGATTCAGCCTTCTGCTTGAATATTTAATGAATTGAAGCGAAATCTTCAAGTTCTTTAAACCTCTTTTGTTCTGCAGCTCTTCTGCGTCAATCTTTGACGGTTCTTTGAGAAAATTGTGCAGGTTTCTTCTTCTGCGATCTCTGCTTCCTCCGCTAGCTTCTCACGATGATCTTTAAAGAGTATTGGAGACAGCTTTCCAAGCCTTGTGAAAAAACTATGTCGCGTGCTCTCAAGATGCGTGTAAGCTCTGTGCTGTGAGGATCGTGTTGCTCTCCCAACTGTGTGAAGAGGCTTACTGCCGAAGCTCTGATACCATGATAAATTGTGAAGCAAAGAGAGATGCAGAGAGAAAAGAATAGTATATTCAAATGTATGAAGAAGTACAGAACAGAATTGAAGAGCTGTCAACAATAGGAAATAGCTGAGCTTATATATGCTCAAGCAAGACGGAATTAGAAAGTACAACTGTCCAGTATAGCTGGCAGTGTACGGTCATACTGTTGAGGGTACAATATATTTAACAAGGAAGACATGGTTAACGTATTTTTCATTACCCGCAATGACACAGTGCAAAACACATCAATCGTCTTGATCATGGCTCGAGGCACGGTCATGAATTTTCTACATCAGCCATCTTAAATTCCCCCATAAGCCTAAAAAGAAAAGAATCCATCAATATAGACTGATAATGTTAGCGCTGCAGAGGCTAACTTTAACTTCATTGATGCCATTTTAGCATGCATTTTGGTGGTCGTCGATGGGTATCCTTGCAGTAGTCGAACACCAAGTTGTATTTTGTGAACCAACTTGTGTTTACAACTGAAAGTCCCTTGAAGGTGGAGGGAAGTGATTGGGTCAAAGAGGGCGATCTGGCGGCTACTGGAGTACATGCAGAAGTCATTGCTATGATGGCAGCAGCTGGTGATGATGAAGCGAGAGCCATCCTTATCCTTCACTTTTGCTGGCTAGGTTGATTTTATGTTTTGTCATCAGACATAACAAAACCAACTCCTGTGATAAACGAATTATGTAGGAAAGGATCCCCATAACCATGTGGTGAACGTTTGCATGATCTAAGATTTTTTATAAAACTGTCTCCTCCAATCTGTAGGAGTTGATGTTGATCTAGTGTTTAAGAAAGATCTATATCAATACTAACATTATAGCCTCAAACCCAACTAAACCCAACTGAAGCACACACCCCATGAATCGAAAGGGGCGGATGAATTGACATTTCGTGAGATTGGGATCCCAAAGATCCCGTATGATGGTTGCACGAATAGATGGAATAGTTAAAACCATGACTAAATATGTGAAAGGTAGAGATCTCCGTGCTACCTACCATTTTGGGGGGAACAGAAGCCTTTGCTACTGAAGAACAATAAATGAACCTCTGGAATCCAATGAAGTTATGCAGCTGGTGAAGGATTATTTAAAATTGGATCACATGGTGAAACTTTTCAAAGTGTTTGTAAAGGCCACAGGGTCCAAGGTTTAGCCTTTCAAATATGAGAGTAGTAAATGGTCTTCAATTTTGTCAGCGAGAAGGCCTTGATAGCACCATCAGCTGTCAGAACGTTGGGGTTGTATGTTTGTGAACCAGTGGAGGCAGCACTACTAACGGTGGAATGGATTCAACTGCTCAATATGTGTGATGTAGGGCTATTGATGAAGAGATTGAAACAACATGATTATGAGCGTGTAAAATTTTTATTATCCGCGGGTGTTGTTTTCGGAAAGAGGGAGGTGTGCCACAAGAACAAACAATATTTTGATCTTGCGACTATATTGTGGTGCGGGGAGAATTGTGGATTCCATCTATTGTACCATCTCCTATCCTTTGCTCAAGTACATCGATGCAGACCTTGGCCTTGTAATTTTCATCTCGCGTAACAACAATGAATAGAACCCTCCTTACCAGGTCGGATAAGAACATAATTGAAGACCTTTCATAGAGTCTCAGATATTTCCACCACCATCCAGGTTGACCAGATGGAAATTGCAGTCATGTTTTCCAGAGAAACTACTAGGGTTGCACATATTGTTGTAGTTATTCCAACAGTTGTGATTATCTGACCTGTTAAAGTGAGATGGCCAATAAGAAGGAAGACAACAGTGAAACTATTGTCTGGGGAAAACATTCTCCTTCTATCAAGGGAATTTTCACCCACTGTTGGAACTACACTTGTTTTCTGGAAACAAAAGAAGGAAGAGACCACTGCAGTAAGCCAGCTTTCTTTTTGGTTTAAGTTTCTTTTCCTTCCTTTCTTTCTCTTTTTCCTCAAAGCCATCATCAACCATCCGTATTGTTTCCATCCTTTTGGATTTATATACCTCTGTGATACCTTTCAGCATGTCATCCTCTTTACAGTCATTCTCCTCCAGTTGTTGTCAATGCTTATGGCGCAACTTTATTGCACAACATTAACACATTCTACAAAATAAAATTCAGATTAAAAACTAACAACAACTCACTCTCCTACTCTAATCACTTAGTACTAAAAGTTTTTTATTATGTGATTATTATTATTGTTTTTTTTCAATTACTATTCATATATATATTTTTTTATTTCTATAAAATTTAAAATTAAAAAAAAAAGAGTCCTAATTTAACCTAAAAGTTTTTTTTCTCTTTTTTTTNTTTTGGTGTTGTGTCTTTTTTTTTTTTTTTCTAATTGCATTATTCTTAAAAAGAAAACAAATTCAAATAAAATTAAAGAGAATAGATTTATTATCAAATGGAGACAAAATGAATTACAAATTGAAGATGAAAAATTGATTAAGTATGTTTGAAAATCATTAACTAATTCATTCCTGGAAACTTTAGAGACATCCTACTTTTTGATCATCGTGATCGCATGAAGTGCGGAGGAGAGCATACTTATTCTAACAAGAATAAAAAACTTGAAAATAAAACCCTACCTACACTATGCTAATTAGAAATGAGAGAGTAGTTACGTGTAATCAAACAACCAATGTAGTCATGCACGTAACAGTAATAAAAATATGGTGTCTTTCAATTTAGCAATTGACAATCGAGAATATGTATGGGCGTGCGAAATTAGCTGCTGAAGTTTTAAATTAACAAAATAAAAAGGAAAACTAAGTGGAACTAACCTAGTACTATCTTGAAACCAGCGTTCAATTAGGATTTCGTAGGCGTAATTTGTCATACTCAGATCATGTCGTAGCTTCTTACTATCCTCCTCAACCTCATTCTTGCCTAATTGTTCTTTATTAAATATGAAGGATTCTTCGTATGTTGATTCTTCGATCGCCTCTGGAGGAGTAATTAAGCTTCCAGCTACTGTCAAGATATCCTCTTCCAGAGAAGAGGAGATCCCGACTTTTGCTAGGACCTAAGTGATTTGTTCCAATATTAAACTCATTGTTAAACCATGTTAAAAAAAGTATTCTTACAACACCCAAAACCGAAATAAAAATAAATAAATAAATAAATAAAATTGAATAAAAACACTCTTACTGAAATGGAAAATAATTACTCTTCACGGTTGCGGAAATTAAAATGTTCCTGGTAGTTGGTAGGGACAGTGAGGAATCTACACTAAAGCAACTCTATGACCCTTAGAACCAACACATGTAGATCATGCTTGCAAAATTGAAATTTACACTAACTTACAGGAATTGATATTTACACTACCCTACATGTCCTTACCCATATGTCACCTCAGAGTTAGGAGCATGTCTAATCACACTTGCATGAAAACGAAATTTAAACTACCACACTTGCAGGAATTGAAATTTACACTACCCTACATGTCCTTACCCATATGTCACCTCATATTTAGGAGCATGTCTAATCACACTTGCATGAAAAAGAAATTTAAGCTACCACAATTGCAAGAATTGAAATTTACACTACGCTACATGTCCTTACCCATATGTCACCTCAGAGTTAGGAGCATGTCTAATCACAGTTGCATGAAAAAGAATATTAAACTACCACACTTGCAGGAATTGAAATTTACACTACGCTACATGTCCTTACCCATATGTCACCTCAGAGTTAGGAGCATGTCTAATCACAGTTGCATGAAAAATAAATCTAAACTCCAATCCATCGTGCTTCCCCGGCAACGGCACCAAAATGTTGGACTCTAAATATGTCCTAAAAACAACCTCTATGCATCAACCAAAGGTAGGCACTGGCAAAAGCATTTTACTTGTCACCTACATAGGTTCTTACCTTCTATTTTCAATACCCAGCCTCCAGAGATGCAACACCTGTAAAGGAACAACAATCGTAAAGGGAACGACAATTATTCTATTCAAAGGAACAACACGACCTGCAAAAGGAACAACAATCGGAACAAAAGGAACAATAGTCATTACATTGGGCCAAACTAATGTTGAATTAATTGCATTGCAGTATTTACCCAACTATCTAATTTGTCAACCTGGGGTTCGTAAACTGACGAAGCACACGCAAAGTATATGCAAGATTGAAGCAGGACTAATCTAATATAATGTTTAAGCTACAATTGAAATTGAATCATTAATCTAACACATGACTAAAATAGAATCATTAATCTAACACACGACTTGGAATTGAATTAATATAGTTGTGTAAATGAAATTAATCTAGGAATGAGAAATTGCGTGAAGGAATTAATCTAGAAATGGAGATCTACATGAAGGAAAATCAAGTACAACATGTGAAGAGTTAAATAACACAACAACATATGTGAGCTCACGCCAATGAAGCAATCTTCTATTACAATAAACAAATCAATCTTCATAACAAAATAATAAAAGCATGAAAACCAAAACCATGAATCAAAGCTAAGAATCCCTTTTTCTTTCGAATCCGAATGACTACTCTAATTCTCTACTTACAACTGATTGAATTCTAATTGCTCCTAATTGAATTCTCATGAAGATAGAGCACTCTCTTTTATACATGAGAGCCTTAAAGATAAGATAACCATCTCATTATTACAGATCCACTTTTCTCTCAACCTATTTCCCATTATTACAAAATATGATCCCTTTAAATCCTCACACGTATCTCTCATATATCTTAGATAAGATAATCCAACTAAATCTCCATGATCTTCTCCTTGGAATGGGCTTGAATTATCTCCTCAAATATTGAAAAGGTGGAGGAAGTATTCGAGAAGTCCTTTGAATTAATCCTTCACATATTCCTACACATTACAAAGCTCACACATATTTGAGATATATATGAAAACATGTCAATTTTCTAACATTTAATCACAAATTCCCTTTTAATACTAAAATGAATAAAGTGGAGAACAATAAGGTGAAACCCAAGTATATTTATGGAAATGATATCGTGAAAGGTTAATGGGGCGTTGAAATGTGAAGGATGATGAAGGGAAAGATGGATGAAAATATGACATTTTTGAGCCCCAACAGGTCTCTCCACTAGTGATCGTCCCTAAAAAGAATGAGAAGTGGTGAATCTGTGTAGACTACAAAGAACTCAATAAATATACCCAGAAGGAAAATTTTCCTCTACCTATTATTGATCAGGTCCTTGATAGTTTAGCAGGGAAGGAGTTTTTCTCCTTCCTAGATGGCCTCAATGGTTATAATCATATTCATATTGCTCTGGAAGACTAGGATAAAACTACATTTACATGTCCCTGGGGTACCTTCGCATACCAAGTATTTCCCTTTGGATTATGTAATGCGCCAGCCACATTCCAGAGAGCTATTTTAAGCACATTTTTTGATTTGATTAATGAAGGACTTGAAGTTTGCATGGACGATTTCACACCTTATGGCACTGATTTTGATCAAGCTTTAAACAATCTAGAAAAGGTACTGGAACGATGCATTGCTACTAGGCTATGTTTGAGTCATGGGAAATGTCATATGATGATGAATGAAGGTGTGGTACTAGGACACTATGTTTCTGTAGATGAGATCAAGGTAGATCCATCAAAAATAGAGGTAATCATTAATTTGCCTACACATCGTACACAAACTGAGGTACGTAGTTTCCTTGGTTGTGTAGGATATTATCACAGATTCATAGAAACATTTTCAAGAATAGTGACACCTTTACATGTTTTAATGGGTAATGTGGAATTTTAGTGGTCTGATAAGTGTGATGTTGCATTTGTAGAGCTCAAAAGGTTAGTCTCAACCGCACAGATGCTGAGAGGACCAAATTGGAAATTACCATTTCACATCTCTTCAGATGCATCGAATATCGCTATAGGCGTTATCCTTGGACATGAATAAGACAGGAAACCTTATGCTATTTATTTTTTTAGAAAAAATCTTATTCATGCTAAATTAAATTACACAGTAACATAAAAATTATTTTTTGTCGTTATACATGCTATTAAGAAATTTCACCACTATATAATAGGTGTTACATATTATTTTCATCATCCATATGACTGTTAATGATGTAAACCTATTTGTTGCCTTCAGAGGGGTCTGTGGCCTGAGTTCCTAAAGAAAGAAGAGAGAAGAACTTTTCCTGAGAAAAGAAGTTGCAATCTCCTTTGTAAAAACCTTGTTAAAGAGGATGTTTGCAGGTTGCTATATAGGCAGGGTGCGAGAATTCCTGATTCTGGTAGGCTGCACCATAGCCGGGTTGCGAGAGGTTCATAGGTTTCTCTATAAGCAGGGTGCGATAATGCTCATACATGGGAAAAACGAGCATCTTCTCGATGCTTCTAGAAGGAGAAACTTCTATGGTGAGGTGGCATCCGAATGGTTTGGATCTTACTCGCTTTCATGATTTGGTGGGATCATCCTAACCTCCCCACCTTATCCTCTTCATCTTATAAAAGGAGAGGATCTCTCATGGAGAATGTTGGCTTGGATGAGATTAGATTTTGAGCTTTGGAGCTTTTTTGGATTGAGCTTTGGAGATTGTTAGCTTAGCTAGATGAGCCACATTGTCAAGATAGATTGTGAATATTATCAGATCCATGCTCTCAGAATTCTTGGAGTGGAAGTGTGTGGGGAACGAAGGATAGTTGGAAGGGACCTTACGACATCAAGGCCATGGTTGTAATCTCTCTTTCATATTTAATATGATACAGTAATATAATTCTTTCCTATAAAGCTTGTTGTGTTTTATTGTATGATTCCTTGATCACATACATAGGTTTATATTGAGTTTATACTATTACTATCACTTTTGTCGGTTGCATTCTTTTGCAGGATCATCATTGTATGAGTGTTGGAACGGAGCTAGGATGGCGATAGCGAGAGGAAGTGGCATTTAAACGGTATGTCACCTATCCCTCTTTACTTAGTAAATTCAATATTTAAAACTTAAGGAAAGTGTCATGTTCTGGTGTGTTTTGTTCTAGATCTAGGTGGATCTAGGGAGATCAGTTAGTGTCTGCACCTACCGATTTATCCAATAAAAAAATTGGCGACCATACTAGGGAACAGATTGTTTCCTAGTTAGTCTAGTTTCCCTTTCTTTGATTGCTTGTTTTCTAGTCTCTGAGTTTGTGGGAGCTCCATCTAGACTCTATGTATTTGAAAGTTCACTTAGACTCTTAGTCCTTTTTCCAAATTCCTTTTGATTACAGACATTCCCGCACTTCATCTGTATACAGCCTGCAAAAACCCTTGAGTTTCACACCCTATTGTTCAGTCCAGTGAGACCTTCTCGCACCCTACCTGTGTCTAGACTGCGAAAATGCCTAATTTTCGCACTACACCTCACTACTAAGCTACAAACTTGTTTGTAAATTTTTTTGGATTGGGTCTTGTTATCTTTTGATGCCTAGTTTTTCTTTGATCAACTGGATTGAACTTTTGGAGCCTATATTGATCTGTTTACAGTATGCTTGACATTCTTTGAGTTGATTTTAGCCATCTTTGCTTTGTTTTGTTTTAAAGGATTAGTCTCTTGCTTTGAGTGTCTTTCAATTCCAAAGCTTGTGTTTTCTTTAGAATTATTTAGGGAAAGATAATATTTCTTCTGAATAGTTCGCTTTAAAAGAAAACTTTTAGTTTGGGTTTCTTTGTTTTAAGAAAGTTCATTATTGCTTTTAGTGAAATGTTTGAAACAAAAAGATTTAATTTTTTGCTTTATATTAGATAGGGGGCATCCTTGCATTTGAAGTAGCAGAATTGCATGACTCTTGGCATTTTTTGATCTTAAATTATGAAAAAATTTCCCCCTCATGGCTAGGGGAGGGCATGAATCATGCATTGGTGTACAGTCTCTTTTTCTCATTTCTTGAGAATCTTTATATTGATGAGTTTAGTAACATTTTGGGACGTTGTACATTTGGGAATGATAATTTTTTTCTCCTTCTCCTAGAATAGCTTTCATCGAAATGAAAAGATTGCATATTCATCTCTTTGCATAACTTTCGAGTCGGTCAAAACACCACCTTGTCCACACCATTTTCCTCTTGAGTAACAAAAACCATAAAATAAGGTGCTTATAAAACTTGATTAGACATTTTTATACGTTATGGTAGCAAATATACATTAGATTAGTTGTAGGGATTTGGAATAGGTGTGAAAGATAACTTTCCAAAGCTGCAAACAAACATAGTATCTTGTGATAGGGAGAGTTAAATCCACTTACTACATTTTTTCCTAGGAAGCCCTTCTCACACAAGGGTCAATCATGAGGTCGCATTGAGACTAGAAAAGTTACTCACCCTGCTTTGTTGGTCTTGGTGTAGAGGTTGTGCGTATTATGGGGGTCGCTTGAGAGGTATACCCATAATGATGAGTGGAAGCCTTTCAGGTTGATTTCGGGCTAGATACCCTGCCCTTCCGCATGGATCGGACTGACAATTATTTCCATAGGAATCACTATAGCGATTGATAACCTTAGTGGCTTATCTTTTTAGGGTCTTTACACAAGATGACTGTGGAGGGGAAAGTCTTCAAGGTACCTGGAATCGACATTGGCCAAACTCACTCAGGCTCCTTGGAGGGTATACCCATGATTATGTGTGGAATCTTGCACCAAGGTGTAAGTCCGTTAAGCAGGTCGTCAACGTAAATTTTCCACCCACTTTATCTTAGCCCCTTCTTACTTTGTTCCTGCAACATTGGATTTCATCACCAACTAGTGAGCTCATTGCGAGAAGGTTTTGTTTGCTTGCTTGATTACTAGATTTTTAGCATGTGATGTTTGTTTTCCCTAGCATACTCTAGGTTGGATCTTTGTTTTAATGGCGTCATTTCCTGAAATGACCAATGAAGGAACCCCTACTCCAGGGGAACCTTTTGTTTTTCCTTCTTATGGAAACATTGGACCTCCTCACATCACTACTTTGAGCCTTTCGGGTCTCACAATTGGATTACTAGTATGGTTGTTTTCTACTCAGGTAATCCTAAATGCAGTAAGTGCTTCGGTCGTAAGCACTTCCCCCCAAGAACATCAACCTCATGTTGATCCTTCACCGTCTTCACCAATAAGATCTTCTTCGCCTTCTTCACTTGTGAGGTCTTCTTCCATTTCATCTTCTTCGTCGAGTGAAAGATCTCAATATAGTAACTTGGTGGATAAGAAGAAGAAGAAACGAAAGAATAAGAAGAAGAAAAATAAGCAAGGATCCAAACTTCCAACCACTGTCAAACATGTTGGAAAGAAACCAGTTACTGTTAATCGTGTTGGGAGTGTTGATGATGTCAAGATCACCCAAACAACCCATAAGCCAACGTACCCTTGCAATATTTGTAAGGGTATCCATCTTCTTAAGGATTTCCCTAGTCTACCCAATGTTATAGAAGTATGGTCTACACACCTTGACCAACCCATGTCGTCAGCCTCTGAACAACATGCTAATGACCTCCCGTCAACTAGTCATGATACCGTTGGGAAGAAAAAAAGTAGAGTCAAGTTCTCGTGTATGTTATGCAAAGGGAGTCATCTAACTCACCTTTTCCCTCGTATGGACAAAGCCTCGAAATTACTGGAAGACATGACTGTTTCACAGCCTCAACTTCCAGTTGTTGATCGTAAGTTTTCTCTCAACCCCCCTATAGTTGATGGAAAGATCACTCCGTACCTGTCGCCGGTAAATCCGATTGATCATGTCGTCAATATGGTCACATCCTTAATTGAACCATTTGACAAAGTGGTTGATCCAATACCATCCTCGGTCAATCCCTCTCTCCCCTCAGAGAGTGAAACTAAAGCAGTCAATCCAATCCCATCTTCGGTCGATCCCACTCTCCCGTTAGAGAGTGTCACCCAAGTGGTCAATCCGTTTCCACCTGTCGAGCCCATTCTCCCCTTGGAGAATGCAACCCACGTGGTCGATCTGATATCGTCATCAATTGATCCTACTCTCCCACTAGAGAGTAAACCCGATACTGCCCACATTTTTCTCATTAATACAGACTCTATCATGTCAGCGGGTATTCCTCCTTCTCCCATGAAACCCCCTCCAAGTAATGAGGCCATCCTTTTTAATTGGGGTGTGATAACTAGACCTTGTCTTCCCTCTCACATTCCTTTCCAGATTATAGTGCAAGTTTGTGGTTGGGACGTTCCTCAGATGTTGATAGCTGAAGGTGCATCTGTTAGCATTTTGTCCTCTTTTGCTTGGAAAGCTTTGGGTTGTCCTCAGCTTGTCCCAGTTACGTAGAATTTGTTATCTTTTAACAGAAGAACCAATCAATCTTTAGGGACCCTTCCTCTATTTCCTGTAACTTTGGGAGGGAAAACTTTCTTTATTGATGTCATGGTCGTCCAAGACCCCTTGGATTTTTATTTACTCCTTGGACGAGATTATGTCTATGCTATGAAAGCTATTGTGTCTACTCTTTTTTGTGTGATATCTTTCGCTCATGATGGACGAGTTGTAACTGTTGATCAACTTTCATTCATTGACCCCGCCTGGATTGCCTCCTTGAATGGTTCTTATATGCAAATGACATCACCCCCGCCATAGGTCAATTATGTGGCATTGTCGCCCATGGCTTCAACTTCTGATGACTTAGATCCATTAGTTGACATGGTGATCTCTTTTATAGGGTTGTTAGAGCCTGATCTCTTTACTCCTGTCGCGACCCTCGACATGGTGTAATTCCAAAGTGTGTTTCTTCCTTCCAGTGAAGACCTCTTGGAAGCCATGACCGAGTTTTGTCCCTTGACATGGTGTCCTTCCAGAGAATTGTCCTCTTGGAATCCATGATCAGGAAGACTCCAAGGATAGTTTTTGTGTCTCTGAGGAAACCTCGTTAAAAAATGAAACAGATCTCTTTGAGCATGATTTTCTGATTTTAAGCTCATTAAAAAATGAAACCAACTTTGAGCACAGTTTTCTGATTTCAAGCTCATTAAAAAATGAAACCAGCTACGAGGATAGTTTTACTTCTCTATGGAAACCTCGTTAAAAAATGAAATAGAGGTTACGAGGATAGTTTTTTCATCTCTATGGTAACCTCGTTAAAAAATGAAACATAAGTTATGAGCATAGTTCATGTTTCTGTGTCAAGCTCATTAAAAAATCAAACAAATGTCTGGGGCTTATACCTAGAGTCATGAGCATAGTTCTTCGCATGTGTCAAGATCATTAAAAAATGAAACAACTTCCCCCTCTCTATTTGAGTCAAGCCCTTCGTCTAGTATTTGAAGCTTCTTTTCATCTTCCTATGTTGTTTGATGAGTCAGATCTTGGGGGGCAATGCCTTCAGCCTCTGGACTTCATGTTAAAGTTAAGCCGCTAGTTTCTTAAGCTGGGGGCTAAGTACCAACCATCCCTGTGTTATGCGTTAGGAAGTCCAAGCATAGTTTTCTATAGTTCAAGATTGTGTAAAAATGAAACCACTTACCTCAAGCATAGTTTCCTCTGGTTCAAGCTTGTCTAAAAATGAAACCAGGCCCAAGCATAGTTTTGTTTTTCTTTACAGCTTGCGTAAAAATGAAAACAATCCCGAGCTTAGTATTTGTTCTTTCTCGTGCTCATAATTCAATGAGAATCTAATTGAGTATAATTTTATCACTTTTTCGGACTCGTAAAGGTTATACGAAAAAGGAACCCACTGGAGTTCCCTTTAATCTCTTTTTAGACTCTCTAAACATGAAAAGATTGCCGAGCAACCTTGTTCTTTTCACGCTCGTTAAAGTATTTGAAGAAAACGTTTGTTGAGTGATAGTTTATCTATTTTTCGGTCTCATCAAGCTACTTCACGAAAAAGGAACTGAGAGAGTTCTCTTTAAGTGTTTTTAAGACTCTCTAAACATGAAAAACCCCTGAGTTTTATTTCATTGGACTCATAAAACAAACATTGAAAGGTCCATGTGGGACCGAACCACTCCTTCCTAGGGTTCATTAAACATACTCCAAGGGACTCATCCGAAGGATGAGCTTACATTTCAAGAATATGTTATCCTCCTCACGCTTGTGTAAAAATAAAGAGGTACTCACCAGAAATGGTGGGGGGGGGAAATTGGGAAAGAAATATGTCTAAACTTGTATTCCATGGAAGAGTCATTTTTGAACATGACACCCTTTCACTCACCTTGTGTCTAGGTTGGAAAATCCACTTATCTCTTGATCATACTCCTTTATAATATTACAAATTGGTTTGTGATCCCTGTTGTTGAGTCAGTGTTCCCAAGATAGTTGTTGTGTCGTCAATATGTTCAAAAAGATGTCCAACCTGGAAATCCTTCTATTGCGTCATCCATTTCCATAGTCCTTAAGCCTTCTATTGTGTCGGCCATCCCTGAGTCAGTCCTGAGTTACTCATTACCTTGATCTACATCAAATATTGTTACTTGTTTCATGTCATTGATGTGGGATACATTAAGGCCCTTCTGTGACGAGTCTTTTCCTGTCGACTTCAACTCATTATCCAAGAATTAGACTTATAAACTAATTGGTACCTTGGAAATTGCATGCCTCAATGGAAGGTATTATCAATCCAAGAGTCACTCTCATACTGCAAATGAGAGTAAGCTTGGTAACATAGAAATGTAAATGGATTAAAATAGTTTGCTTAGGTGGATCAACAAGAGAAGAGTAAAAAGGAGGGAATTAGACTGCTGCAAATACATTCCATTGGGCATGGAGTCATAGCATCCTACAGATCAAAGGCAATCAAGCTGCCTACCAGAAAAAAGGCTTATGAAAAGATGGATAGAAGAATAGAAGGTAAACAAAGAGAAGAATTACCACATAACAGAGATCCTTTCTGTAATATAGATTGAAGAGTGCTTTAACAATAAATTGTGATTAACAAGCAATTACCACAAATCCTTTGCAGATCATGAATTCATTAACCAAAGGCCACTTTTGATCTTCAAAATTTGTAAATATTATTCAAGAAAGAAGACAAGATAAAATGATAACAAAGAACACAAAGTCTGATAAGAAACTCTCATGAATCTCTAATGGTATAAATGTTAATCCTAAAATGCCCACAGGCTTACAAAATGAACACACACAGGAAAAACTGCCTACTCCTACTCTCTCTAGCCTCTCTTGGCTCATCCCCCAAGACTTCTCCAAGAGATATTTCCTTATTTAAATAGAAAATAGCATCCAAATGAACTAAGGAGGTTGAATCCCATCTCCTCCATTGGATTCTAAGCCTTGGAGATAGGTGGCAACAATCAAAGAGATAAAAATCCAACAAACTACTAATTTTTAGGAATTTGTTGGAAGTCATTAATGAAATGTATCAACCTTTGCATGAGGCCTTTGTTGGAGATAAATATTAGGTGCAGGTGTCCCTTGACATATAATGGATCCTTGAGAAGTAATTTGAACTCTCCTTGACATGTGGCAACCTCCCAACAAGGCGAATATCAAAACCGTGACCACTACAGAAAATTAGTACGCAGCACCACTGTGCAGAGTACACAGCGCCTACTTCTATATCCAATATCTCTAAAACAAAAACACATTTTGAAAAACTGAGAGAGTTTTTTGTTATTTGGAATGTTATGAACAAAAAACTCCTCCATTTTTCAAAACTACATTTTCAATTGTTCAGAATCCAAGTTTCAAGTTAGTGACTAAAAACTGGTAAAATAATTATGCATAATTTGTTTTCTGCCAGAAATATTAGGTAGCGCATGTAGGTAGCGCCACGACTGTGTTGCAGGTTTAGGTAGAAATTTCAAAAAGAAGTTCCTTCAATATTGAACATGTGAAGAGTAGTTGGTGGTCTTTTATAATGTCGAACCCATTGTGTTTAGGTGTCTTGGCAGTATAGTAGGTTGTGCACTTTACCACTGAAGGAGTTAACACATTAGCAAAAATCCAAAACTTTGATAGCTAGGCCTCTTCTAGATGAGGATTCTTGTGCTAACAATGAGTTTCCTCACTTTCGACAGTGGGTTTTCATTATTGACCCCTGATCGAGAGATTTCGTCGAGTGTTCGACCTCGGCTCATTCATTCACATTCGTTGAATTGTACCAGCGTACCTTGGGAGTCATTGACATTAATGGCGATTTACCACGCACTTGTTAATGATATACACTAATGATCGGTAATCAAGTGGTTTCTACCATGTTCGACTTCAGCACATGTATTCACATGGTTAGATTCATACTATAGAGTGGTGGAGATGAAGACCCTGGATATTTTCTGACAGATCCAGGTTGCGTTGTGTTAGGATATTTAGACACTTAGGAGTTAGTTAAGATCTACTTGGTCTAATATGTCGTTAGGTAAAAGTGTGTTTCTTTAGTATGCATTAGTATGCATTTGTAGTTAGGA
>JZKD02S0073833.1:10250-25362 GCA_000966675.3 Picea glauca | reverse complement strand
GAGGAAAGGAAGGTTCTAGTACGAGATTTAGTTGAAGAATCAAATCAATTGGAGGGGGGTCTATTTCCTTTTTTAACGAGCTTGACATAGACAATGAACTATGCTCATGGCCATATCTTTCATTTTTAATGAGCCTGACACATAAAGGGAATTATGCTCAATACCCTTGACGATGGATTCCAAGAGGTCTTCATCATATGGAAGAACAACACTCTGGAAGGAATACATGTCAAGGGACTCGGTAGGGGTAATGAGGGGAATATCAAGCTACAAATCCCTTATTGATTGGTTCACCATGTCAACTACTAGATCCAAGTATGAAGAAGGAAAGAATACAAAGAGAGGATCCTTCTCATTCAGAGTTGAATGCATGGGACATGATGCCACATAATTAACCTATGGTGGGGGGGATACCACATGCATATAAGGAACATTTAGGGAATTTGGGTGGTCGACAGTCAGATCAGGACTAACGAATGAAATTTGCTTAATGATCACAATGTTTCCATTATGAGGGAAATGCATCACTCAAAAGAGTGTGGACATAACATATTTCATAGTGTAGACATAGTCCCACCCAAGAAGAAAATTAAAATCCAAGGGATTTTGAACTACCATAACATCAATACAGACAATTTTCCCTCCTAAGGTAATGGGGATATGAGTAAGTATCCCTAAAGGTTCATTTTTTCTTCTATTAAAATCCATCATATGATGGGTGACCGACACAAGTTGAGGGGAACCAATAGATTTCCAAGCAGTTGAGTATAAAATTATGACATAAGCACATTTGTCTATAATAGTATGATAAATGTTCTTATTGCAAGTCCACATAATGATTTGAAAAGGAAGGTAGGAAGGAATATGAGGATCCGTTAGTCTATTCCAATCAAAGGAAATGATTTCAGTGCTTGGAGGGGGTTTCGTTGAAATAGGTGCAATTCCCCCTTGTTGAGAGGAATCTATAGTGACAAGAAGAACCTGAACGGTATCGACTTCAATCTCCAAGGGAAGAGTGGGATCGGCTGATGATGGAATCAGATCAACCACTTCATCAACCAATGGTGGGTCGGGAGAGGACTCATGGGAAGCAGTTGGAGGTTGTTGCTAGAAAACAACAATGTCTTCCAACAATTTTGAAGCTTCATCCATATGAGGGAAACAATAAGTGTGATGCATTTCCTTGCATAACCAACAAGGAATATTGATCTCACCCTTTTTCCCCCTAACTGTATAATCATTGGTTGATGGGTTTTCATAAACACGATCTCTAGAGGCCGACGACATGGGTTGTTGGGAACCCATAGACCACACTTCTAAGGCCTTGTAAATACTAGGGAAATTTATAAGAAGGTGGTCACCCTTACAAGTTCTGTAAGGGAATTTGGGCTTACGACATGTGTTGATAGGTTTTCCAACATCATCAACACTCCCAACATGATGAAAAATGGTTGGTTGTTTTCTCCCTTTCTTATCTTTCTTCTTCTTAATCTTCCTTTTCTTCTTCTTCTTATCCTCCTAATTACTAGCATCAAGGATTTCACTAGGAAAAGAAGAAGGAAGGGAAGAAGACACAATGGGAAAAGAAGAAAAAGGTTCAACATGAGGTTGATGTTCTTTGGGTGGAGGGATTTCATTCAAAGAACCAGGATCATTTGGGATCATTGGAGTGGAAAACAAAAATATCAGTAATCCTATGGTGAATCTAGGAAGACTGAATGTAGCAATATAGGAAGGACCAATGTTTCCAAAACAAGGAAAATCAAAAGGTTTTGCATGAAAATGGGTTCCTTGGTCAGTATTCCCAAGAACTATATCCATAGAAACAAGCTCAACCTAAGTTTTGCTAAATCAAAGAGCACACACTACCAAAATCCCTATAATATAAGAGTAAGAAAACAACTCCCTTGTAACAGGGAAAAAAGGAAGTAAGGTGCTTTCAGAGACGAGAGATGAGGCCATCAACGAAGATATGAGAAACAATTATCCACAACTACTTCATAATGGAAATCCATAGGTGCAAGTATCAGATGCAACCAAGTACCCTCCTAAGGAGCCAAAATCGTGTGTTTCATGTCTATCTCAGGTACTAACAATACCACCACTACAGTGGCCTGGGAAGGTAACCTAGGAAAATTAGCTAGGGCTACCACTTCATTCTTGGTGGTTGGGTGGAACAGTCGTGGGAGAGGGCTTCTACGAATGGGAAATGAACATAATACCAATTTCTTATACCTAAAACAACTCAGATAGTGGTGTCACCCCGAGGACTTGCCACTACTAATATTTCTCCCTTAACTCGCATAACCCCACTAAGAGAGTGTTGGGGACCAGTCCAAGCACTCTTCTCGACTTCTCCTACAGCTTGAATCTTGTGTTAGAGGAGATTTCCAAAAAACCACTTTACAATACTAATGTATTTTCTCTCATTAGTGCTCCTAGTTTTTTTCAGTGGCATTGGAGAATTTACTCTCCACCCTACAACCAAGGCCCTACAACCTAGGCTTTTGATCATTTTCTAATAAAGAAAAATTCTAGTTTATTTTAGATTAGGTACATTTTTTCTTTTATGGTTGTTGTTACTCAAAAGGGGTAAATGGAAGTGAAACTTATGATGTGATCACTCTAACTCCAGGAAGACTTCAAAAGAAAAATTGAATGGAATGAAATATTTAGTTTTGATGAAGCCTATCTACAAAAAGGATCAAGAGGTTTCAAGCAAAGAAACAAGTGTAACATTCAATGCAAGAAACATGAAATTTTCTTTGTCCCTGAGGTGTAGGACAGTCGGTGACAGAGTGTGTTGTTAAGGTGCTTCGTGATGTTAAAGTCACCAGTTCGAAACCTATGGGGAAAAAAAATCCAACCATGTTAAAGGTTGGTGTGGCTCAGGCCGGGTGCGATCCCCGGGTGATTTTGATGGCTTAGATGCCCCCGAGTCACAGTTTCTTAGCCACAGGTTAGTCCCACATGTCACGGACAAACTAACAAAAAAAAAAGAAAAACATGAACTTCTCTTTGAATGAAAAAGGTGTTTGGCATATGTGTCAAAGAGACTAGGATTTTTTTTTAAATGCAATTTATTTTTCTTTAAAATGCTAGCTCAAACATGCTCCACCCACTAACTATAATGCAATTATTTTTTGGTTTTCCGATTCTTTCAAATGAAATGAACAAAAATTAATGAAACTTTTTTTTTCTTTCAAATGAAATGAAAAGAAATAAACGAAAATGCAAAGGATCACACAACAAAAAAATGCAAAATGAAAAATGCAATAAAGTAGGTCGGGAAGCATCAAAAGAACTCAAAAGTTACTACTGGGACAAATCTAAGAGAGATATGAAGGAGTGGAGGAAAGGAAAAACAAAAATATGGGCCTTGTTTCAATGATGGCCCTTCAAAAATTGGCCTTCAAAGCCTGGTCACTCCCTGTTAATGTCTACAGGGAGACCACAAAGCTCTAGCCACTCCTTGAAAAGGGATAGAGGGAAACCACTCGGTCTTGGTCTCTCCTTGTAGTGTAATTCTCAGGATTTTCACCTCCTATAGTGGAGAAACAAGCGACCAGAAGGGGTTGGTTGCTCCCTACAATGGATAATAAGTCAGGTGTGCCAGAAGGCTGAAAAATATTGTTGTAGCATAAATGAACCCTGGAGGGGATAACTCCCTTAGGCTCTTCCTATACCTAAGACAAAATAGAGATGCAAATGATAGATTTTCCTAGATCTAATTAATATACGAAAATGATCGACAAGTAGATGGAATGGAAGGATTACTCGGTGATCTGACCGTTATCCCAGGATTCCCTTCACTCTTACCATATTAGATATGCACACATAGAGAGACAATAAAACATTTCACAAGATCAAACTAATCATGCATCAATTAGTGATAGATCTAATAATGTATCATAACACATGAAAAAATTAATTCTCCACAAGGAAATATAACAATTACATACACATCCAGGTAGAGGGAAACATATGCTACATCTTCTATTGATAAAAAGAAATGGATTACACCTTACAAAGAAGTTGATGCATTCCTTTTCCAAATTCCTTTCCCAAGCTCTGTAATCAAACTACCAGAATAAGTTTTCTTTCTCCTCTCTTCCTCCCTTTTCCCATGAGATACCCCCATTATTTATAGGATAGTAGAGATAATATCAAAGGGTAGTTTGGATAATATCTCCATGCCCAAGATGAAAACTCAAGGTCGAACCAAAAAAAATCTGGGTTTTAATATGATCTCTCGAAACAAAGCCTGAATGGGGAGTTACAAACCTGGTTTCACCCTACATTCTTGCAGGGAGAAACCAGACACATTTTGTAAGAGGATAAGGAGTGACAAACACTTTTTGGTCACGTGTTGTAAAATGGAAACCAAAGACCATAAAAAAAGGAACTACAAACTTAGGGGAAAAGTTGTATGATTATGTGTTTCATACTGCTAACCCCAGATGATGCCCATCAAGTGATCAGGTAGAAAATAACGGTATAGCACCTATTCTTTTAGATTTGGTCTCAAAAGAGTAGTTTGGATTCCTAAAGGGAAGGAAGATTCATGAGGCCATTAGAGTTTCATGGGAAGGTCTACATAGTATAAATACAAGGATATTAAACAATGTAGTGGTAAAAATTGATTTATTAAAGGCTTATGATAGGGTGAGTTGGCTCTGTATACGACTGCTTCTTACACACTTGGGGTTTGAAGTCCCTTTTATCAACTGGTTTATGAGATTCATTTCTTCCACTACCTTTTTTGTCTTAATAAATGGAGTAACTTCCCCTTTTTTTCATGCAGAGAGAGTTTTAAGGCAAGGGTTCCCTCTCTCTTATCTTCTTTTTCTACTGGTGGTTGAAGGTCTTAGCAGACTATTGTCAGATGCAAAATCTCACGGTCTTTTTTGGGGTATATATATTTCCCATACTCTATATCTTTCACATATTATTTTTGTATATGATGTTATTTTGTTTTGTGATGGACAAAGGGGTGATATAGAATCTCTCTACAACATTTTGGGACTTTTCTCAAGAGCATTGGGCATGAAAATTAATGAACATAAGAGATCTTGTCAGTAAATTATATGGCCAAGGAGGATCCTAATCTCTATAGATCCTTTTTCCCTTTTGAGGTAAAGGACATCAACTTGGGTCTAAAGTATTTGGTTTTTCAACTAAAGCCAAACTGTTATCTAAAATCATATTGGGCCTGGATGATAGCTAAATCGGAGAAGAGATTAAAGGTATGGAGTTTCAAGTGGTTGTCTAGAGCTTCCAGGCTAGTTCTCATAAAGTCAGTACTAGAATCCATCATGTTCTATTGGATTTCATTAGCATGGATCCATAAATGGATACGTGAGAAGCTTCAAATATTATGCTTTGAATTCCTATGCGTTGGGACTCAAGACAAAGTGGTGCTCCTATTGGTTAAATGGGAAACTTTGGCCATTCCAAAATATTTGGGAGGTTGGGGATTCAAAAACATATTCCTGTTCTCAAGAGCCCTCATGGAAAATTCTATGTGGAGTATGATTTATATAGTGAGATTATGGACAAACGTAGTTAATAAAAAATATATTCACCCAAATTTAGTCATGGATTCGATTAGGAATCCACAAAAACAAAGTGTTGTTTTCTCTATAATATGGAAGGTCATTATACAATATTTCTCTGTGGTGGGGAATGGTATAGTATGGCAGGTAGAGAATGTATCATTTGTTTGTATTGGTTCATATCAGTGGCCTGGTAGAGAGGTTCAACACATATTTCCACTATAACTAATCCAAGAACTACACACACAAGGTATGTTCTATCTAAACGAGGTGGTTGATCAAGGGCGTACCTCTATATGGAGTCAAGAGTGGTATGGCCCAACCCATTTGGATCTAGAAGGCATAGATTATTTTAGGGGCGAAATTTCGCTCATGGGCGAAATTTTAGTATTTAAATTTATGAAGGGGCGAATATTGTATGAAGTAGATTTTAAGAAAAAAATAAAATTAGCCAAAATATTAAATTAAACAACATATATGGTAGATGATTCGTCCCATAGAGAAAATCGGAAAATTCGGTGCAAAGATGGTTCACCCTCTCGATTTCGTGACAAAATTTCCAATTCGCCTAGATTTTGTAGAATCTAATTTTTATGGTGGGTGAATCGCCCTGCATATCCTAGAATCAAGGATTTAGGGTAAATATTTCATCCCCATCTCCTCGAATCAAGGGTTTATGGCATTGATTTCTCTCATACGTTTCAATGGGAAGGATTTCTCCTATGTATATGTAAATGGTCATGTCGGTTGGCCTTGACTCAAGCCACCCATTTTTTCTAGTGATCCAACGATAAACAGGGGTGGCGGAGAGAGACCGTAGACGTACAACAGACTGTAGACGTGTGAAAGTTCTTAACTGTAGTTACCAGTTGGTGAGTTCTTCTTGTCTCATTATTTGGTGTGTGTGCTTGTTTTAAGTTTATTTCCATAGAAACATTGTCGATATGCATTCTCTTAATGTCTTTGTTGTTCATCTAAACCAAATTGTTGTTCATATGACCTCTACATCACCTTTTTCTTTATTTTTTTCCATGGATGGCTATTGGAATTGTATCCCCCACTTTTTTTTACAATCTTAGGATTCAATGGCTATGATTCTCTACCTTCTTGAGATTATTTTAGTCTTATGAGCATCAATTGTGACTAATTCCACATGCATTTCAATGGATAACTGAATTTGGTAACAATATGATGTGTAAGTCCTCCTGGACACAAGGTGTTTGTGTGCCTAAGATAAGTTTAGTTTCAGGGACAAGAGACAGGATTTGGTGGAGCCAAAAGTTCCTAGAAACTCAAAAGAGATAAAAACCATTGACAACACCTTATGTGGTGACATAGACGTAGCAGGTGGTGACATGTTATTCTATGAAATTTTCATAGCTTGGGATGTCCAATGTGGAACTGAGTTGCTAAAAATCGGCATGGTGTCAACTGGAGGAAGTAACACAGGTACAATTGATCCAAAACACATATGGTTGGGAGATGATGACACTGGTTGGAGTTGAGTTTTGGGATAATTCTTATTCACACTTTGCAAGAATGGAGAATTCATGAGTAGTTTAGACCACGCTGGACCAATTCTTCACCATTCTTGTTAATTGGGAGATTAACCTTGTTGTTACTCCATTCCTTTAACTGGTATGGTGATGAGAGGAAATTCATAGGGAAATACCATGTTGTTATTGGGGACATGGCACTATTGAGAGTTATGGAGCAAAAGATAGTTTTTTCCTTGTTGCTAAACAATTGGTGAAACTTCCAATGAGAGAAATTGCACTAGAACTCTTCTTGCACCGACCTGGTTTACCATATTGGACTTTTAAGGGACTAAGCAGTAGTGAGGGGGGGTGTATGGACTTGCAAGTGATGGAAAGAAGAGTTTTTTGCAATGTACAAGAGTTGGTTTGGGTACTGGAAGATAATTATATGAGATAGTAATGTCCAATTACATTACTAATTGGGTTGGGACTGCGATTTATTGATATAGAGTCTATATGCAATCTTCCCTTGTTGCTTCATTTCCCATCTTGTTGGTGGATCCTACATGAGTTGGTTCCTATGTATGGTAGGAAAACTTCTCTTATGGAGATATGTCCCCAAGTTCTTTCATTAATAGATAAGTAATCTATTGTTAATGGTTGTTTCCATGTGTGAATATTGTGTGTTCGATGTAAGTGTGGTTATGAATTAAAATATTCCAAGATGTTATGAGTTGTCTGGAAAGAAAATATATGCAGTTATTAAGGCTATTACAAGCATCAATTATTATGTATTTTTATGTTGAAATATTCTATTGGTATTCTATTATTTGCTTCCATGAATTCAATGGGAAATACRTGAATTCTATAATGGAAAGATTAATTGAAATGAATTTTTTTATTAATCAAGTATGGAGACTATTTCTTGTTGGGAAATTATAGAGATTGTTGTGTATTACAMGTTAATTCTATTGCAGATGATGATTGCATAGATAGGTATTGGTTGCATGTGAATGAAAATTCTATTAGTAAGACTGACACAAACTCCGTTGTGATTTCCCTTAAGATMTTTGTAGTTTCAATGTTAAATACACTTGAMAATGCAAAGAAATATATTATAAGGTTGTGGGAAGCCCATTTGGACTCACCTGCATTTTGTTGAGCWATGTGGATGAGGTGAAACAGTGYCTGGTTTATGGTTTCACTTTTAAGAATGAGGCATATGGTGACCTTGGCTCAATGTGGGGTYCTGAGGCATGCCACCAATCTTGAGACTCAACATACATGMAAAAATGGGGTTCTTTTGCAGATTACAAGAATTGATGAGCAAATAATCCAACCATTCASGGGTAAAAAGAAATAAAATTTGKAGCAAAGTGAGTTTAACTTCCAAATMTTCGGTGATATTTTTTGAGACTAAACAATTGTTTATAGTCATAAGTTTGTATATGAGAAATCCTCAACTTAATTTGAGGGATACAATACTCATGAAGATTTCATCCCTCRTGTATARAAGATTCCAAGTTCTAGTGCAATCACTTCTTCYCTACACTGGCTGTAACTTTCCCTTATTTATTCCTAGTTCATTTAGAAATTTCATCAAACATATARCACGTGTGTACCCAAATCAGCCAACGGATAGTCTCATTCAGCCATATGTGGARCAAGTGAATGAAGTGTGAATAATTCYCAAGGCCTAATCCATGTGTCAAATAAACAATAAGTGCATGCCAAATAACTCCACAAGATACATGTKCATAATGTTTCCCAATTTATACATGATACTAAACCCCAAAACTAATGATCAAGCATCTCAAATATCCTCRGATGACAAACCTTCATGATAAGCTCYGTATCTATTTAGTTCTTGTGAAAATCTACTGAAAMATRTGAYCATAKCAGAATTGAAGATGAATGTTGGTGGAAACAGATCTATATAAATTCTTGGCAATGTCCCCCTCAAATTGATTGTCATAGAGTTTCTATCATTTACTATAGGTCTGAGAATAAAACAAAATTGTCTCCCATTAGAATATATCAAATGGAATAAATTACCAAGAATATMACACCATTGAGCCTATACAACATGTTTAGTATGAGAAATTCCAATTTGATTCAAAGGTGAGTGCATGATCAGTTTGGATCATTGATGTGAGTATGATGGTGAAYAGGCTACAAATAATACATTCAAAYGTGGCAAAAGTTTTGAACCATTCTACCCTATTTTGAATCTTTTAGCCATTTGAGTGTCTTCATCATTTCTTCTGAATSGGTAGATCTGGTGGTTATTTTATCATTTTGACTTAGGAAAATCAAATCCTTACARCAACAAATTGTATATGATATAGTCTAGCTAAGCCTTTGAGTAATACCACTATAGTATCTTGTGATTGCATACAAATTGTYGAGGATTGAGTTAGACRGACTTGAATTGACARATAATATTCCTTGCACTTTTGATAAGGTGAAGTCCCCACTATCCATAATTTCATCCACTCTTTCTCTRCTAGCAAGTTCAATATWTGACCTTGGKTTGAAAGGTTCTTCATCTTCAATATCTACCAAACTTCTCTCATTTTCAGAGTATACATTTTTTGGCCTRCTTCTTTGAGGAACAATACTTGAAGCCTCTTCCTTCAAACCCCCAATGCCAATTTCTCCCTTTAAACTRGACAGACCAGATACATCATGTTGCAAGGATTTCCTAGGCTTTAAGTCCACCYGTTCCATCGAAGAATYGATTACCAAGGAAAGACARTGASATTCATGCAMTTCCCCAKAATCTTTYATAGGAAGATTCATATACAAAAGTATTGCTTCTTTTCATATCTGAGCAATAGMAAAAAAMAAAAACTTTGAGTAYARACTAAAKATAAACACATCTCACAGATGGTGGAAAAATATTTGTCTGAGGMTGCAAAAGAGCGTTTATAATATCAGAAGGAATTTTTTGAGTTCTCAACATATTCCCCTGCAATCCAAGTAGATAGACTRTGATGCTAAGAAAATTCACAAGAGACCTCCCAAGCTATGGTCAAAACARAACTKCTTAATAAGCATGGAGTACATTTCAACCTTGAATTTCACCATCTCAAATTMAAAAATCAATGTTTCTACTAGGCMAACTTTCTTGATTGTTGAAAACATTGTTCACATTGAAGAAAAAMAYTCCACTGTCATGTCCTTACAATGTGTAACATAAAAAAAAWAAAAAATCCTGGACCAGCCAYRGGAGGCTAATATATCAAAACTTATGCTTTCATTTGTTTTAGATTGCATAGGCTAAAATCAACACAACAACATTTCCCATCCTTGAAATGATAATCTKTGTATACATGCTTCAAGACAAAATTCTTGGCCAATGATRTTGGATGTGACATCCATGGCAACATGGAAGTCATCACAAACACACASGGGTTCTAATGTTTTTATACTTCACTTTCAAGATGTTTTTAAACACCAAAAGGAAGAGCYAAATCCCATCACAGAGAGATTTGATCCTTCTRCTTCTGCTCCAAATCATGTAGCAAGTAAAGTGCGCTAGGCATATATCATGTTTCCTTGAAATTTTGTGATCAGTGAAATTTTGTTGTGGGTTGTTGTCTRAAATTTTGTGATCATGTAGCAAGCAAAGTGCGCTAGGMATMTAAAATGATCACTGATCACCCTTCCATAATGTTATTTTTATCCCTTTCCAAGAAAAKATTTTCATCATAGAAGGGTTTATTTTTTTTAGATGATAATTCYAKTTTTGATGAGTCTACTCTAATYAGTTACAGGTTTAAAAATCACTTCTTTATTCATCACCAGTTTCACGCACTTGATCTAACACCCTCATGTATCATGACTGTAACTGTTGGCTTCCTGCAAACACATTAGAYARTCTTGTTTGAGATATCATCTAGAGCTTGTTGTTCAAAGTTCAKAATAATGGATGTTGATTGGTGCAATATATGTGCAATACCATATTTCTATATCTAGATATCWWATGATATTGTGAATCCTTTAAGTTAYAGTATCTGTTGTGGATTTTAATTTTGGATATCCTGAGATGCCTATGGTGCCTTACTTTGAGTTGCTATTACAACTTTGTTGTGAATATTCTTTGATTTGGTTGTTGAATGTTAAATCTTTGAAGAGCCCTGAAAACTATAATAAAATGCAGGTGAAGCTTGAAGGAGATATACATCAGGGTATAGCTCATTACAAGAAGGCATTACTTTATAATTGGCACTATGCATATGCTATGTATAATCTTGGTGTTGCATATGGTGAACTACTAAAATTTGACATGGTAAGTGTAACTTGAGTGTTGACTATCTTACTTGAACTAGACACATTAGTCTCAAATCTGACAAATATGCATTATTTTTAATTACTTTTCCTCATATGGATACAAGCTTACTAATTTGTTTTCAATAGTCCTGCTGATTCTAGTTGGTATTTTGAATTTTGTCTTTCTAGTGCCTTTTTGTTTTTACTATTCTATATTTTTTAGTGTGCAAATAAGGTTTTGAAGCTATCCATTTTTTATATGCATTGTGGATGGATGCAGTTTAGGCAGTTACTTGGCCTACGCCAATACTGAGATAAATACATATGCTTATTCTGATAATGTTTTTTTCATCTTGATAGTGGCATGGCTTTCTTTATTGTATATATTCAAGGTGTTTCGATGTTTATCTGTATATATGTATGTCTGTCTTAAAGAAATTGTGATGTATGAGATTTCCCTGCACTTCAATCCACATTGTGCAAAAGCATGTAATAATTTAGGAGTCGTATACAAAGACAAGGATAATCTTGACAAAGATGTGGAGTGCTACTAGGTGAGTTGCCTATATACTATTCGGTTTTTGATTGATTTTTCTCAAACTTCATTGTTTGTTGCAACTGCAAGATGAGGTGATGACTTGTTTTACTTAAGTGTCTCCTCATGTTCTGTAGATGGCTTTTTCGATCAAACATAGTTTTTCACAATCTCTTAATAATCTTGGTGTGGTTTACACTATCCAGGTTGGTTCATGTTTTACATACGGGGTCTTGTTTCAAATGTTAGAATGCTTCACATCTTTACTATACAACTACTTGCTTTCATGAATACAGGCTAAAATGGATGTTGTTGGAAGCATGATTGAAAAGGCTATAATGGAAAATCATTCATATGCAGAAGCTTATAATAATCTAGGTGACGATACCCAGACTTCAGTTTTCTAGTCTTCTCCAACTTTTCCCAGTAATTATTTAAATATAATCGCAGAGTTGTCCCTAAATGTCATATTAATTATTTCTAGAGATGAAACAATGTTCTGCATTAGTTGGCAGTGAATGTTAAATTGCAGTGGCATAAAATTGTTTATGTTGTTGGAGTTGTGTGTGCATGAAATTTACAAGCATGATTGATTGATCCAAATGTTTTTGCATCCTTCTTGGGCATGGAGTTACAAGCTATTGTAACTCTGGTTGTTTTGTGCAGTGTATGCGGACTTGAAGACTATTCTATGTTTGAGACTGTCATTGGTTACTTTTTTATTTCCTGTCGAGAATTAATTCCTTCCTATTTATCTGTATGCATCTTTTCTATTCTTGATGACTGRCTRTTTTTCTTAGAACAGTTTAATTCYTAGAACATAGATGGTTAATWTGATTTGTGTGTGTTCTTCCATATGAATTAAATTAGTATATTTGCAGTGGAAATTCAAGACACRGTAGAYGTCAGATAGYGCTTATAGGAAAACMACATCTATTGTTTTTTAATTCTGTTATGAGTTGCAAATGGTATGAAGCACCATTTGGATAGTGAGCCACRGATKCTTTTTTAGTCACCTACTAGTGTACTTCTTTGAAGCATGTATTTTGAACTTGAGGAGGGAATCACCTTACTTCWAMTTATGGTGAAATTTTCTTGTGTATCATTATGGATTGTTGAAACTACTTGAGTTGTTTGACATTGAAAATTGGGTTGATGTTTGGATAGTTTGGTAAATCTGKCTTGGTTGCATTTTCTCTRATTTTCTTCATACATTGAAATAGTTTCCACCTCATGCTTCAATTTYAKATTTGTCCCTATTGTCACTCAAAATGAACTTCTCAAAAGTTCATTTTGATTGATTTGGTATTGACGGTTCATGGATACATTAGCAGATTAACTTCTCATTGGAAGTTCATCTTTCAACATCGATGGCTCATGGATACATTAAAGGGTGAAATTTTCATGAGTTCATCGGTTTGGCATCAATAGTTCAAACTTCATGGATACATTAGGGGATGCAATTCTCATCGATAGTTCATAATTTAGCTAGGATGGTTCATGGATACATTAGAGGATGAGATTTTCATGAGTTCATTGTTTTGACATTGACGGTTTGCGAGTGCTTCGGCCAAACTTAGCAAATGGTCGCAGGTCTTCATTCGCATAGTTGAATATTGAAGATTGAATAGGTTATCTTTAGCAAGAAGAGGGTGCCCCCACTTGTGATATTCCAGGCATACCTTAGTGCTTTCAATTAGTTTTGTAGTGCCTTTCAGTGGCTTTTTAGTGATTTTAAAGTGCATGAGAAAGGCGCCTCCTTTTTTTACAATATCTTCTAAAGAAAGGGTCAACTTTATGTTGAAATTTATACCTATATCTCAGTCACTGAGATTGCTACCAATAAATTATCTTAAGTTTTAACAGAAAATATCAATGTTGATATAAAATCTGAATTTATGCAGTAACCTACAACTGAGATATAAAACATAAAATTTGCAGTGGAAACATACAGTAAACCAAGCATAAAAAATACATAGACACCAGAAGTACCCTGGAACCCCGGTGTGGAGAAAAACCAACAAAAGAGGGCTTCTTATTGAGGCTTATCAAGAATTTTATGGCAAAATAAAATACGAAAATTTCTTACAAAAAATTTATGGGGAGGGTTTTTCCTCTCCACATGCTCTGTACGACCCAACTAACTCAACACTCCTTGTTGTAGCTATAATAATGTATGGCCTCTGGTACATCCTGCTATTGACTGAAATTGCACCCAGAATTGGCCATGTTCTTTGTTGAACAGAATGGATGAATCTGGCAAGTCCTGGATGAGGATGTAGAGCCCTAACTCACCTTCCTTGCTACTATAAAACTTGGCCTGAGTTGAGACTAGTCCTAGCAGCCTCATATTTTCCTGAACTTGATCTCTTCCAGTTGCCTTTCTATACCAAAATCTCTCTCCTCAGCTGATGCTTTCTCCATCACAATTCTCCCTCCTTCCTCAGCCTCAAGAACCCCTTATTTTTCTCACTTGTTCACCCAAAAATGAGAATATGTTATGTCCTCTCACCCTCAACCTCCTTTCATCTACCTAGCAGCCTCCCATCCTCTTTGGCATGTGTGCCAAGGCTTGGCCTTAATGTCTGAGAGTTGGGGCTACTGGACCGCACTCTCCACTAGGAGGTGCACCCCCCCTTGGACATGGACCCACACTCCACTAGAATCCACCTTAGAGGTGCGTCCTCCTTGGTTTGGGTCCCAGGGGGGCAACATGGCAGTCATCAAAAACACACAGGGGTTCTAATGTTTGTATACTTCACTTTCAAGATGTTTTTAAACACCAAAAGTAAGAGCCAAATCCCATCAAAGAGAGATTTGATCCTTCTGCTTATGTTGTCTGAAATGTTGATAAAGATGACAATGTGCTTGTTACTCAATCATGTTATGTTTCATTTAACATTGGATCATATGAGGACAACATTGTGTGATGTTGTGCCTATGGATGCCTAGAATTAGCTATTAAGCAGACCATGGAAGTATGATAGGAATGTCATTCATAATGGCAATGAAAATACTTATAAAGTGTATAAATAAGGTAAGAGGCTTTACTAGAAACATAGCATAGTCTGAAAACACAAATCTAGGGGACTATATAGCATTTATAGGCCAGAGCTTTCATAATGAAAATAATCCCACAACAATGCATTTGTTTTCATTTGAGTCCATGGGATCTATTATTAACCTTCCTCACCATAAGATATGATGTGTGTGGTCATTTGAGTCCATGGGCTCTGGGATTGACCTTCCTAGTCATAAGATATGATGTG
>JZKD02S0073800.1:0-10631 GCA_000966675.3 Picea glauca | reverse complement strand
TTAGATGATTAATCACAAAGCAAAGGAAATAGACTTGCATGTAAAGTTAAAAGTGAAGAGTACTTGCAAGTATTGCTTAGACAACAAAAATAAGATGTATCAATGAAGATGATGCCCCAAATGCTTAGTGATTAATGAGTTGATTAAAGATTATTAAATTTTGAGTTACTCCTAGCTAAGTGTCAACCCAAAATTCTCCTCCCCCAATTACCAAATGGTTGTTGGATGCTCAAGAAGTGAGGCAACAAGGCCTATCCCAACTTCACAGGTCAACTCTAAAGATCCGAGTACTCCAAGAAAGGATGTCGTGCGTCATGAGACCATCACCGGCCTAGCACCTTCAGTTGCCTTGCTCAAACCCCGTTTTAGATGGCCAAGATGGTGAATTAAGGTGCTCTATTAAGTCTAGTATGTTATTATACCTAAGGACTAAGTATTTTAGGATGTTTAAGAGTGTTTAGGTGACTTTTACTTGCCTAAAAATAGTGAAATAAGCCCAAAAAAGAAACTTTGTTCAACCAAAAGATGTGTTCTAAATCACAAGATTGAAGCATGTAAACACATATAGAACATATAATCAATTGCTGAAATGCACAAGTTACTCCTACACCATTCACTTAATCATAAATGTTTGCAAGCTTAAAAGAAAAGAGTGCTTTAAAGAACAAGAACAACTTGCCAATGAAAAGATTTAAACTATCACCATTTACCCATGTGTGAATTGCATTAAGATAGATGTTATGAAGATAAACTTGCAAGATAAAAAGATTTAAAGCATATGAATGAATCTATGCCTCCATGGGCTTAAGCTAAGACTAATTATGTGAATGTGAGATCTACTTCTAGAATATTTTAGCCATGAACATGAACATAATAGAAAACACACACAACTAAACTAGCCTCACAGTTTTGGGGGTTGGCTTTGCCAACTACTCATCCAAGGTGTAGGCAACCATGAAAGAAAACTTGAAATGGAAAGCAAAAACATAAACCACTCACAATGGCACAAGGTGGAGGCAAGCCTTCCTTTTTTGTGCCAAGGGGGTTGGAAGCAAAAAAATGACTTTACAATGCTAGAAAGAGGTAGAGAAAGGGTGATTTTCGTTACCCAACCAAAGGATATGCCTTTGAAGTGTTGTGTGACCGAAAGTGGGCAGCATAACCCCTAAACCTGGTAAACACCTGCAAAAACTAGCAAGTTATTGCTTGCTGGAAATGTTGCACAACACAAAACAAACCAAGAAAAATTTATGTTTTTATGCAGAAATTTTTCACATACAAGTATCCAAATAAAAGTTGATTTAAAGTGACCTATCTATGATATTTAGCAACTGAAATATGGAATGAAATAGCAGAAAAATCAGATCTGAAAAACAATGGAGTTTAGGTAGGCTTTGAGAGTAGACTCTTCCTTGAGGCTATTCCAACAAAACCCTAGAGGTAAACCTGCAAATCTTGTGAGAAAAGCTACAAAATTAGATAAAATGTGAGTAGATATAGATGGTAAACAAAATACTTTGCAATACCCAAATAAACACTTCACTAGATCTATGATAATACTACCACAAATCTATCCAAGCAAAAAATAAACACTTCACTAGATCTATGATAATACTACCACAAATCTATCCAAGCAAAATAATTTGCTTGGAGTTTCTACTCTAGATCTATAAACTTAAAGCATGCACAAGAGAGAAAACTAGAACAAGATCACCTCAATAGTTGCAAGAAGTAACAAGAATACTCTTTGTTTCTCCAAATCCTCCAAAGCCTTTCTATTACTCAAGGGGAGAGTCTTGCAGCAACATGTTGCTCCAACACTCTCAAGAGAAAAATAGAAAGGAAGCAAAATGAACAAGAGAGAGAGAGAGAGATGGGGTGAAAATCCAGTAGCATAACAATAGCTCAAGATATGGTGAGAAATGAGTGAGGGAGGGGTTCTATTTATAATTGTGAAGGCAAAGCTACCCCTCTTGGATGAGTTACAAGTGTCACACATCAAAGAAAAGTCACTTTTAGGGTTTTGGTAAGTTAGGGTCTTGGCATGGATGGATGAAGTGGAAATGAGTTGGAGTAAGTTGGCAAGGCTTTGACAAGTCAAATGATGAGTTTTAGGGTCTAGGGAGACACACCAAGGGATAGAATAAGTCTTCCATTAATTTTTTTATTAATTTTTCACTTTTTGGAGACCTTCTAGAAGAGAGGCACACCACTCTAGGGAAAGTGATGTTTTCGCTTAATGGCTAGGTGAGGGGGTGATGTGAGGGTTGGAAAAGGTTAGGAAAAATCTCTCTCACCTTTATCCATCGTTACTTTACCCCATTTGCTCAAAATTACAAAAATGACATTTTTCCTATGTCCATGACTTAGCAATTAAAATTGTTGTTTTGACTGACTGAGACTCTTGGTGGACAAACACCTAGAAAAAGTTGTCCGACTGAGCTGAAACTTGGTCCAAGGGTGTAGGGGGTGTCTTTCCATTTATTTTGAGCACAAATGCCCCTAGCAAAAGCCCAAGGACCTAGTTTTTACAATATTTTCTCAAAAATAATTAAAATTAATTAATTAAATTACCCAACCTTAGGCAATTTTAATTACTTAAAAAAAAACTATCTAGACTCGACGGAATTCCGCGAAACTTTCTAAGATGTCATACATGATCATTTACATCATTTCTAAACACTAGCTACCAAAGGACAACTCCATAGGACACCTTTCACCACTTTGGAGGAATTATTGTTATTGTTGATGGGAGGGAAAAACTCAAGGGAAATTAATAAGGCTGAAAAGCCCAATTAATAACCTGAAGATAAAAAACTCTCAATGAAAGGAACTCTCCTAATGAAAAAATCCTCAAGTAACTGACCTAACTATGATCCATGCAAACCTATTACATTATTAACCCATGTAGGGGTACGGAAATTCCGTTTACAAAAATATGTGCTGGAGGCATAAATTGCCCAGTAGAACCAAATAATCTTCGACATATTAGCATCTGATGATGCATCCCTTCATGGCACATGGAGTTGACCCCCTAGTTGAATAGGCAGTCAAAAAGGCCTAACAACCTGGTTCTTCAATCTTCATCTTCAAAGCGTTCCAATGCGCTCCAACATGCTCCAGAATTTGCCCAGCCTTCTTGTTATATCTCTTGTGCTCTCTTTCCCTGCTCTCTGCTTGTTGTTCATGTAAAACTCAATGTGTAAAAACTGTATGTCACTGCCCATACGAATTTCCTCTATTTTGGCTTACTTGCTTGACTTACACTCTTTCTCAAACTAATTGTACTCAATTCCATGCTCTCCAATAAGTATCGAATGTGACTCTCACACCCACCCTCTTACATGAGTTTAATGGCTCTCATACACTCAAACAGAAATTAGAAGTTATCCCCAATGATAATAAAATTCAAGAAAATTGGGTTGAATTGATACCCATAATTAATTTCTTCTTTCGAACTCTCTTAGACACTCTCTTCCCTTGTGGAAAACTCAGCCCCCATCTCTATCCATATCCCCCAACAGTTGGTATCGCGTTTTATTTATTTAAAAACAAAATACATTCACATATTACATCGTTTGGCCATAGCCACATTCATATCTAAATTATGTATAAATTAAACTGGGGATTATAATGGGGATGTTACATGGTACAGATGGCTACATTGCTTAGCCGATCATATTGTATGGTTTTTTCCTATGTTTCGAAGACGAAACATGCAGAGGATGGAATGTAGTATACCTAGAGAGGTAATATGGGGGTGCCTAGGGATGTACCCAATAGGAATAATAATAGATATGTTGTTATGTATTGTTATGTATGGAGGCCATTTCTAATAAATAAGGCCCATAGTGTGAACACAAATGTAAGAAGACTTACTAAAAGGTTCCATCTACTTGAATGTTCCTTCTCTAGAATGTTCTTATGAGATAGATAACACTATATAAAGGAGTGTTAGCAATGTAAAGAGCATAGCAAAAAATATTGTGAATGTATCAAGCATTGCTTGAGGAGTGTTATCCTTCCATAAGAATTAATATCCATGATTATCTTTTGTGTTTATCTTTTGTGTTATCTTTGCGTTTATCTTGTGCATGATTTGAGTTATATTTTCAGATTTATTCAGGTACATAACAGTCTCCCCTTCTCTTCATTTTTATGGTCGATTCCTTTAGACGCAAACTAGAATACAAAAGGGTGTTGAGGAACCTGCCTGAAATACAGCTTATCAAAAGAACCAAAAGAGTTAACCATTATCAATTCGCCAACGACACTTTATGGGTTGGAGGAGCTTCTATTATCATTGCTACAAGGTTCAAACAGGTTTTGAACTCCTTCTTGGATGCATCCAAGGGAGCATTCAATCATAGGAAATATCAGATCTTCGGTTGGAATGTTAGACCGCAGGTGTTCCAAGCAATAGCCCGCATCTTCCAGTTCACACTAGCAGAAAACTGGACCTCATTTCTCTATCGCAGAATCCCTATATCACTTAGAAGCACATCATCACAGGATTAGCAATGCGTAGTGGAAAAAATAAAAAATAAAAATTTACAGTGGGGCCCACATTGGCTCTGTTATAGCGCAAGTTGTAGGTTGGGAAAAGCCCGACCAAACCACAAAGCAAGTGTTATAACTTGGGAATACTACACCCAATGTCACCTCGATGTAGGTCATGCACTTCAAGGGTGACTAGGTCACTCTAGGGAGGCAATCCCAGTGACCCTAGGTGGATGGAGATGGAGATGGAGAGAAAAGGAAGTGAAATCCCTAAAGGCCAAGTCTAAGTGGAATGAAAGGTGGGAAGAGAAGTCTTGGGAAGGTCCAAAGGTTTCCAAGTATGTTGAGTGACCTGTAAATGTTGAAATACCTGCCCGAGACATAAGGAAAACCACTTTGCAATGATCTATGTTAGTTGGATCAGTAAGTTAAGCTATTTGTCCCTATTTTGTAGCAATAAATAACAGTATATATCAGCAAATAAATGGTATTATAAGCTACTCAATAAATGCTAGAGATCAAGTAGAAAATACAAGAGAAAAGACTAGTAAATGACTAGCTAAACTCAAGATGAAAAACCAATATTCTAGCATAAAAAGATCAGGTTGTTGTAAACACTTGTCTACAAAAAATTATATCAGCCTTATGGTTGTAACATTCAATGTATTACAGCAAGAAAATCAGCCACTGAAATCCTCTCAAACTTTGCCAAAAATTGTGTTGGGCCAAGGAGAATAAGTGTGCAAACTTTGAGAACAATTTAATGGTTGATAAGAGTTATTTAAGCAAATGATTTAGGCTTTCTGCAGCCCTAATGGCTGAAGATGTAATTCTATAACAGCAGTAAGAAGTAATGGGAGAGAGGGGGTGCCCTAGTAAGGGAAGACTCCTCTCAGTGAGGCAAACCAACTCCAAGCAAGAGATCTTCCAAAAGATAAAAATTCATGTTTCCCAAGGCAATGATTTTATATCTCCAATGCAAAAAATATTTGACTAGTGCCTTTACTATTGGGTTAATGGAGTCAAATGAAATAAGAGCTAGAGAAGCTACCTCCTTGGGTGTGTAATCCCTTTTACTTCCCAAAGAAAGTTTCTCTAGCTAGGGTTTAAGCTAAGAGGGTGTATGCCCTTTTACTTCTCTTAGGAAACCCTTGTTTAATTAATAAGATGAAGCAATAAAATGATGAAGACTATGGTGGGGGTGTATGCCNAAAAAAAACTATCTAGACTCGACGGAATTCCGCGAAACTTTCTAAGATGTCATACATGATCATTTACATCATTTCTAAACACTAGCTACCAAAGGACAACTCCATAGGACACCTTTCACCACTTTGGAGGAATTATTGTTATTGTTGATGGGAGGGAAAAACTCAAGGGAAATTAATAAGGCTGAAAAGCCCAATTAATAACCTGAAGATAAAAAACTCTCAATGAAAGGAACTCTCCTAATGAAAAAATCCTCAAGTAACTGACCTAACTATGATCCATGCAAACCTATTACATTATTAACCCATGTAGGGGTACGGAAATTCCGTTTACAAAAATATGTGCTGGAGGCATAAATTGCCCAGTAGAACCAAATAATCTTCGACATATTAGCATCTGATGATGCATCCCTTCATGGCACATGGAGTTGACCCCCTAGTTGAATAGGCAGTCAAAAAGGCCTAACAACCTGGTTCTTCAATCTTCATCTTCAAAGCGTTCCAATGCGCTCCAACATGCTCCAGAATTTGCCCAGCCTTCTTGTTATATCTCTTGTGCTCTCTTTCCCTGCTCTCTGCTTGTTGTTCATGTAAAACTCAATGTGTAAAAACTGTATGTCACTGCCCATACGAATTTCCTCTATTTTGGCTTACTTGCTTGACTTACACTCTTTCTCAAACTAATTGTACTCAATTCCATGCTCTCCAATAAGTATCGAATGTGACTCTCACACCCACCCTCTTACATGAGTTTAATGGCTCTCATACACTCAAACAGAAATTAGAAGTTATCCCCAATGATAATAAAATTCAAGAAAATTGGGTTGAATTGATACCCATAATTAATTTCTTCTTTCGAACTCTCTTAGACACTCTCTTCCCTTGTGGAAAACTCAGCCCCCATCTCTATCCATATCCCCCAACAGTTGGTATCGCGTTTTATTTATTTAAAAACAAAATACATTCACATATTACATCGTTTGGCCATAGCCACATTCATATCTAAATTATGTATAAATTAAACTGGGGATTATAATGGGGATGTTACATGGTACAGATGGCTACATTGCTTAGCCGATCATATTGTATGGTTTTTTCCTATGTTTCGAAGACGAAACATGCAGAGGATGGAATGTAGTATACCTAGAGAGGTAATATGGGGGTGCCTAGGGATGTACCCAATAGGAATAATAATAGATATGTTGTTATGTATTGTTATGTATGGAGGCCATTTCTAATAAATAAGGCCCATAGTGTGAACACAAATGTAAGAAGACTTACTAAAAGGTTCCATCTACTTGAATGTTCCTTCTCTAGAATGTTCTTATGAGATAGATAACACTATATAAAGGAGTGTTAGCAATGTAAAGAGCATAGCAAAAAATATTGTGAATGTATCAAGCATTTCTTGAGGAGTGATATCCTTCCATAAGAATTAATATCCATGATTATCTTTTGTGTTTATCTTTTGTGTTATCTTTGTGTTTATCTTGTGCATGATTTGAGTTATATTTTTAGATTTATTCAGGTACATAACAGTCTCCCCTTCTCTTCATTCTTATGGTCGATTCCCTTAGACGCAAACTAGAATACGAAAGGGTGTTGAGGAACCTGCCTGAAATACAGCTTATCAAAAGAACCAAAAGAGTTAACCATTATCAATTCGCCAACGACACTTTATTGCTTGGAGGAGCTTCTATTATCATTGCTACAAGGTTCAAACATGTTTTGAACTCCTTCTTGGATGCATCCAAGGGAGCAGTCAATCATAGGAAATATCAGATCTTCGGTTGGAATGTTAGACCGCAGGTGTTCCAAGCAATATCCCGCATCTTCCAGTTCACACTAGCAGAAAACTGGACCTCATTTCTCTATCGCAGAATCCCTGTATCACTTAGAAGCACATCATCACAGGATTGGCAATGCGTAGTGGAAAAAATAAAAAATAAAAATTTACAGTGGGGCCCACATTGGCTCTGTTATAGCGCAAGTTGTAGGTTGGGCAAAGCCCGACCAAACCACAAAGCAAGTGCTATAACTTGGGAATACTACACCCAATGTCACCTCGATGTAGGTCCTGCACTTCAAGGGTGACTAGGTCACTCTAGGGAGGCAATCCCAGTGACCCTAGGTGGATGGAGATGGAGATGGAGAGAAAAGGAAGTGAAAGCCCTAAAGGCCAAGTCTAAGTGGAATGAAAGGTGGGAAGAGAAGTCTTGGGAAGGTCCAAAGGTTTCCAAGTATGTTGAGTGACCTTAAAATGTTGAAATACCTGCCCGAGACATAAGGAAAACCACTTTGCAATGATCTATGTTAGTTGGATCAGCAAGTTAAGTTGTTTGTCCCTATTTTGCAGCAATAAATAACAGTATATATCAGCAAATAAATGGTATTATAAGCTACTCAATAAATGCTAGAGATCAAGTAGAAAATACAAGAGAAAAGACTAGTAAATGACTAGCTAAACTCAAGATGAAAAACCAATATTCTAGCATAAAAAGATCAGGTTGTTGTAAACACTTGTCTACAAAAAATTATATCAGCCTTATGGTTGTAACATTCAATGTATTACAGCAAGAAAATCAGCCACTGAAATCCTCTCAAACTTTGCCAAAAATTGTGTTGGGCCAAGGAGAATAAGTGTGCAAACTTTGAGAACAATTTAATGGTTGATAAGAGTTATTTAAGCAAATGATTTAGGCTTTCTGCAGCCCTAATGGCTGAAGATGTAATTCTATAACAGCAGTAAGAAGTAATGGGAGAGAGGGGGTGCCCTAGTAAGGGAAGACTCCTCTCAGTGAGGCAAACCAACTCCAAGCAAGAGATCTTCCAAAAGATAAAAATTCATGTTTCCCAAGGCAATGATTTTATATCTCCAATGCAAAAAATATTTGACTAGTGCCTTTACTATTGGGTTAATGGAGTCAAATGAAATAAGAGCTAGAGAAGCTACCTCCTTGGGTGTGTAATCCCTTTTACTTCCCAAAGAAAGTTTCTCTAGCTAGGGTTTAAGCTAAGAGGGTGTATGCCCTTTTACTTCTCTTAGGAAACCCTTGTTTAATTAATAAGATGAAGCAATAAAATGATGAAGACTATGGTGGGGGTGTATGCCCTTATACTTCCCACCTAGCTCCTAGCACAACAATCCTTCACTTGAAAAAAATGATAGCATAATAGTAAAKACCATACCAAGATCAAGAGAGATGCTAAGATAATCCACCATAAGAGCACAAGACAAGCCTTCCAAAKCTAGCGCTAGACTTCCACCAACCATTCATCAATAGATAGCCATAAACAAGAGCTAAAAGAGACAACCTTGCCAAAKATAGCGAAAATTTCAGACCAATACTTCTCACAGTGAGGGAGAGTTATGTTAAAATGAGGTCTTATGATCTCTTATTTATATAAATGTCACCAAGGTGACTTATCCACAAATTTGTTGATTTTTCAATAATCTAGGCTTAAGCATGTAGTTCATTCCATTTTTTAGCATTTTACTTAAACCATAAACAATTTGTTGCAACAACCAAGATCATAAGAAGAAATACCATGCACAAGTACACAAGAAGTATCATGGGAAACCCTTCTCAACAAGGGAAGAAAACCCAGCCAATCCTTTGCTATATTCTTTAAGAGAAAGACCTCCACCACCATAAAGACCTAGCACACAAGAGGGTGCTCACAAACCCTAGAAGACTAGCACCCAAGAGAGGTGCGCACTTTTCCCAAGAACAAGTGTTTGCTGAAATTTCCAAACTCACACTTGTGATATGATTCCTCAATGGGGAATTTACCTTTACTTATATTAGACTGAACCTATCAACGGTGGTGTCTATTGACACAACAGGGCCGGCCTCAAAAACTCAATATAATTAATAATTACCATATTAATTATATTTTACATTAATTATCTTTTACATTAAGGTGGGGCCGACATGTACCCTTTACATCAAAAATAGGGTTACAAGTAAGTCTGATTCTTGGACAATATAGCAAGGGATCTCATACACCCACTACTGCTCAGCCACTAGGGGCACATCCATTTGTGCTCAACGACAAGGATGTCCACATCTCTATCTCACTGTGTATCACAAGAGAACCACACTCACTAGTGCTTAGCCACTAGGATCATGTTCACCTATGCTCAGCCACAGGCACGTCCAACTCAGCAGATCTTCTTTCTCACTGCGTTACACAAGAGAATCATCTGGAGTATCACATCATATCAACTCTCTGCTCAGAGGAGGCTAATACATTGTTTCATCTCTATCTCAGAACGATGTGTTGACCGCCCATTTAGCAATGGTGGTGAACTCATTTGCCATGAAGATGCATCACCAGATGCAAATTTGTTGAAGACAGTACTAGTTCTACTTGGGCATCTGATGCTCCAGCAAAAATTTTGTAAACAAAATTTCCGCACCCCTGCGTGGATTGATAATGTAATAAGTCTGCATGGATCATAGTTAGTTCAGGTACCTTGGGATGTTTTCATTGGGGGAGTTCCTTTCACCAAGGGTTTTTTATTCTCAGGTTGTCAACCGGGCTTTAGGGCCTGGCTGACTTCCCTTGAGTTTTTCCCTCCACACATGCAATAATTTCCTCCAAAGTGATGAACGACGTCCTAATGGTATCATCATTTGGTAGATATTGTTTAGGAATGTTGTAAATGACCATGCTAGACAGTGTAGAAAGTTTCGTGGAATTTCGTCGAGTCTAGATTGGTTTTTTTTAATTAATTAAATTTTTAATAATTTAATTAATTATTTATTTTTTGAGCTAATATTGTAAAAACTAGGTCTTTGGGTTTTTGATAGGGGTATTTGTACTCAAAAGAAATGGAATAGCACCCCCTACACCCATAGACCAAGTTTCAGCTCAGTCGGACGAAGTTTACTATGTCTTTGTCCACTCAGAGTCAGT
>JZKD02S0073778.1:13659-25363 GCA_000966675.3 Picea glauca | reverse complement strand
AAGGATCAGATCCTGTCACTGAGAGGGGGGGGTGAATCAGTGACACAATAATTTTATCAATTTTCTTTTATTTATGCAAACAAAATTTTGACACAATATTTATCGTGGAACCCAAATGGGAAAAAACACAAACGCTTTTCTATTAACTGCAAAATTTGTTTTACATGTTACATATAAGGAATATATTCTTCCTTTTCGATCAGAACCAACTGATCAGGATGCACTCACACCCTTATTCACCAACACCAACTGGTATGAGGCTACAATCCCCTGTTTAGTCAGCTACAACTGACAAGGAAGAACCAACTCCCTCTGCAGGCACCAACCTGCCCTTGTACCACCCAACCACCCTTGATTTTCTGAATTTGGAAAAACTTGTGTTTCAAGTATTTTACTGCATCTCTCTCTGCTTCTTTGATTTAATATATTCTTTGATTTAGACTGCAGAGACACACTTTCTTCTCACCACTCTTTCTCATTTATATATTCTTCAAAACGGCGTGAGTGTTATACACTGTGTCCCTTTATTTGGAGCATCACACCTCTTCATTTAACTTAACCATAAACATTGTTTTAACATTTTAATCATGAAGGGTTTTCATAAATTGATCACAGATATGGATCAATTTCATCCTTTAAACTTGATCTCAAACCTCTGTTATTTTCACAGGAACCAAATTCTATGGAGGTGCTTCCTTCAAACCATTACATGTGACCGAGCGTTTATAGAACCACGGGCTTACCAATTACAATGACGTATTATATTTTCATTTAGATCTCTTATATCATATGACCAACAACGGTGACCAAACGCTAGGTGAGACGAGCGCTTGAGCACTTATTAATTCAACGGTCACGATTCAATCTTCTGATGAGATGGACGGTTGACAAAACTTCTCCCTTTGGAACTTCAGGATTTGAACTTTCCAAACCTTAGAATCAGATTAGACGGTTTATTTCACGAAAACAAATCAATGGTCAGATTTGATCCTTACACTCATCCTTTCATTTTTCAATCCGATGGATAGGAATTAATCAAATGTTGGGATGGACGACTATCAGAAATTCACCCTTTGGAACTTTGGGATTTCAAATTTTCAAATTTACACTATCCTTCCACTCTACTATGATCAACGGTTGAGAATACACCCGAAGTGATCTTTCAGATCGGACGACTCGTATCCTTGCTGACGTGGTCTGTTGACGTGGTCTACCACACGTCCTTGTTGACGTGGTCTATTGACATGGTCTGCCACATATCATTGCTGAAGTGGTCTACCACATATCATTACTGACATGGTTTGCTGACGTGATCTCCCATATGTCCTTTGCTGATGTGGTCCGCCACATGTCCTTGCCGACGTGGTCTGCCACATGTCCTTGCTGACAAGGTTTGTTGACATGGTCTTCCACCGTGTTTTGTCACATGTCCTCTTGAATTGGATGGTTGAGGCTTACTTCGGATGATCTGACGGTCGAGAATTTATTTCGTCTCTCTGGGTCTTCGGGCTTCATGAATTTCAAATCTCAAACATTCTGGAGCGTAACCTCCTCACATCTTTAGACCCAAAGTGAAAGATGTTCATTCGATTAGGATCTTGGATCAATGGCTCGATCTATCTACAGTGCTACCTTTCTAGCTTATCATGTCCTTCCACTTAGAATGATCCAATGACTGACGGAAATTCAAGTTTGATCTGACGACTGACGGGTATTTGGATAATCAAATTCTCAACCCTTTAGCCCTGCTTATCCTATCCTTCCACTTTAAGATGATTTGATGGTTGACGGGAATTCAGGTTTGATCTGACGGCTGAAGGGTATTCGGATAATCAAATTATCAACCCTTTAGTCCTACTTATCCTATCCTTCCACTTTAATATGATCTGACGACTGAAAGGAAATCGGGTTTGATCTGATGGCTGACGGGTGTTTGGATAATCAAATTCTCAACCCTTTAACCCTGTTTATCCTATCCTTCCACTTTAAGATGATTCGATGGTCACGATCCTCCAATGGTCCTAAAGCCCACGGTCACTCATATGAGTGATGTCCATAGTATTTAGACGATCAACATGGTCAATTTCTTGATCGGACGAATGCTGAGGTTTCTCACTCTGATCGGACGACTGCTGAGGTTTCTCACTTTGATCGGACGGCTGCTGAGGCTTCTCACCCTGAGCATACGCTTTTCCTTCCAAGCTTTGATCTCTACATTTGCTAACCCTCCTAATATTTTATCATAGGAACATTGTTGATCCTATCATCATCAACAATAATAACGAATTGCTTCAGCCTATCTTTGCATTTTCTAACCCTCCTGAGCTTTTATCATAGGAACATTGTTGATCCTATCGTGATCAACAATAATCATGAATTGCTTCAGCCGTAAGGTGATGTTCATCTGTCGATTCTTAGTATACTTTTCTTCCTGAGATTAACCTTGTTGCTCTTCTTATTATGACTGTTGACATCAATGACAACACATGAATGACAATATGTCCAACAATCTCCCCCTTTGTCATTGAGGGCAACACACTAACTTCATACACAAACTCCCCCTGTGATGCCGCATCTCTCCTCTGAATTTACTCTCCCCTTTTGACATAAATGGAAAAGGGTTTCTAATATTATGATCTATCTGTCTAAATAGTTTTGATCAGAGTCCTGACCATTGGTAACTCCTCCTACAATCACACTTTAAATTTTCTGTCGCTGGAGAAAGCTAGGAACATCCTAATTGCCTCCAATCTGGCCACAAGTGCAAAGGTTTCTTCATAATCTACCCCTTCAACCTGAGCATACCCTTTACATATCAATCTGGCTTTATTCTTGATTACTTGCCCATTCTCATTAAAAAAAAAATTATACACCCATTTAGTTCCAATGACATTTTTGGTTTTTTGGTCTTGGAACTAGTTCCCAAGTTTGATTTTTTTCAATTTGGTCCAATTCTTCATTCATAGCTTTGACCCAATTCTTGTCTTTACATGCATCTTTGATTGATTTGGGTTCAATATGTGACAACAATGTTATTTCTATTTGATACAATAGTTGTCTTCTTGTGAGCACTCCATCATTCATATCTCCAATAATTAGTTCTTCAGGATGATTCTTTTGAGTCATTCTTGAGGGTGTCTTTTTGTCTCTTGTTGAGAATTCCTCTCTTATCTCTTCTTGAATATCTTCTTNAGGATCAGATCCTGTCACTGAGAGGGGGGGGGTGAATCAGTGACACAATAATTTTATCAATTTTCTTTTATTTATGCAAACAAAATTTTGACACAATATTTATCGTGGAACCCAAATGGGAAAAAACACAAACTCTTTTCTATTAACTACAAAATTTGTTTTACATGTTACATATAAGGAATATATTCTTCCTTTTCGATCAGAACCAACTGATCAGGATGCACTCACACCCTTATTCACCAACACCAATTGGTAGGAGGCTACAATCCCCTGTTTAGTCAGCTACAACTGACAAGGAAGAACCAACTCCCTCTGCAGGCACCAACCTGCCCTTGTACCACCCAACCACCCTTGATTTTCTGAATTTGGAAAAACTTGTGTTTCAAGTATTTTACTGCATCTCTCTCTGCTTCTTTGATTTAATATATTCTCTAATTTAGACTGCAGAGACACACTTTCTTCTCACCACTCTTTCTCATTTATATATTCTTCAAAACGGCGTGAGTGTTATACACTGTGTCACTTTATTTGGAGCATCACACCTCTTCATTTAACTTAACCATAAACATTGTTTTAACATTTTAATCGTGAAGGGTTTTCATAAATTGATCACAGATATGGATCAATTTCATCCTTTAAACTCGATCTCAAACCTCTGTTATTTTCACAGGAACCAAATTCTATGGAGGTGCTTCCTTCACACCATTACATGTGACCGAGCGTTTATAGAACCATGGGCTTACCAATTACAATGACGTATTATATTTTCATTTAGATCTCTTATATCATATGACCAACAACGGTGACCAAACGCTAGGTGAGACGAGCGCTTGAGAACTTACTAATTCAACGGTCACGATTCAATCTTCTGATGAGATGGACGGTTGACAAAACTTCTCCCTTTGGAACTTCGGGATTTGAACTTTCCAAACCTTAGAATCAGATCAGACGGTTTATTTCACGAAAACAAATCAATGGTCAGATTTGATCCTTACACTCATCCTTTCATTTTTCAATCCGATGGATAGGAATTAATCAAATGTTGGGATGGACGACTATCAGAAATTCACCCTTTGGAACTTTGGGATTTCAAATTTTCAAATTTACACTATCCTTCCACTCTACTATGATCAACGGTTGAGAATACACCCGAAGTGATCTTTCAGATCGGACGACTCGTATCCTTGCTGACGTGGTCTGTTGACGTGGTCTACCACACGTCCTTGTTGACGTGGTCTATTGACATGGTCTGCCACATATCATTGCTGAAGTGGTCTACCACATATCATTACTGACATGGTTTGCTGACGTGATCTCCCATATGTCCTTTGCTGATGTGGTCCGCCACATGTCCTTGCCGACGTGGTCTGCCACATGTCCTTGCTGACAAGGTTTGTTGACATGGTCTTCCACCGTGTTTTGTCACATGTCCTCTTGAATTGGATGGTTGAGGCTTACTTCGGATGATCTGACGGTCGAGAATTTATTTCGTCTCTCTGGGTCTTCGGGCTTCATGAATTTCAAATCTCAAACATTCTGGAGCGTAACCTCCTCACATCTTTAGACCCAAAGTGAAAGATGTTCATTCGATTAGGATCTTGGATCAATGGCTCGATCTATCTACAGTGCTACCTTTCTAGCTTATCATGTCCTTCCACTTAGAATGATCCAATGACTGACGGAAATTCAAGTTTGATCTGACGACTGACGGGTATTTGGATAATCAAATTCTCAACCCTTTAGCCCTGCTTATCCTATCCTTCCACTTTAAGATGATTTGATGGTTGACGGGAATTCAGGTTTGATCTGACGGCTGAAGGGTATTCGGATAATCAAATTATCAACCCTTTAGTCCTACTTATCCTATCCTTCCACTTTAATATGATCTGACGACTGAAAGGAAATCGGGTTTGATCTGATGGCTGACGGGTGTTTGGATAATCAAATTCTCAACCCTTTAACCCTGTTTATCCTATCCTTCCACTTTAAGATGATTCGATGGTCACGATCCTCCAATGGTCCTAAAGCCCACGGTCACTCATATGAGTGATGTCCATAGTATTTAGACGATCAACATGGTCAATTTCTTGATCGGACGAATGCTGAGGTTTCTCACTCTGATCGGACGACTGCTGAGGTTTCTCACTTTGATCGGACGGCTGCTGAGGCTTCTCACCCTGAGCATACGCTTTTCCTTCCAAGCTTTGATCTCTACATTTGCTAACCCTCCTAATATTTTATCATAGGAACATTGTTGATCCTATCATCATCAACAATAATAACGAATTGCTTCAGCCTATCTTTGCATTTTCTAACCCTCCTGAGCTTTTATCATAGGAACATTGTTGATCCTATCGTGATCAACAATAATCATGAATTGCTTCAGCCGTAAGGTGATGTTCATCTGTCGATTCTTAGTATACTTTTCTTCCTGAGATTAACCTTGTTGCTCTTCTTATTATGACTGTTGACATCAATGACAACACATGAATGACAATATGTCCAACAATCTCCCCCTTTGTCATTGAGGGCAACACACTAACTTCATACACAAACTCCCCCTGTGATGCCGCATCTCTCCTCTGAATTTACTCTCCCCTTTTGACATAAATGGAAAAGGGTTTCTAATATTATGATCTATCTGTCTAAATAGTTTTGATCAGAGTCCTGACCATTGGTAACTCCTCCTACAATCACACTTTAAATTTTCTGTCGCTGGAGAAAGCTAGGAACATCCTAATTGCCTCCAATCTGGCCACAAGTGCAAAGGTTTCTTCATAATCTACCCCTTCAACCTGAGCATACCCTTTACATATCAATCTGGCTTTATTCTTGATTACTTGCCCATTCTCATTAAAAAAAAAATTATACACCCATTTAGTTCCAATGACATTTTTGGTTTTTTGGTCTTGGAACTAGTTCCCAAGTTTGATTTTTTTCAATTTGGTCCAATTCTTCATTCATAGCTTTGACCCAATTCTTGTCTTTACATGCATCTTTGATTGATTTGGGTTCAATATGTGACAACAATGTTATTTCTATTTGATACAATAGTTGTCTTCTTGTGAGCACTCCATCATTCATATCTCCAATAATTAGTTCTTCAGGATGATTCTTTTGAGTCATTCTTGAGGGTGTCTTTTTGTCTCTTGTTGAGAATTCCTCTCTTATCTCTTCTTGAATATCTTCTTTGTCTTCACTCGTATGCATATCATCATCTTCCCTTTCTTTATTCTCTTCTACTTCTTCTACTTGTGTGTCAATTGTCTCATCATCATCGTCATCTTCACTTTCAAGTATAGTCTCTTGATTTTTTATTATTAACATTTTTAGGTCATCCACCTTGACATATGCACTCTCAACAATATTATGCGATCTAATATTGTAGCATCTATATGCCTTTTTGTTAGAAGCATATCCATAAAAAAATACCTTCATCAGATCTGGCATCAAATTTTCCAAGATTCTCATCAAGTCTTTTGATGTAGCATTTACTTCCAAAGACCTTGAAGTATTTTATCGATGGAGCTCTTCCAAACCATAGTTCATAAGGAGTCTTATCACTATTAACCCTGAGCTGATCTCTGTTCAATATCTATATTGTTGTGCTTACAGCTTCCCTCCAATATCCATCATACAATTTTTCTTCATTGACCATAGTCCTTGCAGCCTCCTGGACTGTTCTATTCTTTCTCTCAACAATCTCGTTTTGTTGAGGTGTTCTGGCAGCAGCGAATTGTCTTTTTATTCCATGGGTTTCACAGAAGAGATCAAAATATTTTGAGGTGAACTCACCACCATTGTCTGATCTAATACATTTGATCTTTATCTCCTTTTCATTTTCAACAAGGGTTTTAAAGGCTTTGAATTTGCTAAGTGCTTTTGATTTTTCTTTGAGAAAACATATCCAACCCATTCTAGTAAAATCATCAATGAAAAACACAAAGTAAGACTCTCCTTGAAAACTCTTGGTCCTTGTAGGTCCACATAGGTCAGTGTGAAAAAGCCCTAAAGGTTTTGATGTTGAGTATTCTTTTGCCTTGAACCTTATTCTAGTTTGCTTCCCTAGTTGACAGTGTCTACACATAGTATTTGAGGGATTTATGATCTTTGGTAAGTTTCTTATTGCACCAATATTGCTGACTTTTACTAGATTGTCAAAGTTAATATTCCCCAACCTTCTATTCCATAGCCAACTTTTATCTACTAGATTCATATGACATTCCTCATTCAGTTTTACATCTAGTATATACACATTTTCGAGATTTCTAGGAGCAATACCAACCAGTTTTCATGTGTCTTCTCTCATAATCTCACATTTCTGGGAATCAAAGATGAAAAAGTGCCCCTGATCATAGGTTTGGCTGGCACTTAATAGGCTAGGTTTCAGTTTTTCAACAAGAAACACATTCTTGGCTTTGTCTTTTCCCAAACTCACAGTGCCTTTCTCAAGTATGTTACCTGAAGCATTGTCACCAAATGTAACTTTACCTTTTTGTTTCTTTAAGTTTAAAAACTTGTCTTTGTTTCCTGTCATATGTTTTGAGCACCCATTGTCAACATACCAGAGATCTTCTTTATCTTGGTTTTTTAAGGCAATAAGACATTCCTTCTTTGGAGTTTTCTCTACCAAAGCTTCTTTTTCTCTCAAATGAATCTTGGTTGTTATGATACTTCCATTAATTTCCAATTACTGGAATTATGTCCATAGTTATGGCATCTGAAGCATTCTAGGTCCACTTCTTGTAGAGGTTCAAAAGAGTTATAGTTTTTTTCTTTTGACTTGATTTACTTCTTGGTTATCTCTACGGTTATAGTTCTTAACCCTCAAATTTTTCTTTCTATATGCTCTACAATTCATAGCTTTATGTCTGAAATTGGAGCATGAAAAACAATAACCAAAGAATATGCGAGGATACCTGTTTTGATAGAATTAACTTGGCTTTCTTTTTGTGAATATCCCATTCCATTTTTATTACCTGAATCCCTTTGTGTGGTAATAATCTTATCTAATATTTTAGAACTATTTTCATATTTTGTTTGAATGAGCTTTGTATCCAGTTATTTTCTCAGGTGAACTATTTCTGCCTCCATTCTTTCACAGGTTGTTTGTTTTTATTTAAGAGACTTTTCCAGACTTTCTTCCATCCTATTTGCTTCTAGGATTTGGTTTTTCAGGTTGCTCATGAGTTTCTCCATCTCCTTTTCTTTCTGTTCATGTTTTTCTTTTTGTTCAACTACAACACTTTTCAAATGTCTATATTTGGTTTTGTGTTTTCTTAATTCATCCAAGGCACTGAGAAATTCTTCTTCCATATTAACTTTTTCTTCATTTTCTGACTCTTTCTCATGTTTAATGTCTTCTATATCATTAGACTCTTCAATACCTAGAAAAAGGACTTCATCATGATCACTGTCACTATACTCTAATGAACTGTTGTTTTATTTTTTTGAGTAAAAGTTATTTTTCCCTTTGTAAAATTTTTTCTTGTAGTTGGGTTTTTCCTTTTTCTTGTACTGGTTGGTTTCGTTTTCTTCATCTTCAGGGTCCTCTTTAGGATAGGGACACTTGGCTACAAAATGGCTAACCTTGCCACAATTAAACCATTTGAAAGGCAGTTTGCCTTTGTACCTCCCTGATTCTTTCTGAAGTTTTTTAATGAAATTTTCTTCTTCCACATCAGATTCTTCATCATAGCTGGATTGAAGTTTCTTCTTATGATTCTTGATTTTATTGAGTACCTTGAAGGTTGCCTCTCCTTGTGAGTGATTCTCATGACCTAATATTAACTCATAGGCTATGAGGATTCCATACAATTCATCCATGGTAAGTTTATCTAGATTATCTCGATCTTCAAGAGAGGACACTTTACGATTGTATAGAATAGGTAGTGTTCTTAGTACTTTTTCAACTAGCTCATTGTCTAAAACTTATATTCCCAATCCTCTGATTGCATTAACAATATTATCAATTCTTTCAAAGTACTTTGAGATATTCTCTTCATCCTTCATTTTCAGACCTTCATATTGTACTCTGAGAGTCTGGAGTTTGGCCCTCTTTACCTTGGAATCTCCTACATATATGGTTTCCAATTTATCCCAGACTTGTTTTTCATTATTATAGTTTAGTATCTTAGCAAGGATTTTCTTACTCCGTCCATCTTGTAGTGTGTTGAAAGCCTTTGCATGGTCCCAAAATTTTTTCTTGTCTTCTTCTTCTGTGGGAGTGGTTTTTGGAACATCATATCCCTTTTCCACTAATGTCCATACTTCCAGTCCAATGGACATCATATAGATTTTCATTCTAACAGTCCATAAGACATAGTCTTCACCATTAAATAGGGGGATTTTTGATGACATCTTCAACTACTGATCCATTCTAATGTATATTCCTCTTTAAGTAATTTAAACCTTTTGTGAAGAGACTTGCTCTGATACCAATTGAAGGATCAGATCCTATCACTAAGAGGGGGGTGGGTGAATCAATGACACAATAATTTTATCAATTTTCTTTTATTTATGCAAACAAAAGTTTGACACAATATTTATCATGGAACCCAAATGGGAAAAACCACAAACGCTTTTCTATTAACTGCAAAATTTGTTTTGCATGTTACATAGAAGGACTATATTATTCCTTTTCGATCAACACAAACTGATATGGATGCATCCACAACCTTATTCACTAGCACCAACTGGTAGGAGGATACAACCCCCTGTTTAGTCATCTACAACTGACAAAGAAGCACCAACTCCCTCTGCAGGCACCAACCTACCCTTGCACCACCCAACCACCCTTGATTTTCTAAATCTAGAAAAAATTATGTTTCAAGTCTTTTACTGCATCTCTCTTTGCTTCTCTGATTTAATATATTCTCTGATTCAGACTGCAAAGACACACTTTCTTCTCACCACTCTTTCTTGTTTATATATTCTTCAAAACGACATGAGTGTTATACACTGTGTCCATTTATTTGGAGCATCACACCTCTTTGTTTAACTTAACCATAAACATTGTTTTAACATTTTTATCATGAAGGATTTTCATAAATTGATCACATATATGGATCAATTTCATCCTTTAAACTCGATCTCGAACCTCTGTTATTTTCACAGGAACCAAATTGTACGGAGTCGCTTCCTTCAGACCATTACATGTGACCGAGCATTTACAGAACCATGGGCTTACCAATTACAACGACGTATTATATTTTCATTTAGATCTCTTATATCATATGACCAACAATGGTGACCGAACGCTAGGTGAGACGAGCGCTTGAGTGCTTATTAATTCAATGATCACGATTCAATATTCTGATGAGATGGATGGCTGACGGAACTTTTCCCTTTGGAACTTAGGATTTCAACTTTTCAAACCTTAGAATCAGATTGGACGGTTTATTTCACGAAAAAAAATCTATGGTCAGATTTGATCCTTACACTCATCCTTTCATTGTTCAATCTGATGGCTAGGACTTAATCAAACATTGAGATGGACGACTATCAGAACTTCTCCCTTCAGAACTTCGGGATTTCAAATGTTCAAACTTACACTATCCTTCCACTGTATTATGATCAACGGTTGAGAATACACTCGAAGTGATATTTCAGATTGAACGACTCGTATCCTTGCTGATGTGGTTTGCCACATGTCCTTGTTGATGTGGTCTGCCACATGTCCTTGTTGATGTGGTATGATGTTGTGGTTTGCCACATATCATTGTTGATGTGGTCTACCACATATCATTGCTGACGTGATCTCCCATATGTCCTTTGCTGACGTGGTTCGCCACATGTCCTTGTTGTCATGGTCTGGAACATGTCCTTGCTAACGAGGTCTGCTGACGTGGTTTTCCACCGTGGTATGTCACATGTCCTCTTGAATCAAATGGATGAGGCTTAATTCAGATGATCTAANGTCCGTTGCTGACGTGGTTCGCCACATGTCCTTGTCGTCATGGTCTGGAACATGTCCTTGCTAACGAGGTCTGCTGACATGGTTTTCCACCGTGGTATGTCACATGTCCTCTTGAATCAAATGGATGAGGCTTAATTCAGATGATCCGATGGTCGAAAATTTATTTTGGTTCTTCAGGTCTCTGGGCTTCGAGAATTTCAAATCTCAAACTTTCTGGAGCGTAACCTCCTCACATCTTTAGACCTGAAGTGAGAGATGTTCATTCGATCAGAATCTTGGATCAATGGCTCGATCTTTATATGGTGCTTATCTTCTATCTTATCATGTCCTTCCACTTAGAATGATCCAACAGCTGACGGAAATTTGGGTTTGATCCGATGACTAGCGGGTATTTGGTTAATCAAATTCTCAACCCTTTAGCCCCATTTATCCTATCCTTCCACTTTAAGATGATCCGATGGCTAAAAGGAATTCGGGTTTGATATGATGGATGATGGGTATTCGGATAATCAAATTCTCAACCCTTTATCCCCGCTTATCCTATCCTTCAACTTTAATATGATCTGACGGTTGACGGGAATTCAGGTTTGATCT
>JZKD02S0073755.1:304300-331841 GCA_000966675.3 Picea glauca | reverse complement strand
TATATATATATATATATATATATATAATTGATTCATGTGCATTCATTTTCTAGTTCGAAAAATGGTCCACATTGGGCAGTTCCTTTCTAGTCCAAAAAGTGGTTTGAGATTTCTGACGGACAAGCATTTTCCAGCTCGAAAAATGGTCCAGATTGGACAACCCTTTTCATAATGAAAATGGTCCAATAGATTGTTGATGTACCATAGACAGTAATTCCCCTTGTGGCCAGTGTGGTGGAATGGTCTAGGACAATCATTCTTCTTGACAATCACTCTGAGTAGTGGTCAAGTAGAATGGTATGCCTCGCCAGGCAGTGATTCTTTCGAAGTTCACAGTTGTGAGCAGTTTTGAAGAATGGTCCATTTTGGAGGTTGGTGCACGACAATCATTTCCTTAGGAAATGGTCCAGACAGTCATTCCCTAAGGCAGACTCATTCTCTCCAGGTTGCACTATGATTAGTGTCGGAGGAATGGCCCAGTTAGGTGAATGGTCCAGGTTCAGCAATCAGGGACAGGCATTCCCTAGGGCAGGCTCATTCTCTCCAGGTTGCACTATGATTAGTGCCGGAGGAATGGCCCAGTTAGGTGAATGGTCTAGGCTCAGAAATCAGGGAAAATTATTCTTCTATGCTTGGGAAGAATAGTCCAGATAGCCCATGGCTAATATTTTACTTTATGAGAGAAGATGCTCTTCCAAACCTCACAGATGTGAGTGGAATAATGGCCCAGATGACTCAGTGTGTATCATGATATTGTTTATGCAGATGATATGATTGTTGTAGAGATTGTATGTCTATGGATAGTAGTTGTATACTATTATGAATAGACACAGTTGTGTTCTATTGGATGGCATTGTTCTAATTTCCATGGAGACTATCCAGTTGGATAATGATGATGGTGCTCATGATTTGTTCATGAGATAGCATGTGTGGCTATGATGATGCTACCAGGTGAATGGTTTGTTTGTGCTCAAGACCATTGCCTTTAATACCTCCCTAGCTAGGAGGGAATGTTGATATTATAGTAGTTACGGGAGGTATTAACCTCCACTTGTAACCATTGACGAGACTAGAATTTTTCGGGAAGCAAGAGAAACCCTAAAGCTTTGGATAATAACCCTAGAAGACAAGTCGGCTTAATAGAATAATTAGTATTGAGTTATTATCCCCCAGGAAGAGAATTCGGCCCAGTCAGTTAAGATGGAATAGTATAAATAAAGGGCGCTAGATCTCATTTGTCACTCTCTCACTCACAACTCCATAATACCAGTAGTGCGCAAGTTTTGAGAGGAGTTGTAGTTGTAGCTGTTGCCACTGACATTTTAGTTTTTTGCTGGGAATTTCTACTTGGTCTTTAGTTATCTTGTCTTGGTGCGCTAGCCTTGGTTGGCTATTGATCTGCTACCAAAATTATTCTCTCTGTCAAGGTTAAGGTGCTTGGGGGTGGCCTTTGTGCCTATGGTTGGGTGACAATATTGCTATGTTGCCTATGGTTAAATGAGCACACCCACTTTTCTAACAGAAGGTGATCCACTAGTAACTAGGTGGGAGGACTTCAAATCCCTCATCAAGTCCCAATTCTACCCTATCGAGTATGTAGAGGACCAATGGATCTAGTTTCACTACTTCACGAAAAGGTAGGGGCATAGTGTATAGGAGTACACCATTGAGTTCACAAAGATGGCCATCATGCTAGGTATCTCTCCCAAGAATCCAGATGTACTCCTCAAATATCTGGGGGGGTTTACATAGTCGTATATGAAAGCAGGTGATGCTCTTCAAGCCAAGGACAGTGGATGAGGCGTGTGTACAGGAACAATACCTAAAAAACATAGGCCAAAAGAAAGGGCAAACAAGTGGTTTGAAGCAAAAAGAGCACCAGGAAGCTTCCAAGGAGGGGAAGAAGAAGTGGAAAGGGGGAAAAGATAAGAAGACAGTAGCCACTTCACAACAGAGTAAAGATCCCAACAACCATTGCAATCATTGCAACATTGATGGCCACACCGAGGAAAAGTGTTGGAAACTACATCCAGAGCTTAACCCGAAGAACCGTAAGAAGGATGGAAATAAAAGGAACCTTCTAGCCACAAATTCAAGCAATCAAGTTGAAAGTAGCTCGGATGTGGATGACAAGATTATCTACAGATCTGTGCAAAAGGAGGTGAATATGAGTGGCCTTCATCACCAATATGAGAAGGAGATGACCAAGCTCTTACACATCAAGATTCAGGTCAAGAAGACCAAGATAGATGTTATGTTCAACTCTAGTTCAGGGATAATCTCATAACAGTGGATTTGGTCAGTAAGCTTGGATTGGAGGTTCACAATCATCCTAGCCCCTATCCATTAGGTTGGGTAAACAAGGATGTAGAGATAAAGGTAACGAAACAATGTCAGATTAAATTTTCTATGTGTGTTGATTTTATTGATGAAGTGGAATTGGATGTAGTACCCCTTGATGTATGTGGTGTAGTGTTTGGAAGCCCTTACATGTATATGAGGGATGCAATAGTCATGCGGAGAGACAACCAATACCAATTGATCAAGGATGGTAAGCCTACATCATCAATGCGCATAAAGGCATGTCAAAGATCTCGCTGGTAATTGCCAACCAAGCCAGAAGTTGATTAGTTCTAGTAAGAAATATGTTTTGCATTTCTTAAGAGAAAATTAGTCTGATGATGAGTCAACGAGAGTGAAGGCATCCCTAGAGGGGTGTGATAAAGAGAAGAAACATCAGTTGGAGGAGTTGCTACATGAATACAGAGGAGTGTTCAAGGAGCCTAAAGGGCTATCACCCAAGAGGGATGTGGATCACGAAATACAATTATTGCTAGACTTCCCATTGTCGAATATTGGGTTGTATAGACAGTTTGTTCTGGAAGCAAATGAAGTAAAGAAGCACTTGCAGCTATTGTTGGAGCAGGGCATGATTCGACCAAGTACCTCACCATGTGGGTCACCCATCATAATTGTGCCCAAGAAGGATGGGACTTGGAGAATGTGTATCGATTACAGGGCATTGAACAAGATTGCACTGAAGAATCGGTACCCCCTGCCAAGGATCGACGATCTGTTGGACCAGTTGCAGCATGCCAAGTACTTTACTAACCTAGATTTGAAATCAGGATATCACTAGGTACAAGTCCAAGAAGAAGATACCTGGAAGACTTCCTTCAAGACAAGGCAAGGTTTGTATGAGTGGTTGGTTACATCGTTCGGTTTATGCAATGCACTGACTACATTTATGAGACTAATGAATGATGTTGTACACCCTTATCTAGATTAATTTGTTATTGTTTATTTGAATGATATATTGGTTTATAGTGTTACCTGGGAGGAGCACATCTCACATCTTATGCAGGTGTTAGAGACTCTGAAAAATCACTAATTGTTGGTCAATCTCAAGAAATGTGAGTTTGCTCAATAGTATTTGGTGTATTTGGGGTATGTGATCGATGGAGGGGAGCTCAAGATAGGTCCCACAAAGATGGAGGCCATCATGAAATGGCCAGTTCCTACAAATGTCACTGAAGTTAGGAGTTTTGTTGAGGTAGAACAATACTTATGGAAGTTCATTGCTTCATTTTCAACGATAGTTCACCACTCCATGCCATAACAACTAGTGGTAAGAGTTTCCAGTGGGGGAAGAATCAACAGAAGGCCTTTGAATAGCTGAAAAGAAAGATCATTCAAGCACCAATGCTCACACTACCAAACTTGCATAAGCCCTTCGAAGTGGAGATAGATGCAAGTGGGTATGCCATGGGAGCAATTTTGATGCAAGGAGGAAGGTCAATATGCTATGATTATGAAATATTTCATGGGGTGGTTCTCAACTACCCTAGCTATGACACAGAGCTATATGCCTTGGTACAAGCTATCAAAAAGTGGAAGCATTATTTGATGGGAAAGGAGACCATCATCCACATAGATCACCAACCACTACAATATTTACAGGCCCAAAGTAAGCTACAACAAGCCAGACATTACAAGTGGATGGGGTTTTTACAACAATTTCATCTAGTCATCAAGTATAAAAAGGGCAACACAAATAAGTTGGAAAACATGCTTTCACGACCACAGACATCCAAGATTACAACTTTGGGAACTCTTATGCACATGGAGCCTTTTACCCATGATGCATACAAATAGGCATACACAGAAGATGAAGACTTCAAGGAGGTGTTTCAGCAGGTACATGGCCAAATTCATATAGAAGAAGGTGATGGAAAGGTTGACTATCATTTTCATAATTACTCTACAATCTCAACAAGCTTTGTGTTCTTAAAGGTGAACGATTGTAGCTTATCAGAGAGGCCCACACCTCCAAGGTTGCAGGACATTTTGGTGTTGGAAAGACAGTTGCCAACTTACAGAGGTATTTGTATTGGCCCATAATGCAAGAAGATATAACACAATATATTAGAGGATGTATACTTTGTTGTATCAGTAAACCCAATAATAAGAAGCAAGGTCTATATCATCACTTACATGTACCCACTCGACCTTGGGAAAGCATCTCCATGGATTTTGTTGGAGGTTTACCAACCACACAGAAGGGACATGACTAATTATTTGTGGTTATTGACAGGTTCAACAAAATGTGCATTCTCATGCCTTGTAAAAAGACCATCAAGGGACAGGAAGTAGCAAACGTGTTCTTTGAATAGGTCTGGGTGCACTTTAGGATACCAAGGAACATCATCTCAGATAGGGATACCAAATTTATTAGTGCATTTTGGACTACATTGTGGGAGAAGATGGACACTAAGTTAAAGAGGTATACAACATTCCATCTACAGACAAATGGACAGACATAACTAGTCAACGAGACTTTGGTGTAGCTTTTGAAGGGTTACAATCAAAAGCATCCAAAGACCTGGGATGAAAATTTGATCTATATACAACATTTTTATAACAAAACAGTCCACACTTCTACTGGTAAGTCACCTTTTGAAACTTGCTTTGGGTATTTTCCACCTTCACCCTTAGATGTTGTGTATGGACAACAAAGAGGAGTGAGGGAGGACCTCATAGGAGATGCATTAATAGCAGAAAAATTTGTTGAGAATATCAGGGAAATCCATTTGCAAGTACAAGAGACACTAAAGAACTCACGGGAAAAGTACAAGGCTAGACATGACCAACACAGGACAGAGAGAACATTTAGAGTGGGAGACATAGTATAGTTACAACTGAATAAGGAAAGGTTGCAACGTCCTGGTAAGAAGATCAAGGCTTTGCGGTGTGGTCCTTTTGAGGTATTGGAAAAGGTGGGAGATAATGCCTACAGACTCAGTCTACCCCCATACATATGCATTTACTTAGTAGTGAATGTGGAGAATTTGAAACTCTATAAGCCTTCCATGTTGGATCAGGAGGAGGAGCAAGTCCTACCTTCCATAGAGAGGCATCATGACCTTTGGTAGATTGGGCTGAAAAGACAACATCTAGGCAAAGCAATGTGGTACTCCACGGAGAAGGTAGAGGAAAATTTTCCCCACCTCGTTCAGTAAAAGCTTTTGGGGACCAAAAGCCTCCCTAAATGGGGAGGTATGATCCAGATTGGATCATTATATTATTTTCCATCTATCTCAATGCTTTCAAAGTGAGAAAAATTGGAGTAATCAACTTGCAGGGTCATTTTAGTGGCAGGTCCCAATTTGGAAAATTCAAGTCTAGAACCTTTCGAAGCCATTTTGAGGCATTAAATGGCGTTTTTTGGGTTCTGGTTTCTGAAAACTGTGCAGACCTCTATAAAGGTTTTCTACATTCTGAGACCTTTCCAACGGTGCAGACTGTGTGTCAATCAGAGTTTGTATGCAAAAGTTATGTCTCTCGCAAGTTGACCTATCGCATTGGCCACCATGGTACGAGAGGATGCCACGTCACCCCTCGTTACTCATGCATATGGGGCTAGCCACATATGTAATTTCAATAAGATTCTAGAAGGTCCAAAACCCTATCACAATTGAGGGTTGAGGAAGTAAAAAACCTACCCTTAGATGGCTATCGGGCTATGTTAAATACCAGGTCACTAGGAGAAGAACGGATTCCATTCTTTGGCATTGTATCTTGTTCCATAACTGAGAAAAACATCTAAGAGTGGTATTCTGTGAGAATAATAGAGGAAGAGAGATTTTGTAGCAGCCATATAGGCCACAGGTCAAAGGCAACTCCACAGAGAATGTCTCTTTCTTTGTACTTGCATCATTTCTATACTTGGATTTTCTCCCGTGTTGGGTTTCTCGGGTCATATATTGTGTTTATTTGTGGATGGTGTGCTTGTATTTTACTGTTCTCTATTTTCCACATTTTATCTATTTTATGCATAAGCAGAAAATCAATAACTAAATGTTCTAGAGATCTAAAGGAAAAATAACCTTAATAGTAAATATTTTCAGTACTTTATTAGATCTCTTGTGACGAATTGTTTGAGTGGAATATCCATGGAAGTTTGTGTATTAGTAGTTATATTGTTTCCATATGTTCTCAGGAAAGCTCCTCTCGTAGGATGGTCTCCAACCATTAGATCAATGTGGGTGTAAAATGAAATCCCCTCCTTGTTGAAGATACCCCCTATAAGGGTTTGTCCAATTTGAATCACTTAACACCACCAAAGGAGAGATGCGATGGAAGTCTAGACTTCTCCTTCCATGTGTGACTAAGCAGCCTCTCAATGGATTGATCCAATAGCCTTGCAAATAACACCAAAAAAAGACAATGTCTACTCTGTGAAGTACTTTTACCCTTTAGCCAAGAAGAAAAAGAATAGAATAATCAAACCATAAATTTGCTCACAAAAATAAAAGTTCTATTGAATGGCATGAATGATCTCACAATTCGACAACAACCAAATTGGGAGGAGGGTCTAGCCTTATATAATTTTCCTTGGTAATGGCTAGTTTTCTCTCCCATTTAAAAAATAATTCTTGACTTGTCATCCACAACCCGGAAACTAAGTCACTTCAGCAAAACAATATTTTTATCATGACAAAAATAATTTAATCAAGGTAATCCCAAATAGATGATTTGATTTGAGTTCATGAGGCAATGGATGGTTGAGAAGAGGTTTGATCTACATTAAAAAGTGTGCAAATAGCTAGATTTCTTGTGATAGATGCCAACGTCCCTCTTGGTCAACCAAACAACTCAATCTTCGATCACATGACTCCTCTTTTTCCCAAATGGCTAGGTGATTTGACCCACAAATGGGAAGAGCGGGGTGATTTAATAATTAGAATTGCCATCAGTCCAATATTTGACCTGGTGAGGATTGATTTAAGTGGAGAAAATGCCAACGGTTGATATAAACCAATGTTCTTTTGACCCACGGCTTCAACATCATGCTAACGGTTAGGATATACCAACAGATCATTTATTCTCCACGGCTATGACAAATACAGTGGCTACTAGATATACAATGGATCCCTTTGTTTGTGTAGCGGTTTAATATGTGCTTATGGCCAACTGAAAATGGCGGCTTCCTTAATTATTTGGGTCGATTTCATTAGTTGGTGGGGGCGATTTAATTACCAATCGACTCATATCTTTCCCACGACTCACTTGGATCCACAGCTGGGTGAGATGGTGGCTGATTATTTGAGTGGAAGTGCTTGCTTGAAATAGGAGCCCATTAATATTCTCCTTTTCTTAGCAAGTGCACCCCCCATGTGGTTGGTGGTTTCCCACTTCAATATGTCGTACAACTTTATGCAAGTCAATAACCCATCGCATACTTTAATGATGACATCAGTTTCCACTCACTCATTGGACCATGGTATAATATTATGCTCATTGTTTTCACTTCGCCTTTTAATCGAATGGTGGGTTAGAATGTTATAAAGTGATCTTCATCTTTGGCTTAGTTATGTGCATGTGTCACCCTTCGATAGCTGATTTTCCTTAAAAAACCTTCCTTTTGCCAAAATTTCAATATGGCTTGTCAAGTACATATCATGATGGTCATTTTGAGCTCTTGTTGTATTTTTTGTTTCGGGACCCCGTGCATCGGGATCTATGACTGCCTGGGAAGCGTGAAATGCTATGAATTATGAGACTGCCATGTTGAGAACTGTAAATGAATAATGCAACAAGGCCAAGAAGATGCATACAAACTCTAGACACATGACCATGTGGGAAAAGACATAGGTGCGCATAAGACCCTGGGCTGGACTAGCCCTAAATAGTGCTTGCTTGAAATAGGAGCCCATTAATATTCTCCTTTTCTTAGCAAGTGCACCCCCCATGTGGTTGGTGGTTTCCCACTTCAATATGTCGTACAACTTTATGCAAGTCAATAACCCATCGCATACTTTAATGATGACATCAGTATCCACTCACTCATTGGACCATGGTATAATATTATGCTCATTGTTTGCACTTCGCCTTTTAATCGAATGGTGGGTTAGAATGTTAGAATGTGTGATTACCCCTACAAAATTATCAATGGCTCTTCAAACCATGTGTCCCAATAGATCCACCTCAAGACCTTCAATCCTATCCAGAAAGAAAGGAAATAAGTATGGGGACTAGAGGGATTGGGCATGGCCGACCAAAAACGCCTAAGAGTCCACAACATACAAAACCATACACATGGCCTACAAGGCTTTGGACTCGCATATTTCTTGGGCTTACAATGGTGTAGCCAATAAAAACATAGGGTACCTCCCTAGAAGGTAACAAGACTCGTGTATCCTCAAGGACCCTCCTAAGCTCTATCACCTCACATGCAACTCCTACCATGGCTTTACATTATGCCTCCATAGACGATAGTGCAATTGTAGTATGTTTCTTACTAGTCCAAGAATTCAAACATGAACCCAAGACAAACATAGTCCAAAAAGGATATCTTGTCATCTATTGACCCTACTCAATATGAATCTATATAAGTTGTCAAACTAAACATGTCATTCTCGAAAAACTCTACACCAAAATCCAGTGTCTCTTGTACGTACTTCAATATCCTCTTTGCAACTTTCCAATGCATAGCTTTTGGCAAAGTAATGTATATGGAAAAAGACATTTTCAAATCTTATCTTTGGCCTAATATAAATGAGATAGATCAAACTTTCTACTAGATTTTTGTACAAGGTTTCAGCTACATTTATTGGGTCCTCGTTTATTGATAGCTTCAATCCTATCTCAATTGGTGTTGTGAATGGTTTGTAATATGTCGTCCTAAATCTATCAAGCAATTATTTTGCATACTTTACTTGAGAGATAAAGATGGCCTCCTTCTTACATACCTTCAACCTTAGACAATAATGCAAAAGCCCCAAATCCGCCTTCTTGAAAATTTCTTCTAGATCTCATTTTACTTCCTTAATTATATATGCACCACTTCATGTGATTATGAAACCATCTACATAAACAATACGAATAATGATGTCCTTCAACTTCTTTTGATGTACAAATTCGAATGCACTCCTCTAAAACCCACTTGATTTCACATTCTTGTCAATTTTGGGGTACCATGCCCTTGGTGCCCACTTCAATCTATATAGTTATTTTACCAATCTACAACCTCATTGCTCTTTAGCTTTTTCCTCGTACCCTTATGATTGAGTCACATGCACCTCTTCCTTGAGATATTCATTTAGAAACACACTCTTCACATTCAATTGGTGGATGCTCCAACCAAATTATGTTGCCAATGCTACCACCATCTAAATCATGATTATTTTTTTCATTTATGTGGAAGTCTCCTCAAATTGCACCCCTACATATTATGTGTACTCCTTCAATGCTAACCTAATTTTGATCTTGTCTATAGAGCCATTTTCTTTGTGCTTCATTTAGAAGAACGATTTGGAACCAATGTACTTTTCCTTTTTAAGCAACTCGACCAACTTCCAGGTCATATTATTCTACAATTATGCAAATTCTACATCCATTGCATCACTTCATTCTTTTATGAGATTTATTTATTGAATAGAACTAGGCTCAGATGAAAGGGAATTAACAATCCCATTCATAAGGGAAAGATTGTAGAATTTACATACTTTTCCTACATTTTTGCTACAATCCTCGTAGATATCCTAAGCTTTGAAATCATCAACATATTCTTTCTTTCCATGTTGCATTCTCTCATCTGAATTCTTTTCATCCATCGTGAGCACTTGGTTTTCTAGAATAACTCTTCAAGATCCAAATGGAAGCTCGATACCACTATTTTCCTTATTGCCCATCTCCTCCACTACTACATGATATAGAAATTAATACAAAACAACATCCATATTGACAAACACCTGATCAAATAACTTGTATGTTTTTGACACCTTGTTATAGAAAATAAAGAGGCATTTCTTACCTTTATTATTGACATTGTTTCTCTATGTTCTCTATTAACCAGCAACATGTGTGCATTTAGTCTATCAACCGGGGTTTCCAATGTACTTGTGAAACATAGTGTACTATTTGAATAGAATAGGGATGCTTGTATTGACTAGTCTAACTTTGGGATAATGAACTTTATGTACTAAATCTACTTCCAACTTGACAATAGGAAAATGAATCTATCTCAAAATTGCAAACTCAATAAAAAATAACTTCAAATGAACATAAGATAAAGATTTAAAATATCAAAATTAAAATTATAGCAAGATAAGTTTAACAAGTATGAACTTAATTTTAGCTCATGGTTTCTCCATTAAGACAACTATACAGACATGTAGATTTCACAGTCTATATGCTATCTTCTGCTCTAGGAACTAAGTCTCGAGAAAAGATCTTGTTACTTGTGCTTTCTCCAATTCAAATTAACTACAGAAATGCTATGAGGATACTAACACATTCAAGATCAAATCTAATTCTGGAAATGAAATGACAACAGGAAAGAAAAGAGGGCAGCTCTGTACCTTTGAGTGGGCCCTTGCTCATCAGTCTCAGGCTGCCTTAAAAAGCTAAAATAGAATGCTACAGTACTTGCAAATTGTAGGAAAAACTAAGTCATTTGTATTAAGAAAATAGCAGTGTTCACAATTAATGCATCTCTGTCTCTAATCTCCCCCCGAATACTGAGTTGCTTACATATATAGTGGCCGAGTTATGCCATATATGGAGTAAATAATAAAAAGCATAACAAACTAGAAACAAGTAACAAATTCTGTAAAACAGTTACTTCTACCCACATTCTGGAGGTCGAGCATTGTTACATCAGTTGTAGACGCTCAGACAGACAGCTCAAATCATGCCAAGGTAAGTCATGAACTTGTAGATGCCATGTTCGTAGCACTGGATATGAATTTGATTGTGTGGGTGCCCAAAACATGTCGAGGAATTGCACAAGAGGTAAGTTATATTGTTATGCTCTGTTACTGGGTTAGTTTGGGCATTAAATCCTCTTCAAACTTCGCTTGGAACATTGTAAAACGGCTCCATTAGATACTTGCTCGTGGGGTAAGCTGATTAGTTGAAGATCCCTATGATAAACCTTCAAACCATTCGCTTTAGCACTCAAAAAGAACATCTGCACTTGTTCACAAGGATTTAGCATAAAATGAAAGAACCTAATCTACAACAAGTTAGCATTAACAAACCAAAGCACCTTAAGATCATGAGTATAAATAAGAAAGAAAACTAGAATTCAATCCAAAGTATGTAAAAGATCTAAGAGCCAACCAGTGATAAAATAGCCATCTATTGTGATGTATATAAGCTTTAACAAGTGTTTTGGACAAGTGAGGGGAGGTTAAGAAAGGAAAAAATTATACCATTCTGGAAACCAATCATTTTCCCCCCTACCAAAAATATTGCATGTCCCCATGCAAGTTGTCATTCTCTCTCTGGAATCCCTGCACGTATGTCACTCCAGTTGTAAGGTGGGTGACCAAACACTTCAGATGTGTAAAACCCCAAAGTCCAATCCACTTGTGTCCACTGTGCAAACTCATTGAACTCATCCCACTGTAATGTGATCCTATAAACCCTGGTAGGGCACCAGATGAGGGGATAGTGGAATATTAACCCCAGCCACCTGGTGCTATTTCTTTTCATTGAATCAACACAAAGTTCTGCTCTAGCCATGGAAAAGTTGAAGAGTGGATAAGCTATAGGATCCTTTTCCCTAAGGAAATATTGTAGGCCCACCCACCTTTCATGGGAATCCATGAAAGCTTCCATGGAATAATGTTGTATAATGTCTTCAAAATCTATAATAGCCAAGCACTGATTCTGTCATATCTTTGTTGTAGTCCTGGGATCGGCCAGAATCCATAATATTCCTCTTGAACAAACATAGGGAAGGGATATTCATCCCTGAGGAGGAAACTAGAGCTTGCTTTTGCTCTTTCATAGAATGTAGAGGCTTCTTTTCAAATTGTTTGGTTATAAACAAAAGAAGAGAGCGCTCTGAGTTGTATATCCCCCACAAAGGGGTTCAGTTTCCATCTGGAATTATCTTGCATGAGAAAATTTAATTGGTACAACTCGCAGAGTAAGTCCTGATCATGTGGTGAAGTAGAGGAAAAAGCATCAATGAATTGCTCTGGAGTGTGAATCTCTGTTGAATGACCTGATGCTATTCTTTGAATCCTAATTTGTCCATCTTTCATGAAGAAATATGCCATAAATCCTAAATGGAGCCCGTCATGATAAGGCTTGCAATGCTAGTCCACACAATTGTTGTATTTGATATTGGCTATGTACCAATTGCTCTTTGTAATCCTGAATTCTATTCTTCCATTTGGTCTCTTGAGTAACACACATCCCGAACCACTTCTCCTTCAACTTTTGGATGGATTTCCTTGTCAGTGACTCCTAAATCGAACAATTCATCTTTTTCCTCTAATTTGGCAAGTCTGGTTTCAATTGCAAAAATGCATAGGTGTTCACCACTATGTCATCAAGAATAGCACTGATGAACATAATCCTTTGTTTTAGCTTGTGAATCTTTTTCTTCTGCTAAGGTATCCTCAGGTAATTTAGCTGATGTATCCTCATCTTCTGCAACTAATTCTTTTTCAGAATGCTCTATTCATATGTCCTGGGGACCCTCGGGATGTTTTTCTCGTACATCATCATAATCCCCTCCTAGAACACTCTCAGGATCCTCCATTAAAACATTTGCATGATATTCCACTATCTTACCATTGGCATCCTCGGTTGAGGCTGGTGTGTTTTCAGACTCAATTGCTTTCAAGAGGATTTCCATATTTAAAGCCTGGGTTTTATATTTGGCAATTTTTCCTCTTATCTTCAAATTTTGCAACTGAATTCTTCTAATGGTTCTGAGCATTCATAAATATAGCGGCTTCTTATATAAATGAGACTTACAAAGTCTAGGCATTCATTCCTTACCTCTTTGTTTGCAATTTCCCTTATGTTGCAAGTAACATGTCCACCGAATGCTCTGGAACCATCTCCTAACTGTCATCGGTTGATGCATCCTCAATGTCCATCTCCTCATCGCTATCCCGAGAGGTGATTTCGACTCTTCTAAGTTGTCCCAACCCTGATTCTGAAGTGTCTTACATTATGCCCTTGTCTTTTCGGGGAAGGGTCTTACTCCCTTTGCGTTGAGCTGATTCCGGTTCAGTAGCAGAACAAGATATGCTCCTTGTCTTTTGAAGGAGGGTTTCATTTTGATCCGATTCTGAACCTGTAGCAGCATCTACCAAGGTCGAGGCTTCACCCCTGACTTGCCTCCTCAAGCTATGGTGAACAAGTGGTGACAATACCCTGGCTCCGGGTTTTCAACTCATTACTCTTCCTACCAGGAATGTGTTCCAGTCCCATCCTTTCTTTCCTAGCTCATTCATGATAAGTATTTTCACCAATTGATGATGATATAAACTACTGTTAGATTCCAATTTCCTCTGGGCTATAGTAGTCATTTTGGAAAGACTTTTTAGGAGAAAGAAAGGAAGGTTGATACATTGATGATTCTTCAAGTGGAGCATGAGTTAAATGTGGTAATGGTAGACCATACTGAACCGTCCTTCACATGTGATAAAAAATTTTAATATGAAAAACCACCTCCTTCCAAGATGAAGCAAGTAAACCCCTCGATACCCCTTTTCTGAAATCCTTAACTCGAATGGTTGGTCTTAGAAATGGTGTCCAGCTACCTAGTGGGAGTTTTAAGTTTTTAGACCACTTTTCTCCACGTATTGGTAGCCTTACTTTTCTCCACGTATTGGTAGCCTTATAGCCTTGCAATTGATTCTTCTGATACTTCGATCTCGAGCCCTCGAACCTCTGCCTGAACATCGTAGAATGACTTGGCAAGTTCCAATGTCACTTGAGGGTCACAACCTTGAAATCATTTGAAAAATTGGAACCATCCTGCCATGGTAAAAATGGCTAAGGCCTCTGGATCAGCGGCCAAAGCATCAGTATTATCAATCTCTATCCAGTTAGTATGACCCCCCATTATGCCTAGAACTTCAATTATATGCTGCCAAAATGGAAATAAGATATGGAGATATGGTATGCTATATATGATTGTTTCAGTAGTGATAAGTTCAATTGGCTCGAGTAAAGCTGATAGGTTATTGGTATGGCTTGGTCTATAATGGTAAGCCAATTGCCAAATTACCATTGGAATAATTCCCTCAACATGTGGCATGTTGCTACCAAATCGTGATTTGAATCTAATGAGAATGGTAGTAATCTTGGGCTACCAAATCATGATTTGAATTGATGGAGCTTATGAGCATAGACAATCATCAAAATCATGAGAGTGACTTTATGATGATGTTCAGATGGTATACATGTTGAAAACTATAATAGTTTTGAAATGTTAGGTCAACTACACAACTACACAACTGTAATTGCAATGAGATATTCTATTCATGGTGTTTTGCTTCTGGATCACTATAATAGTTTTGAAATGTTAGGTCAACTACACAACTGTAATTGCAATGAGATATTCTATTCATGGTGTTTTGCTTCTGGATCACTGGTGGTATACATGTTGAAAACTATAATAGTTTTAAAATGTTAGGTCAACTACACAACTACACAACTGTAATTGCAATGAGATCTTCTATTCATGGTGTTTTGCTTCTGGATCACTGACAGAGTTACAAGTATATGATAGAATGATGGAAGTGGAAGTGGCTTGTAATGATAACTTTAACTACAGAGCTACATTAGCATTGATATTTTCAATCCTTCCACTACAGGATCATAATCCCCTTGTTGACCGGCTCTTCAACTAGGGGGTCAACTCCATGTAGCATGAAGATATGCATCAACAAATGCAAACATGTCGAAAACTTTTTGGTTCTACAGGGCATTTTTTGCTCCAATACACAGTTTTGTAAGCGGGATTTCCACACCCTTGCGCGGGTTTATAATGCAATAGGTCTACATGGATCATGTTAGGTCAGTTGCCTTAGAGTTTCTTCATTATGAGAGTTTCTTTCATTGAGTGYTTTTTTATCCTCGGGAGGTTAATGTGGCCTAACTAGCCRGGTTAATCTCCCTTGAGTTTTTCACTCCCACCCAATAAATCCTCCAAAGTGGTGAAAGGTGTTCTAATGAAGTCATTCCTAGGTAGCTAGTGTTTATGAATGTTGTAAATGACCATGTAAAACAACAGACAAAAATTCCCGGAATTCCGTCAAGTCTAGCTAGGTTTTTTTTTAAGTTGGGAATTAATTAATTAATTCTAGGTAATTAATGTAAAACTTAGGTCTCGGGATCTTTGATAGGGGTATTTGTACTCAAAAGAAAGATAAAGAGACCCCCTACACCCGTGGACCAAGTTTCAACTTAGTCAGACAAGTTTTGCTAGGTTTTTTGTCCACTTCGGAGTTTTTTTGGAAAACGACGATTTTAATTGCCAAACCCAAGACATGGGCAAATGTCAATTTTGTAATAGTTAGTCAAATCAAGTGAAGTAAGTGGAAATAACTGAGATGGAGCACACCTAGCCCTTCCTAACCCTTTCCTAACCCTCACTTACCCTTTACCCACTTCATTTAATTAAATTACATGTGGGAGTACGTCCCCCTTTCAGCTTACGTCCCCCTCTCCACGCTTTAGTTTGGAAACTCTCTTAAGTATAAAAGCGTGGGTCCCTTCTCCTCCATGTACAACTTTCCTCTACCCTTCCACATCCCCATTGGGAGTGTGTCCCACACACACTCTCCCACTCCTCACCCTCACGCACTGCCTCCATACCTCTCGCACTTCCCACTCTAACTCACGCTTTCCTTATTCTAACTCACGATTTCCCTTTTGGATTATTGGAAAGGACTCACGTGGAGATGGGAACATCTCTCTTAAAGCAAGAAACTTCCCTTAGCTTATGCGCTTTCCTCTACCTTACCTTTGAGAATGTGTTCCTCACACTCCTCCCTTCAACCCTCACACATTCCTTAAAGGAGTTGCGCCTTTCCTTTAGGGGAAATGGAAACATCTTGTAAAGGATGGAAACCTCCTTTAAAAACATGTATAGGCCTTTCCTTTAGCCTATACTACCCTCTCTTCTTTCCACATCACCCATCCACTCATCCTACCTTCCATTTTTCACCTTAACCTAAAAGCTCACGCTTTTCTTCACCCTTGGCTTGGATTGTGACACTTGTCAATGATCCAAGAGGGGTCTCCTTGGCTTCTCAAGCTATTTAAGAGACCCCTCACTCCCTCATTCATCACCATTCTTCACAGTATTTTTATGCTACCAAATTCTCTCCATCCCACTCTCTCTCTCTCTCACTATTGTCATATTGCTTCACTAGTTTTGGTCATTGAAGAGCTTGGAGCCACATTGTTGCTGCAACCTCTTCCCATTTAATAATACAGAAATCGCTTGGGAGTGTTGGATTTTGTCTACATGCTTCATTTACATGCTCAAGGTGATATTGATCTTGTTTTTAGTATTTTGTGATCATTAAAATAGTATAGTTGAGGTATAACTTTGTTTGCTTGGCTAGGTGGAATAAAACTTTGTTTGCTTGCCTATATGCGTTATATTTATGTTTAATACTAACTTTGTTGTATTATCCATGCATGCAATCCATTTATCTATTTGATCTCACAGTTTATTAAAGCTTGCAGGTTGCCTTGAAAAGAAGTTGTTGGGATAGCTTCAAGGATGAATCTACCCTCATCTTCACTTACACTTCACAAGCAATTTTCGACTCTTCTCCCTCATTCTTTCACTTTCAGATTTTGGTATCTAATGTGCTTAGATAGGTCCCAAATCAAATATTAAATTCCAGTTTTTAGATGTGTAGAGTTTCTGTTGAAAAACATAAATCTCGTAACTTTGTTGAGTGTGTTGTAGCTCAAATCAACAAGCAATAGCTTGCTGATTTTTGCAGGTTCTTACCAGGACAAGAGGGCATGTTGCCCAATTTCAAGCACAACACACCCTCAAAACAACTCCTTGAAGTGGTAACAATTTCTCTTCTTTCTCTTCTCTCTAAAATACTGTAAACACAAGCCCAAAGGAGTTGTACCCAAGTGGCTTGCATTCCTTTATCTTTTAGTCTTTGCTTTGTATGCTCTAGATTAGTTTCCTTTATGCCTTTACTTCTTAGATTAACTAGTTTAATTGTTGATATTTACATGCATGCTTAACTTAAAATAATCTAGAGTAGATCATACGCACATGACTAATTAGTTTAGAGCCCATGGAGGCTTAGATTAAATCTCTTATTCAGTTGCATGCAAGTTACATATCATTAATCTTTATCTTACAGACATGCATGCACATGCCATTTACATAATCTCTTAGGTAATCGTCTTTACCTTCTGCAAGTAATTTCCATTGCTTTATTTTCACATGCAATAATGTCATTAAACACTTTAACTTGCAATCTATTGGTTCAAAGGCTTCAACCTTCACAACACTTTTCAGCTCTCAATTTCACAAGCATTCCAGTTCTTACATCTACATGCAATAATTCAAACAACTTAAGAACTAAATCTGCAATTTCATTGTTTAAGAGTTCACACTCATTTTCAACACTTTGGCAACTTTATTTTAGCAAGCTACAAGCATTCAAACGTACATTGCAATACTTAGCTCATAGGTATAAAATAAACTAATTAGACTTAATAGGACACCATAACTCACCATCTTCGCCATTTAAAACGGGGTCGGAGGAAGGCAACGGAAGGTGCTAGGCCGGGGACGGTCTCACGGCGTGCGACTTCCTTTCCGGGAGTACTTTGACCTTAGGGTTGACCTGTGAAGCTAGGGTAGGCCTCGTTGCCTCACTTCTTGAGCATCCAATAGTCACTTGGTAACTGGGGGAGGAGAGTTTTTGGGTTGACATCTAGATAGGGCTAAAATTAATCACTCTTAATCACTTAACTAAATCTTCAATCTACAACATTTGCAATATACTTTCACACTTGCAAGCAACTGATCTCATATTTACATTCATATGCAAGTTATCTTTTATGTGTTGTAGAATTACTGCTTAAGTGGTTATATCTTGTCATCTGGAGCACACATTACATTTTCAACCTTTTTCATCTCTTGTATCCCTGTATATGTGGTGTGATCCTTCAAGAAGTGTGCATCCACCTGGAGGCATTCTCTTGACTGGGTCTTGAGTGCTTGGCGTGTTTTGGCCATTGATAAGCAGTCCAACGGAATTCTATCTGTTGTGAGCATGCTTGGCTTGATGTGTTGATTGTCTCTCATCTTTGAACATCTTCTTTCCTGCACATTTCAAGCGCACGTTAGCATATTGTATATCTTTTATCTATTTTAGCTGTGTATACCTCTTAGATATTCTTTTGTATCTATCTGTATCTATCTTATTGTAATTTTTTAAACTTTGTAACTTGTAATTATCTTGTAACAAACATCCCCTTAACTTAGTTGACCCCTTGCCCAATCTTAGGCACTAGTCTTAGTTGCCCTAGGAAAAGGTCTGACTTTCATACTTAGATAATTGCATCTTACATTGTTGTTTAACATCATAGGCTAGATTTCCCCTGAACTTTAAACAATTAAAATCAACTCCTAGAACATTAAACATTAATTTCATCTAGTAACTAGGGTCTACCCCCCTTGGCTTCCCTAGGAGTTAGCCTAGACGGAAGAGGTTCAATTCAAAGTGACAATGTGGACTTTGAACCTAGGCATTGTGCCTCGGAGGACACACTAAGTGAGCAGGACTTAGTTCATGTTTGCAAGTGTGTATAAAGACGACAACACCCCCCATTTATAATTCAAGCTCTGCTCACTTGGTATTGCCCCTCATCATTCCTAGGATTCAACAATATGGTGCTAGTAGGCATTCCAACTGAGAGAATGAATGTTTGAACAAAGATATGAAGTGCTCGTTATCTTTTTTCTAGTGATGATAAGGTCAATTGACCTAAGTCAAAGTTGTTGGTATACACAAAAGATTGATGAGTAGAATGAATTCTGTTGTTAGGCCAGTCCCCGAACTATAATTGCAATGATGCCTTCAAGTTGTAAAATCTTGCTACCAAACCATAATTGGAATGAGCGACATAATATCATTTGAAATGACAGATGAGACTATTGGAATGGTGGGTAAAACAATGCAAATGATTTGCAATGATATGCTGACTACGGGGCTATAAAGCAAGTCATAGGTTTTGAAAGGTCATAATCCCACAAAAACATTTAAGAATACATGGATTTTGGCTTATAGGAATAAGTTTTTTAAAAATGATGACCCTCTCAACAATTATGAAATGCACTCCCTGTTAGGATACTAGTATTGGAAACAACTTTGTATTGTCAAATTTCAGGCCTTAAAACAGTCCTTGATCCTCCATATTTCAGGCCTTATAACAGTCCTTGATCCTCCATATTTCAGGTTATAAAAGGAAAAATGAACTTGGAGTATGGTGCTTTTAAAGTACCAGTGTTGAAACAAATTTTGGTTCCTCTTTGGATCACATTTTCCTTTGGAACAACATGAAATTTTCTATTCATAAGCTTGAAGTCATTACTTTCTAATTATGGCTCATTAAAGATCTTTGCTCAAAGAGTATAACCTATGGATTGATTCAAGTCTTTCAAATCTATTAAAATATCAAAAGGGTTTGACAACCTCTAGCTTGTCATACCCAGGTAAGAGTTGATCCTTCATGCCAGCCCTCGTACAATCTTGTTAACGGAGATAAAACCATTTTTAGTGAAGAGTGCAGAGCCATGTTGTCTTATTACATATTATCTGGGATATTGAAGAGAAGTAACTAAAACTAATAAAACCAAAGTAATTCCATGAGTCCTTTGGTGAGCTTGAGATGATGCTAGAAGTAGTTTAGATTGTGTTGATAGTACCCAAATGTAGAAAATATCTCTTGAAGGACAATTGCAGCAAAGAAAAAGGTATTGCCATCAAAATTGTCCTATTGCAATCTAGATCTTCCTATAGATTTTTGAAGTTGCTACAAAATAGAGGTTAATTTTGCAACATCCTAAAAAGTTCCAAAACATTGTGAGTCAATTTTTTTTCTTTTTGGTTCTTTTCTCTTCTTTTCTTTTTCTTTTTTTGCAAACTCTACCTGCTAGCGAGCTGTTTTTCAAGTAAATCTTGTCCAATTGTGCCTCATGGAGGTTTTCACAATTGCAGTTATTAATTTTTTTACCAAGTGACATCAGCCAGAACCCTAGTTTTCTAATATCACAAGGTCTATTGACATTTGATACAAGTTTTCATCACTAGATTTATTATTTTTTTCTCTTTTTTTTTAGAGAATAAAAGAAATCAAGTGGAAGTAGGTGTTGGTGGTCATACCAAATTAATTACAACCTCTAAATATGAATGCTTGAGTAATTCCTGGATGAACTCCTTTGATACTGGTTTCTGGTACAACCTCAATCAATGGCCATTGGCCATGATGGGGGTCCTTTCTTCGTCAATTGTATGCAATTTTACAGAACCATTGTCATAGACTATGTTGATCTCATATGGTCACATGTAGCGAGTGCAAAATTTACCCTTGAAGTCCTTGTACCTGGAATAGAATAGGGAGGGCCAATCACCTTCTTTGAATTTTTTCTTCTTGATGAATCTATCATGCCACCTAGCTCTTTGCTGTTGGAAAAAAGAGGTTTGTTGTAGAGAATCTTGACATATTTCATCAAGTTCATTGATTTGACTTAGTCCATGTTGTTGTGCTTCTGAGAGGTCCAAGCCTACTTTCAATGCAGTTCTCAATGTCTTAACTTCAAATTCTATCGGGATAATGACATACTTACCATACACAAGTTCATATGGAGTGAAGTTGGTGGTGTTCCTCCAGGTGGTCCGATAAGCCCAAAGAGATTCTAGAAGCCTGTCAGCCCAATCCTTGTGAAGTTGTTGTACTGTTTTGGTCAATATGGCCTCCAAAACCTTGTTTGTAAGTTCCACCTGTCCATTTTCTTGTGGATGGTATGGAGTGGATGTGCGGTGCTTGATCTTAAAATGTTGGGTGATAGACCGGATAAGTTGGGATGTGAATCGAGTTCCCTAGTTAGTGACAATCTCTTGGGGAACCCCGAAATGAACACAAATTTCTTCATAAAGGAGTCAACCATAGCTTGCTCATTGGATTCAGGTATAGTCTTGGCTTCAACCCACTTGGTTACATAGTCAGTGCACACCAAGATGTACACTTTCTGTCTCAAAGGCAGGGCGATTGGTGCCATGAAGTCAAGAGCCCATTTCTCAAATGGATCTACCACAACCTGTGGTTGTAGTGGCATTTTGTCGGATTGTACTAGTTGACCCATTCGTTGACAGATGTCACGACATTTGACATACTTCTTGGCATCCATGCAGATGGTAGGCCAATAGTATCTCAAATGCATTACTTTGTTTGCAATTCTTTTATCAGTGAAATGTCCTCCACAAGGCTTGGCATCACAATCTTTAAGGATTTCATAGATATCTTCCTCTTGAACACAACATTGGATAACAAGATCCAACCCTGTGTGGAAGAGATGACCTTGGGTCCGTGAATACATGACACTTTGTCTGATGACCTTTTGACATTCCCTTGGTAACAAGTGTTGCGGAAGCTTCCCTGTAGCCAGATAATTAGCAATGTCTACAAACTAGGGTGTGCTAATAGGCATAGAAAATAAATGTTCATCTGGGAAAGTATCTTCTACAGGAAAGGGATCCCCCTCATGAGTGAGCCTGGAAAGGAAGTGAGCAACGACATTCTCCTTTCCAGGTTTATCGAGGATTTTAATGTCAAAGTCATGCAACAAAAGCAACCATCTACTCACCCTGTTATTAGTAACAAGTTTTGTTCATAATATAACGAATAACAGAATGATATGTATGTATAAACACAACGTACCCAATAATGTAATGATGGAATTTATTAATTGCATGAACAATAACAAGAAACTGTTTTTCAATTATTGTATAGTTATCCTCGGTCGAAGTGAGATTATGGTTGATGTAGTAAATGGTGTAGGGTTTTTGTTCTTTCTTCTACCCCAATACATCTCCAAGGGTTGTGTCTAAAGCATCCGTAGAGATGTGGAATGTAAAAGACTAATTTGGGCCTCGTAGTACTAGTGCAACATAGAGCTTCTCCTTCAAAGTTTAAAAAGCAATCTGGCACTAAGCAGTCCAACTAAATTATGCATCTTTCTAGAGTAGTTGGAATAATGTTTATACTGTCTTGGTGAAATTTTCAATAAATCTCCTATAGTATCCTGCATGTACTAGAAAGCTACGAACATCTTTTTGAGTTGTTGGGATTGGGAAATTCAAGATCACTTCGATCTTTGCAGGGTCTACCCTAATCCTTGTAGGCGATATGTGATGGCCCAAAACAATGCCCTCAGTGAGAAGCATGTGGCATTTTTCATTTTTGCGGGTAAGTTTAGTTTCCTGGCATCTGAATAGAACCTTTTTGAGATTTCCTAAGGCTTCCTCGAAAGTGTCCTTGTAAATAGTGAAATAATCCATGTATATTTCAACACAGCCATGGATCAGGTATAAAAATATTCTGAGGACAACCCTCTGGAAAGTGGTAGGGGCATTGCATAATCCAAATGGAAATACTTAGTATGCATAAGTTCCCTAATGACAGGTAAAGGTAATATTTTCCTAGTCTTCAAGGGCAATATGGATTTAATTATACTCCTTGACTCCATCAAGAAAAGAGAAAAATTTATTTCCCGCCAAGGTATCTAGGACCTAATTGATGAATGGTGGAGGGAAATAGTCTTTTAGAGTGTCCTTGTTTAGCTCTTTGTAATCAATACACAATCACCATTTCCCATTCTTCTTTGGCACAATCATTAAGAGTGAGACCCACTTTCTATCAGAAATAGGATAGATAAAGTTCACATTGAGCAACTTTTACAGTTCCTCCTTCACTACTTATCTCAAAGTTGGATTCATTATTCGTTGAGGTTGCTTAATAGGTCATGCATCCTCCTTAATGTATATACGATGTGCGCATAAACTGGGATGGATCCCTTTTATGTCAGTGTAATCCCAAGCAATTGCATTGCTATGTTCTCATAACATTTTGATAAGTTAATCCTGCTGAGAGGTTTCTAGTTGGGAGTTTACATTCAAACTTTTCCCTGGGTGGATCTCAACTGGTGTACTATGGTTTTTAGACAAGGCATCCAAAGGGATCATTGAGTCAAACTATTGTGCCAACTCTTCTAGTGAGTAGTTCTTCTGAGGATGTTTTTCTATGATGTATTTGAGGGAGGGATAAGCTGCATTATGACTTGGATATGTCATTAAACTACAAATTAGGCCATCTTTAGTATCTCTCCCAAAAATTGAGGCTTGTTCCAAATCTAAGACTGGTTGTATGATTTCATCATCACTATCTTCTATCCAAGAGGGTGCTTCTGATTCCAGGGAAGGTTTAGTAGGACAATAGAGGGTGAGATTTTTTGTGGAATTCTATGGTAAATTGTCATGTCCCCTGACCTACAACTGATGTAAGCATCAACAGTAGCCAACCAAGGTTTGCCCAATATCAATGGGTATCCACCTAAGTTGATTTTTGGTTGCAGGATCATGAAATATGCCAGGTATTCCCAAGAATCGATAAAAACTATCACATCATCCACTATGCCCTTGGGCATCATAGTAGATATATCAACTAATTGAAGGATAGTAGGGGTTGGACGTAGGGTAGAAAATTGGAGTTTTTCCATAGTCTCTTTAGTTATCACATTAATAGCAGCCCCTAAATCAATCAAGGTATTGGGAATGCAAGTTTTATTAATATGTATGTTAACGAACGAACTCCTTGGATCTACATGCTTGGTCATGAAGACCTTCCTTGACATCAAATCAACTAAATTTTTTATTACATAAATAGTTGGGGGGTCCTTCTTCTTCCTTTCTGTCTTCCTTAAACATATCTCTCGGACAACCTTAACATAGATTGGAACATCTTTAATTGCTTGGTATTAAGGGATTTTGACACAAACATCCTTAAGTTCCCCCTAAAGATCAAATTCAGGTTGTGCAAGGGGGGTGTCTATGGACAATATCTCTGGGTAAGGAGGAGTTGAAACAATTCTAGAGGATCATGGTTGATTGGAATTCTCTAAGGAGGATGGTTGAATTGTTGGGGAATGACCATTTTGTTCATTGGTCTCTTCCTCATAATCTTATTGTAAGATAATGAGGGAGGTTTGATTATTGTCTACGTTTCCTGAGAGTAATTGAATGTCATTGCATTCCATTGAGGAAATGAAATAAGTTGGATAGGGTGGTACTCTCAGCATTGTAGGTGAGCTGAGTTACTTTATTGTTCGGGTTAGGCATGGGTTGGGCAGGAATTTGTGGTGTCTTCTGAGGAGTTTGGTTGGATGGTAGTTGCAATTACTATGGATGTTGTACTGGAGGATGTGTCTGAAGGGGATATTGTTGTGCTTGCTGCCACAAGTTCCCAAAGGATGGGTGTCCTTTCCAAGCTTGTTGCCAAGAATGAATTTGGGTTTGAGCAGGCCATTATTGAAATTAGGATATCAATTTTGAAATTATTTAATAGGTTTCCTAGCTCAACCCTAGGACCCTGCCTCCAAATGATTGTGTGATTTTTGAAATTGTATCCCTGGGAAATTTTCCATATTTTGTAGTTCGATCTGAGTAGCATTTACAAAGTTCACAAATTTGGTCATATGTCATCTGAGAGATGTCACTAACCCCCATGAGGTTTAACACATCTATGTAGTCATCCTTGATTCTCCTTAGGAGAATGATATGCAAAGTTTTCTAGTTCCATATTGTTTTGATTTGATCTTTGCAGGTTATATTGAAACCTTTCAACGTAATATTTCAGAGTCTCATCGTCCTTTTGGGTCATCTTGAAAATTTTCTCTCGGAGATCCCTAACTTTGCAATAATCCTGGTATTTCTTCAAGAATGGTTGCCTCATCTGCTCCCAGGTATGAATAGTGTTTCCCCCAAGCCCCATGAATCGACATAGTGTTTCTTCCTTTAGGGTGGCTGGAAACAATTTAAGTTTGTGGGCATCTGAGGAGTAATCATAACTATGACATAAGACATCAAACTCAAAGAGAAATGTGTCGGGGTCTTTGCTAGCCATGCCACGAAAGTTAGGCAAGGTAGAGGTTGGGATATTCTTCATTTGAACCATGCCATATGAATCCTGGATGGGAAATTCAAAAGTAATAGGCTCCTTCAAGTTAGAACCCTCCCCTTCATTGGCCATGTTTAACGACACTTTCCTCCAAAATACCACAAAATCAAGAGAATCAACAGAGAAATTTGGCTCTTGAATAGGGTTTTCTTGGTAGTCCAAATCTTCTTGCCTATCAAAAGATTTTGTTGTTGGAGAGACTATGATTGCATAAGTTGGGGAATCAACTTGTGGCCGATTGGCTAGTATATAGGATGCAACTTGCTTGGTAGGGGGGTATAGATTATCCTCTGGGTTACCTCCTTCTACAGGATTTCCTGCCAGGGTGTTATCAATGTTGGTGGCTCTTACTGCACCACATAAGCATCCCCGAGTATCTCTAATTCTTCTCATGCATCCTACTATGACCTAATGTATAACACTTCGATGGCAGTTGGAAAAGGGTTAGTTGACAATCCCCTAAGCTATTCCCTACCCAATGTTCTTATTTCCTATATCCATGTAAAATGAGTATCCTATGCTCCTTAGTGCCTCCCTGGAAATGACGCCAAAAATGACAATGTTTCTATATGTTCTGTACTAACCAGGAACACATGTGCATTTAATCTATCAACTAGGGTTTCCAATGTACTTGTGAGGCACAATGTACTCTCTGTATAGAACAAGGATGCTTGTATTGACTGGTATCACTTTGGGATAATGAACTCTGTGTACTAAATTTGCTTTCAACTTGACAACAGGAAATTGAATCTTCTCAACATTGTAAACTCAATAAAAAGTAACTTCAAATGAAAGAAACAGATTTAAAAATATCATAATTAAAACTATAGCAAGATAAGTTTAACAAGTCTGATCTTAATTTTATCTCATGGCTTATCCATTAAGAAAACTATAAACACAGGTAGATTTCAGTCTATATGTTATCTTCTACTCTAGGAACTAAGTCTCAAGAAGAGATCTTGTTACTTATGATTTCTCCAAATCAAATTAACTATAGAAATGCAATGAGCATACTAACACATTCGAGATCAAATCTAATGCTAGAAATGAAATGAAAACCAGAAAGAAAAGAGGGAAGCTTTGTACCACTGAGTGGGCCCTTGGTCATCAGTCTCAAGCTGCCTTGAAAAGCTAAAATAGAATGCTACAATACTTGCAAATCATAGGAAAAACTCAGTGTTTTGTATTAAGAAAATAATAATGTTCACAACTTATATATCTATGTCTCTAATCTCCCCCCAAATAAAGAGTTGCTTACATATATAATGGTTGAGTTATGCCATATTTGGGGTAAATAATAAAAAACATAACAAACTAGAAACAAATAACAACTTATGTAAAACAATTACACAAGATATTCCTTGTTTCTCATCGCGCTGAAGGAGGAAGAGGCTTCAATTTGTTTGTTGGTTACTTCTACCCACATTCTGGAGGTTGAGCACAATTACATTAGTTGTAGATGCTTAGACAGGGGGCTAAAATCACGCCAAGGTAAGTCACGATCTTGCAGATGCCATGATCGTAGTGTTGGAGATGAATTTGATTGTGTGGATGCCCAAAACATGTCCAAGAATCACGCAAGGGGTAAGTTATATTGTTATCCCTTGCTACTGGGTTAGTTTGGGCATTAAATCCTCTTCAAACTATGTTGGGATCATTGCAAAACTGTTCCATTATATACTTACTCGTGGGGTAAGATAATTAGTTGAAGATCCCTATGATAAACCTTCAAACCATTTGCTTTAGGACTCAAAAAGATATAAGGGTGGGGTGGGGTGGGGTGAGGGTTGGGGTGGAGGAAAATATTAGATAAATGGGTTGGGTGGGGTGCGGTAGGGGTGGAGGAAAATATTAGAGAAATTCATTTCTCTAATATTAGAGAAATGCATTTCTCTAATATTTTCCCTCCACCCTCACCCCACCTAGCATTTCTCTAATATTTTCCCCGAGCCCCACCCACACCATTTCTCTAATATTTGCCCCTACTCTTCATTTCTCT
>JZKD02S0073755.1:283734-304243 GCA_000966675.3 Picea glauca | reverse complement strand
CCCCACCCTCTCTAATATTTTCCCCCACCCCACCCTGCATTTCTCTAATATTTGCCCCTAGCCCCAGCCCACCCTCATATATATGAGGGTGTATTTATCTAATATTTTCCCCCACCCTCACCCTCATATATATGAGGGTGTATGAGGGTTTAGCATTAAATGAAAGAACCCAATCTACAACAAGTTAGCAATAACAAACCAAAACACCTTAAGATCATGATTATAAACAAGTGCCACTGAGTGGCGATGTCCTTATCGAGAAGGTTTTCTTGTCTATTGGAATATTAGAGTGATTTCCGTGAAGATTGAAGCCATGTCCCCTTGGAATATTAGAGTGGTTGCCGCGAAGATTGAAGTCATAGCCCCACAATCACAATGTTGTAATCACAATGTTGTAGGTAAGTGTTGAAATAGAGGCCGCATGTTTTCATGTACTTCGACTTCGACAATTGATAGGATGCATACTAGCACACAACCTTGCCATTATAGACCGCCTACAATATCAAGCATATAGACACCTGGACACATGTTGATGGCCGCATCTTAGTTTCTTGTACCCTGAATTTCAAACAATGAAGATCTCTAATTGAAACATGGGTTCAGACAATAATATATTTAATTTTCGCAAAATATTATACCTTCTATTATAGCAAACAATACTTTATTTTTTTTTTGCAAAATATTAAGCCCCTTATAACAGGCGGCTAGTACAATCCCCTAGAAATGAACCGCCTTATTGATTAGTGTTGTAGGTGTTATTTTGCCTAAATGCTTTTATAAGCAAGATTCATGGGAAGATCCATGGAGTTCATCAATAACATATATTAGCTTCATGTTGGATGAACATATATTAAGTTTGAGAATGAATAATATTACATATTAGCTTCCTGTTGCATGAACATATATTAAGTTTGAGAATGAAGAATATTATGTTGGGATGAATTTATTTTATGTATTATTAATTTGTTTTTTTTAAAACATTTTTAAAATTAAATTTCATAATAATTAAAGATTAGTGGAAGAAGATCCAATTTCTCATTGAAATAGATATCCCTGCAAATGATATCCCAAGCAAAAAAATAATATTTAAAATTCTTCATTATTTGTGTTCAAGTATTAATGTCATGCAAAACAATACCTCAACAACTTAGTCGCAATCTTATGTAGTTGTTCCAAGATTTTTCAACAGAATCTAATTACTCTCTCTGTTTGCCTTTAAAAACCTCTTACGTCTTGGCCGACTTAACCAATTACAATAGGTGTAACAACAGGCGTAGCGATGTGGAGTGAAAGCGCCTAGTTTAATGCTCCCAGGTTCCCACTTCTATTTATTACCTTGTTACATTTACATCATAGTATATTGCCATGGACGGTTATATTTACATCATATGCACTATAGTAATGTATATAAACCTAAGGGTATACCACGTGCCAAATTAGTTTAGCATATCCGATCATTATTTAACGATATCAACAACTTTGGAGCATACCCGATCATTATTTAATGATATCAAATAAAATGGTTCTTTCTTTGCCCAAAAAATAAACAATTTTGCATAGATTATCAATCAGTCAGTTAGCCATTGGATTCGCTTAAATGGACACCATTATTAAATATGCAATGGAAACAACTAAGTTGAAAACCAACGAAAACTTCATATGTTTTGACCATTCCTTCTTAATTTTGTCGTCAACTTTTCCTGTCACGGTTTCCTCATCGAGCATACCTCCAGAGAAGTGTTTTATTTAAGGAAAGTCCAACGGTGTACAATTATGAAAGTATTTGTTCGATGTTGGGGGATCTTACATTTTTGGCACTGTAGGATTTTTTCTTAGCTTTTCTATGTTTTTTATTGAGTTTAAGAGATCAATGAAATTTTCCAATTGGAATCAATTACAATTTAGTTCATATGTGTATGTTCAGAATATTGTTTTCACCCAATAATAACTTCATTTTTTCTTCTTCCTCTTGTTTCTGTGAAAATTTGACTGGCTTGTAGAAAGGCAATGACAACGGCCCGCCCTCATCATCAATTAAAAAATAGGCAGGCACAATTGACTACTCAAGGGAACGGACATGTTGGTCTACCCCGAGAGACTGTATTATGGGCCTGGTATTGCTCTTTAATAAGAGCTTGTTGGTCTGTCCAAAAACTCCATATTATGGGTCTGGTATGGCTCTAATGAGTTCCTAATTTAAAGAATTTATATTTTGTTTAAAATATATATCTGTAACTATTTACACTCACACTTGTTGTCACACATATGCGTCGCACTTGGGGCCATGCGCGTTTGATGGGAAAATCTACTGGGATTTATAGAAGTAGCGAACCGCATGACTATCTTTTCTACATTCATTTCTACGACAACCATTGTTACTCATGTTCATGAAGTTGTTCATAGCCGGCCTAGAGTAAGCACACCCTCAACTTTCTCATGTTCATGAAATTGTTTGTAGTCAACCTAGAGTGAGCACACCCTCAAATTTCAAGAGGTAATTATGAAATGCCCCCAAATCTTTTCAAAGTATTTGCAATGAACAATTCAATTGCATGAGAATAACTTATGCAATAAGCTAACTAGCATTACCTGAAGGATAAATTCTTATTTATAAGTACATATATAGATGCCCCACAACTTGAAGAGGAGCGAAATCTACATTCACAAGGAAAAATAAGATATTTTATGTGACTAGTGCAAAACAAAGACACCCAAAACAAATGTTGATGAGAACAAATGTCCATAAATTAGTTCATATTCAAAAAAATTAGGATCTTAGATGTGTTGATGCAATGCTCTGAATTGGAAAAGCTAGGGAAGAATGGAGAGAGCTTGCTTTGAATTGGAAAAGATCAAGAAGAATGGAGAGAGCTAGCTAGAACTGTAGATATTATCTTTGTGACTCAAAGGTAAGAGCTAGCACAAAGACTTACCTAGTACGAGAGAAAGGCGTAGTACGACCTGACCTGATAGGATTGATTCAATCACATGGTATGTAAAATATCTAAGAGACAACTATTCATAAAATAGCCATCTATTGTGATGTATATAAGCTTTAAGAAGGGTTTTGGACAAGTGAGGGGAGGTTATGAGAGGCAAAAATTATACCATTTTGGAAGTCCATTAATTTTGCAAAAAGGTTTATATCGAAAAATTCTAAAATATTAAATATCAAGATTGTTACCACTACCACACCTTTTAAGGAGATGTTCCTTTGACTTTTTGGGTAACTGGAAATATGTTGAAAGCATGCATTACGGTTTTGAATGCTCTTTCTCAAAATTGTTGGGAAATCCTTTCAACATGCACCTAGCAATTTTGCCTATAATGTGGTTCCTCTTAGCCACCCATTTTTTTTTAATAATAGGTTGTAGTTTGCTGCCTCTTGACATTGTTCACCTTATAAAAGCTCTAAAAATCTCCAAAATATAGTATATACTCACCACCACCATTTATTATAAGGACTCTCAATTTCCTATCATATTGGAGTTTTACTTCTTTCTTAAAGTATTTAAAGAAATAAAAGATTTATGATTTATTTTTCAAAAAATATACTTAAAATCTTTTAAGAAAACCAATTTTTTAAGAAAACCATTGATAAAAATCATAAAGTAATTGACATTTCCCATTGCTTGACTTGGAATCACTACACATAGGTAATTGTGCATTAGATCCAACAGTCCTATCACTTTCCAAGCTCTATCTACCTCAAACTTTTCCATGTAATGTTCCCTTGCAATGTGGTCCCTCGGATAGTTCATATACTTATATAAAAGTTGTAGATATGAAAAACACAAATGCCCATACATGTCAAGTTATAGAATGTTTGTCTTCAATTGCATATGTTTCCACAAATGCTTCTTACAATAGTGGTATTGCATCTAATCCATATATTCCATTCTTCTTTAACCCATTTTCATCAACTTCATTTTCCCTGGCTTTGTCTTGAATTTCACAATCTCTACCATCTATAACAATAACAATCTTGAAGTTATGTTTAGTAATATCACATATAAAAAATAAGTTATTTTTGAAACTAGGTTGAATTTCACAATCTCTACCATCTATAACAATAACAATCTTGAAGTTATGTTTAGTAATGTCACATATAAAAAATAAGTTATTTTTGAAACTAGGTACACACCATACATTCTTAATAGTTTTACATGTCCATATGGCATCCTTATTTCAACTCCATCCTTTCCTTTAGCCTTATAGGTGGCATCATCTACAATAATCATTGTGTCCCCCTTAGATGACTCTATCTCTTAATTAATCATCAATTTTTGCACCTCGTAATGTGTTTTGTGACATCAAAATCCAAGCACCAATATTCTTGCTAATTATATCTTGTGTAGGCTTTGTAAAAAAGGGAGTGAGTTATTTCTACATGTTATTGACAAATGCGCAACATAGCCTGATAATAAAGAGAGTCCAGGGCAAATTCTTTTATCTGCACCATGGCAGATAACTGATCCAAAAGAAAAATAGAAAAAAGGCATAGTAGTTACAGGTCCAGATTAAGCAGTCGATTAAGCGGATCTTGAACCATGAAGGGACGACCAGGGTAGGCAATTTTAATTAGTAGAAAATAAGAGAGATGGTTTAGGAAAATAAATTATTAGTTGGAACTACCTTACTTAATACTTGTATACCTTTTCCGCCTGTTTTCGATGCCCAAGCAAGTCTCTTTCTATCCCAACTGGGTTTTGCTCTTTACTTTTTTCTAAGGATTGAACTTGGGCATCGTTTCCTCCCCGCTACTACCCTGTTAATTGGCGGGTGAGAAAAATATGGGAGTGGAAGCGAGAGAGTACTGGAACTAGAAGAGGTGGGGATAGGCCAGCCAACAATTATTTCCCCGGTTTGTTTGATGAACTACGAAGTGTCGGGGAAATAAATATGGCTTTTGGACGGGTGGGATTAATGAATGGAAGAGAATGAGCGGGTCCCTATATTGGCTTTAGGAGGCACAAAGCTATTACAACCTTTTGACCGCTTCAACGTAGGTCAAGGCTTCAGGGACCTATCAAGCCGTCAGCGGTCCCTCAAGATTAAATCAGTCAAGGTGTTGCATTTTTAGCTCACTTGTTTGTGAACAAAAAAAAATGTTTCCCTTTTTCCTCCACTACTTTTCTATTATCACTAACAAAATTAGACTTAATTCTTAAAATTATGACTTCTACCATTCTTACTCATCGAATTCTTCCAACATTTTTTTATTTAAATGACCTATTTTACCACAAATAAAACTAACTCTTGGATCTTGACATGAAAAATGGGAATCAAAATGACCACCTCTTTGATCTTTCAAATTTCTTTGCTTTCTAAACTACTTTAGTAACTTTCATTTACCTTTGACCATTAAAGTTCTCTTCAATATGCATTTCTCCTTATACTTATGCATATCTTCATACAATAAGAATGTAATAAATTTCTCAAACTACTTATAAGACACTTTACATGTTATGTTCAAGTAAATTTTAAAAGGTTTATACTAACATCAGTAATTACGGCAAGGTTTCTTTTTACTAATTATTTGTCAAAAGTTATTCATGTACCATTTGATTTTGTTGTGTACCTAACACAACATCTCTAGTATGTAGTATGTATTAGACTCTATGTATGTGAGTTATTTGGTTTGTATACATATGATTTTATAATAATGTTAAATTTGTTAAAAAATGTAATAAGGGTCTATCAGCCTTATTAATGACTTAAATCTTAAGTTAGGATTTTATTCAGGTTTTTTCATTATTATTGTTGTAAAAGGGTGTTTATATTATCTCAAATGTATCTCACATCTTATTATTAATAAAATCAACCAACTTATTGTTGTTATTGAAAAATTCTTCCTCTGTTACTTAAATTTGTGGATGCAATCCAACGGGTGTGTAGATGCCCCCACTCTTTTCTTTGTTTTTGGTTCTTTATTTCCATTTCATGTTTCAATTATTTCAATAGTTGTGCAATTGTAATTCAATTTTGTTATTGAAAAAGTCTTCCTCTATTACTTAAATTTGTGGATGCAATCCAACCAGGGGTGTGTAGATGCCCCCACTCTTTTCTTTGTTTTTGGTTCTTTATTTCCATTTCATGTTTCAATTATTTCAATAGTTGTGCAATTGTAATTCAATTTTGAGTATTGAAACATTGGAAGTTGGTATGAGAGCCTTAGTCAATTTTTACTCTTGTCTTGTATTTCCTTTTTTACGAAACAAGTTGAAGGGGAAATCTTAGTATATGGCTAATGTAGATTTGCAAAAAAGTTTCAAGAATTTTGCAATTGAATTTAGGGAGTTGATGCAACTACAAGCCCTAGTTAAAAGGAAAACCTTTAATATCACCAGTGATATTGAACCATCACAAACCTAGTTTCTACCTTCAGACAAAAATACCACAATATGACTTTCGCGAAGAAGTGGAAGTGTATACATGCATAAGCATGGTCAAGTTAACATTCAAGGTGTGGCACATGTATAACTAGGAGGATAAGTTAAATGTGTCACTATAGTATTTGGATGGGGAAGCCATACTTTGTTTGAGAGATATATATTAGAAATCCTAGAGGGGATTTAAGCAATTTTGCAGATGCGATAACTCAAAGAGTAGACCATAACTAGGATTCAAGCTTTATGATGTTTGTCTCATGCACTTTTTCTAGAAGGACCTAATTGTTACATAACTCACTAAAAGTTCAAAGTATTCAATTCCATGGACAAAATCTCTACACATATGGTTCATGGTATCTATGTTTCAAATCTATAGACATAAATTTGAACTAGGGTTAAAAGTTTGAAAATTAGCTCTCTTAAAATACACTATTATAACTAGAAGAGTTTGTTTGGCTAAACTTGACTCGATAAAAGAGTCAATGAGTTACATCCACTTTAGGTCAACAATGGTAGTTTTCATACTCATGGTTTTGGTAGCTTGTGTTATTGTGCTCGTGGATTGCATGTAATCAATCCTATTTAAAGGCTTGATATCTCCATTGTAAGATTCCTTGATTGGGTGGTTTTTGGCCTGGCTTGGTTAGTTTGGCCAAGGCTAATAGATCTATTAGGAGCTCATTTTCTCGGTTTTGGGTTTCCGGGATAATTCATGGTGTCTTGTGTTCTTAATAATTTTCTTGTGCCAATTTTGTGTTAATAATCTCTCTCTTAATCCTAAGAATTGGTATCAAAGTTGAAGGTCTTTTTGGCTGATGAAATCGTAGGAAAGGATGGTTCCTGGTTCGAGTGGGAGCAATGGTGGAAGAAGAAAAGTTTAGGGTCGAGAAGTTTAATGGAAAAAACTACCAGCAATGGAAGATGCAAATGGAGGAATTTCTATATCAAAAGAATATTTTATTACCATTGGGTGGAATAGTAAAGAAGTCAACGACTGTGAAGAATGAAGAATGGGAGGTTCTTGACAGAAAGACACTAAGAACAACACAATGTGCTTAGCAATGTCAATTTCAACATTTCAAAAGGAAAGACAATCGAAGATATGATGAAGGCATTGGACAAATCATATGAATAGCCCTCAACCTCCAACAAGGTACTTCTTATGAATATTTTATTTAATATGAATATATTAGAAGAAAGGTTTATTGTTTGTCATTTAAATGAGTTTAACATGGTCACCAACCAATTAAGTTTTGTAGGAGTAAACTTTGATGATGAGGTCAGGGATATTTTGATTTGTGCTTATTGCCAGAAAGATGGAATGGCTTGGTCATGGCACTGAGTAATTCTATCTCTGGTTCAAACACTTTAAAGTTTAATGATGTTGTTGGTGTTATCCTTAGTAAGCAAATGTGAGAGAAAAGCACAGGTGAGACATTGGGTAATGCTTTGACCATGAAGAACATGGGCAAATAAAGGGAGAGAGGAAAGAGCCTAAGGAATCGTGGGAAGTATAAGAAGGGAAGATCCAAATCCAAAGGAATGTTGGAGTGATAGCATTGCAGGAAGAAAGGACACCTAAAGAAAGACATTTGATCTCAAAAAGGAAAACAAGGAGATGGACAACTAAAGAATAATCAAGAAGCAAATGTAGCAGGTGATGTGTTGCAATATGACTTGATCCTTTCATTAGATAATGTTATTGATTCTTGGGTAGTATACTCAAGGAATTCATTTATGATGCAGGAGCATCGCTGGCAAGAACGCGGAGCAGGTTCTATCAGCGTCTGGGAATCTGTATGAAACCTCATCATTGGCAGTTGCAGCAGACATTTTTAAGTACGCCTTAACTCTGCGTCGGACAAATATTTTGAGGCACGCTTGAGTGATCACGAGCGAAGTGGGAGTTTCCACTCCATCTCTGGGATGCGACTGAACTAAAATAGTCGTAGGATAGGGTGTGATGTAGACAAGTAGGCAGGGGAAACCCTAAGATCCCTCTGAGATAAATAGAGGTTTTGTACACCCAAATGTGGCTGGCTGCAGGGTAGATAGATGCAAGTTAGATAGTTGCAAGTTAGTAGGAGATTTCTGAGCTTTCAGTTGTGTTTTTTATTTTAGTTGTAACCATTTTCACTTATGAATATAACAGAGGAAAATTGATCCAATGAATGGGTGGACATTGTTTTGCAATTCTCTGTTATTATGCTTTCATGAATAATGAATGAATTTCGTTATGAATAGATGGAACCGAGAATGTTAGGATAAGTTTCAATTGTTTCTCTTCTGTTGAAAGTGGTGCAAGGTGTGCACACAGAACACAAGGAGTGTGTTAACGTGATTTGTTTCGATTCCGAAACTTAGAAGAGATAGCATGAAACTTTCCCTTTGCAAGGAGTGCAAAGAGACTGGTGCAAGGCATGCACAATCGTCTCCAAGAATTTGAACCTTGCGTAAAGATTTGGTGCAAGGAGTGCACAGATCCAAGATTCGACTAAGTGTCAAAGGGACTTTGCAAGAAGTCGAAGAACCAAAAAAGGAGAACGCCGGGAGGGCAAGAGGAATTCCTTTTCAAGAATTCCTTCAGTTCTGAGTTATTGAAATCCCTGAATGCAAGGAGTGCGCGGCAAGTTGAAACCTTCACGAGATAAATCTCAGGAGGAGGAGCGAAAAAAGCCATTAGATAGATTGCGGAAGGAATCTGGAACGTTAGATTAGCGCACAGTGGTTAGAGGAAGCACGGGGGACAAGATCAGATCTGGACCATTAGATATGAGCGCGTGGATCGACAGTTGTTGGATCCAGAGATAGGTGCATGGGTTTTATCCCTTGGGAACTGTACAGGGTAAGAAAACTCACGAACCCCAAGTTCTTGAAATGGTCACAGTCATTGATCGAAGGAGTGTGTGGGTCGTAGATCTGGTCCCAAGAAATTCACGAGTTCGGATATCGAGAGAAGAGAGGAGAGCGGTCCTCTAGGTTCCAAAAAAGAAAAGTCCCAAGTTCATGAAGAAGAAGATAAGACCTTCAGATCACACGGGTTGTGGACTGTTGATCTGACGTAAGGAGATCCCAGATTTCGGGTTTCGGAAATCGGGAGAACGAGCAATAAGATCTTCCGGGGACATGAAACGCGAAACTGCGAAGCGCTCGAGAGATTGGCTGCAGGACATAGTGAGGAGTCATATCGTCGAAGGTTGAGGGAGGAGATAGCACGCGCTAGGCCCCACTTCCGGATTTCGGGAGTTGGAGAGTCGGAGTTGGCGCATGTGCAAAAAACCGACACGTGAAGTTGCAAAGCACCTCTTGGTTAGGCAAACAGTCACAGCCGTGGTCACGGGAAGGAAGGTGCTCATTACCATAAGAGATATCCCTCGGTTCACGTGGAAGTTGAATAATGTTCAAGAGAGAACTCGTGGGTATCATACGACCTGTGCATTTTGGAGAAAGGACCTGTGTAAGTGGTTTTGGAGTCTAGCAGAGACCCAAAGAGTCGATCCGACTTAGTTTCTTGATCGATCCTAGACCAGGAGGTCATGCAACCCTTAGGAGAGAAGGGGGGTTTGCATCAAGTGGTATCAGAGAAAATTTTTTCTTGCAAACAACAAGCAAAGGAGAGGAGACAGAAGAACTCAAATTTGTACTCTATGTGTGATAGATAGTCAACACAAAGCCACCAAGGAGACAAGCGAAAGAACCTTTAGCCAATCAAGTTGTAGAAAGGGAGATGCGAGAACTTCATGGAAGATTAGAGGTGATGGAGGCAGCGCAGAGATGAGCACCTGATACTGGAGACATCAATGATGCAAAGAGTGAAGCAGTAGAAGTCGAAGAAGCTACATGAGAGGATGTTGCTAAAGAATGCTTGCTAAGAGCAGTTGCTAGATTGTGAGGCATAACTGAGATAGAGGTCCCAATGTATGAAGGCAATTTAGATGCTGAAGAGATGTTGGATTAGATCAGATCCATGGACAAACATTTGGACTATGAATATGTCGATGAAGAGAGAAAAGTGAAACTGGTTGTCACCAGGATAAAAGGACATGCAACACTATGGTGGGATGAACTGTAGGTTGAAAGGAGAAGCAAAGGTAAGCAGAAGATAAAGAGTTGGGACATAATGGTAGACACAATGAAGGCTAAGTTCATGCCTAAGGATTATCAGATTAATATGTTCAGGAAGATGCAGAACCTGAGAGAGAAAGGGATGACAGTTAAGGAGTACATAGAGGAGTTCTATAGGCTGAACATCAGAACTGGACAAAGGGAGAAAGATGAAGACAAATTTTCCAGATATATGAATGGACTAAGATATGAAATCCAGGATGATCTTAGCATCATGTCAGTAAGGACAATGGAGGATGCTTATCAGTTTGCACTGAAAGCAGAGGAGAAGTTGGCCAGAAAAAAAATCCAACGAGGGAGAGGTAAAATCCCAACCCCAACTAGAGGTAAGGGAGTTACCCATGAAAGGGAACATAAGTCTAAGGATGAGGCTGAAAAACCACACAGTCACTCGGAAAGAGGAGAAAATTTCCAAGGAAGACAGGGTGGTGGAAGAAGTTCTTCTAGAGGAAGAGGAAGAAGAGGAGGAGGAGAAGTAAGATGTTATGCCTGTGGAAAGACAGGACACATGTCTTGGGAATGTCCCGAGAAAAAGAAATAAGGAGGAGGTGAAGCTCACATTTCAAAAGAACAGAGAAGAGATGTTGAAGCAGAAGGAGCAGAGGATGGAAGATCCGTGATGTTGAGGAAGGTTCTCTTGAAACCAGAGGCAGAAGTTGAAAATCCAATGCAGATAAATAGTCTCTTTAGGACAACTTGCAAGACTAAAGATAGAGTATGCAAGGTGATAATCGAAAGTGGGAGCACTGATAACTTAGTATCCACAGAGATGGTGGATAAATTGGAGCTAGAGATGACTGCACATACGAAACCATATAAAGCCTCATGGTTGCAGAAAGGACACTAGGTAATGGTTACTAAACAATGCTTGGTTGAATTTAATATAGGAAGATATAGAGATGAAATTATGTGTGATGTAATTCCCATGGATGTATGCCATATTTTGTTGGGAAGGCCATGGCAGTTTGACAGGAATGTCATTCATGATGGGAGGAAGAATACATACACCTTGGAGAAGAATGGTAGGACACACATGTTGCTACCAATAGAGAAGAAGAAAGTGAAGGAGCAAGCCAGCACAAGCATACTTCTCATGAGTGGGAAGGAACTCCTGAAAGAAGTCAAGAAAGAGTAGGAGATGCAGTTTGTTGTGGTGAGGAAACCCAAGGTTATCCTTACAAGTACTTCAATGGATGATTTTCTTAAAGAAGTTCAGGAATTGTTGGATAATTTTGCTGACATAGTGGTGGATGAGCTGCCTAAATCATTTCCACCCATCAGAAGTATCAATCATCATATTGATTTGATACCATGAGAAAGTCTGTTGAACAAAGAAACATACAGATTGATATCTCGAGAGAATGAGGAAGTGAAGAACCAAGTCCAGGAATTGTTAGACAAGGGTTTGGTCAGAGAGAGCTTGATTCCATGCGCAGTACCAACTGTGTTGAGTCCAAAGAAGGATGGAGGATGGAGAATGTGTAAAGACTCAAGGGCCATTAATAGGATCACCATCAGGTATGGATTTCCTTTACCAAGAATGGATGATTTAATGGAATGTTTAAGTGGAGCAAATTTCTTTTCTAAGATAGATTTGAAAAGTGGATATCGCCATATTAGAATGAGAGAAGGTGATGAGTGGAAGACAACCTTTAAGACAAATGAAGGTTTGTATGAGTGGCTTGTTATGCCATTTGGCTTAACGAATGCCCCGAGCACTTTTATGAGGCTGATGAATGAGACACTGAAAGATTTCATTGGCAAATTTTTGGTTGTATATCTGGATAATATACTGATCCTTAGCAGGACTAAGGAGGAACATTTGAGGCACCTAACGCTAGTAATTAGGAGACTACACCAGGAGAAGTTTTTTTATAAATATGAAGAAGTCCTCTTTTATGAAGACATAACTCATTTACTTGGGTTTTGTGATCTCTTCAAATGAACTAAATATGGATCCAGATAAGGTGAAAGAAATCAAAGAATGGTTGTCACCGAAGAGTATGTTAGAGGTAAGGAGCTTCCATGGATTAGAAAGCTTCTATAGGAAGTTCATCAGAGACTTCAGTGGAATTTGTGCGTCAATGATGGATACAATGAAGAAGAAGCACAAGTCTTTTAAATAGACAGAGGAAGCTGAGAGAATATTCAATATACTGAAGGGGAAAATAACATAATGACCAATTTTGGTCTTGCCGAATTTTGAAAAGACATTTCAGGTGAGATGTGATGCAAGTGGAGTTGCAATTGGAGTAGTTTTGAGCCAAGATAATAGACTTGTTTCCTATTTCAGTGAGAAGCTGAATGAGACCAAGAGAAAATAATCCATGTATCATAAGGAGTTTTATGCCATAATTCAATCCTTGAAGAAGTGGAGACATTACCTTGTCCCACAAGAATTTTTCTTGTATAGCGACAACCAGGCTTTACAATTCATAACCAGACAAGAAAAATTGAATCAGAGGCATGCAAAATGGGTTGAGTTTATGCATAATTTTACTTTTGTCATAAAACATATTATTGGGAATGCTAACAAGGTTGTTGATGCATTAAGCAAGAGATGCTTGATTCTATAGGAATTTCGGGTGAAGACCTTGGGGTTTGAACACCTTAAGGACATGTATTGTGATGATACAGATTTCAAAGAAGCATACAAAGCATGTACAAGTCATGTACTGAGAGACAAAAGCCAGTGGACAATGTATATGATTCAAGAAGGATTGTTGTTCAAGAGAAATCAGTTGTGCATACCAAAATGCTCAATGAAGGATAACCTTTTGAAGGAAAAACATAGTGGAGGATTGGATGGAAATTTTGGCCATGATAAAACATTTGCACAGTTGAGAAGTTCATACTATTGGCCAGGTATGAGAACAAAAGTGATAAAGTTTGTGAACAGATGTAGAATATACCAACATACAAAAGGAAAAAGACAGAACACTGGATTGTATCAACCATTGCCAATACCAAAGAGGCCTTGGGATGTAATAAACATGGATTTTGTGTTGGGACTGCCAAGGATGAAAAGAGGATTAGATTCCGTATTTGTGGTGGTGGATAGGTGATGCAACACATGTTGCAAATATGTTTTTCAAGGAAGTTGTAAGACTTCACGGCCTACCCAGAAGCATTGTCTCGGACAGAGACACACAATTTTTTGGTCACTTTTGGAGAACAATGTGGAAGAATTTGGGGACGAATTTTTCCTTCAGCTCAACTTATCACCCTCATACAGATGGACAGATTGAGGTGGTAAACAAAATTTTGGGAAACTTGTTGAGGAGTTTGATTACTGAACACCATAATCAGTGGGATCAGATTCTGCCACAAGAAGAATTTGCATACAATGATTCACCAAACAGGAGCACTAGAAAGAGCCCGTTCCAAATATTGTATGGAATGCAACCCAAGGGAGTATCTGAGTTGAGAGACTTGGAACAGAGAGAGATCAAAAGCACTAGAGAAAAATATTTTGTTGTAGAAATGCAGAAGCTCCATAGACAGATCAGAGGACAATTGTAGAGTTCTAACCAGGAGTAAAAACACAGTGCTAATCAACATTGCAAAGAACTTCAATTTGAAGTAGGAGATCCGTTTTTGGCACATCTCAGGAAAGAAAGGTTCCCTAGGGGAACATATAATAAGTTAGAAATGAAGAAGATAGGACCATGTAAGATCTTGAGGAAGTTTGATGCAAACGTCTATGAGATTGAGATGCCAGATGTTGTAGGCATATCGCCCATATTCAATGTTTCAGACCTGTATCCTTACATGAAAGATGACACAAGGGGAGCAAAAGATCAAGAGAAGGTCTAGTGGGAAAAAAAATTGTCGATATCGAAAAAACCATAGATGGAGAAGATTGTTGATCAGAGGATTGGAAAAAAGACTAGGAGGAAGACCTATTTTGAATATCTAGTCAAATGGAAGGGACACCCAATAGAATATTCCAGTTGGGAAAATGAATTTGATATCCAGAAGCATGGAAAATCGGTGCAGGAGCTCATGGAAAGGAGTCCATGAATTTTTTTCAAGGGGATTATGATGCTTGAGCATTGCTGGAAAACATGTGGAGCATGACCTATCATCATCTGGGAATCTGTACGAAACCTCAACGCTGGCAGTTGCAACAAACATTTTGAAGTACACCTTAACTCTGCCTCGAAAAAATCTTTTGAGACACGCTTGAGTGATCGCGAGAGAAGTGGGAGTTTCCACTCTGGCTCTGGGATGCGACTGGACTAAAATAGTAGTAGGATAGGGTGTGATGTAGACAAGTAACCAGAGGAAACCCTAAGAGCCCTCTGAGATAAATAGAGGTTTTGTACGCCCAAATGTGGCTGGCTATAGGTTAGATAGTTGCACGTTAGTAGGATATTTCTGAGTTTTCAGTTGTGTTTTTTATTTCAGTTGTAGCCATTTTCACTTATGAATATAACAGAGGAAAATTGATCCAATGCATGGGTGGACATTGTTTTGCAATTCTCTGTTATTGTGCTTTCATGAATAATGAATGAATTCCATTATGAATAGATGGAACTGGGAATGTTAGGATAAGTTTCAATTGTTTCTCTTTTGTTGAAAGTGGTGCAAGGTGTGCACACAGAATGCAAGGAGTGCGTTAATGGGATTTGTTTCGATTTCGAAGCTTAGAAGGGATAACACGAAACTTTCCCTTTGCAAGGAGTGCAAAGAGACTGGTGCAAGGCATGCAGAGTCATCCACAAGAATTTGAACCTTACGTAAAGATATGGTGCAAGGAGTGCATAGATCCAAGATTCGACTAAGTGTCGAAGGGAGTTTACAAGAAGTTGAAGAACCAAAAAAGGAGAACGCCAGGAGGGCGAGAAGAATTCCTCTTCAAGAAGTCCTTCGGTTCTGAGTTATCGAAATCCCTGAATGCAAGGAGTGTGCGAGAAGTCGAAACTTTCATGAGATAAATCTCAGGAGGAGGAGCGAAAATAGGCTTTAGATCGGTTGCGGAAGGAATTTGGAACGCTGGATTAGTGCCCAATGGCTAGAGGAAGCATGGGGGACAAGATCAGATCTGGACCATTAGATCTGAGCATGTGGATCGACAGTTGTTGGATACAGAGATAGGTGCATGGGTTTTATCCCTTGGGAAGTGCACAGGGTAAGCAAACTTGTGAACCCCAAGTTCGCAAAACGGTCATAACCATTGATTGAAGGAGAGTGTGGGCCATAGATCTGGTCCCAAGAAATTCACGAGTTCGGATATCGGGAGAAGAGAAGAGATAGGTCCTCTAGCTTCGCGAAACATGAAGTCTTGAGTTCATGAAGAAGAAGACAGGACCGTTGGATCACACGAGTTGTGGACCGTTGATCTGAAGTAAGGAGAGCCCATATTTTGGGTTTCGGAAATTAGGAGAACGAGCAACGAGATCTTTCGGGGACGCAAAATGCGAAACCACGAAGCGCTTGAGAGATTGCCCCCAAGACATAGTGAGGGGTCATATCGTCAAAGGTTGTGGGAGGAGCTGGCACACGCTAGGCCCCACTTCAGGATTTCGGGAGTTGGAGAGTCAGAGTTGGCGCATGTGAAAACAACCGACACGTGAAGTCACGAAGTGCCTATTGATCAGGCGAACGGTCACAACCGTGGTCACGGGAAGGAAGGCGCTCAATAACATAAGAGCTAGCGCCCGGTTTACGTGGAATTTGAACAGTGTCCAGGAGAGAACCCTCGGGTCTTGTACGAACTGCGCATTTGGAGAAAGGACCTGTGTAAGAGGGTTTGGAGTTTAGCAAAGACCCAAAGAGTCAATCCGACTGAATTTCTTGATCGATCCTAGACTGGGAGGTCGCACAACCCTTAGGAGAGAAGGATGGTCTGCATCAATTTCATGCCACATACTCAAGGACTTCATTTCATGCCACACTCCATAAGAAATATTTTCAAGATTACGTTTAGGGTGATTTTGGACAGGTTATTTCGGTGATGATAAACCATGTAAAATTGTTGGAAAGGGTAAGACACAAATAAAATTATAGAATGGAAACCAATGGTTGTTGAAAGAGGTAAAGCACATTCCCAATTTGAGAATAAATATAATTTCAATGGGGCGGTTAGATAGTGAAGTTTGTACAATTACATTTACAATAAATTCAAGGAAGGTCACTAAAGGATCATTGATAATATCAAAAGGAGAAAAGGTAGGTACATTGTATTTATGTATCAATAATGTTGTCTTTTTTATTGATTTAGCTTATATAGGAGCGGATACAACATTGTGACATCATAGCCTTAGGCACATGAGTTAGAAGGGGATGCATATTCTCCACTCAAGAAATTTTTTGTCATATTTGAAGTAGGTGGATTTGGATTTTTGTGAGCATTGTGTTTATGGAAAATAGAAGAGAATCATATTTCTCAAAGTTGGGAAGGTAAAGAAGAGTAAAAAGTTAGAGCTTGTGCATATAGACGTATCAGGATCGACTCACGTGTCATCTCTTGGTGGATCTTATTATTATGTTACTTTTATTGATGATGCGACTAGGAAAACTAGGGTTTATTGCATTCGGAAAAAATATGATTTTTTCCATACCTTTAAGAAATGGAAAGCTTTGATTGAGAATGAGATATGAAATAAGTTGAAGTGTTTCAAATCAGATCATGGAGGTGAATAATGTAGCAAGGAATTTGATAGTTACTCTTCATGTCATGGGATTCGTAGAGAGAATATGGTTCAAGAACACCATAAGAAGATGGTGTGTCAGAAAGGATGAACGTGACAATCATGGAGCATGCAAGGAGTTTGAGATTGCATGTAGGATTACACTTATAGTTTTGGGCATAAGTTGTGGATATTGCTATTTACTTAATAAATAAAGGGCCTTCAAGTTACTTGGATGGTGGCATTCCAAAGGAGGCATGGACAAGTAAAAAGGTAAACTACTCATTCTGAAGAATTTCGGATGTGAAGCATTTGTCCATATTGATAGAGAAAATAGAACAAATCTTGAGGCAAAATCCAAGAAGTGTAATTTTATTGGATATGGAGTTAATGATTTTGGTTATCGCTTATGGGATTATGAAAATGTAATATTCCTCCCTTGTGGCTGGTATAAATTTGGCTAAGATATGGATGGATTTCTGATTTAGGACTTTCGTTAAACACTTCAATGTAATCCCCTGGTACCTTGCAATGACCTCTTCTTAACTGATGGATTGTTTGTTCTAATTGTTTTTATGTCCTTTGTACTCATTTGGCTTATAATTATGTCAAACAGTTTGTTTTTTGATGTATATTAAGTGTTTGTTGGTTTAGGGATTCTATTAAACAATTTGCAATATCTCCAAAAACATTTTTCTTACAATTTATAACACAAGAAACACAAAGAGGTAATAGTTCCAAGACAACAAAGAAAGTATATGAAACTACTCTGTTTAATTATTACTCAAATATGAACCAATTTTTTTAGCAAAACACTCACAGTTCTGTGTTGAAGTACATCAAAATTTGTTAGAATTAATGGATGGAACAGAGATGAAATTAGGGACTATAATAGGCTGATGTAAATACCCAATTTGTTGCACACAAGGTCCCCTAACCCTCCAAGAAAATCGTTGATCAAAAGGGAATTGATTCCCCTCACAATGAAACGATTCCAATAAGTCAAATCGACCCCTCCAAGAGAGCTCAATACCCTAGCAAATTTGCCCTGCACAAAGGAAGAAATTTGGCCTTTATGGAATGGATACGACCTAGCAACAAGAACTCAACCGACAACTAGATCTCGACCTCCTCAGATATAATGGCGGCCCCTCAAGAAAATACGGTCCTCACTAGTATAAAATTGGTCCAACAATAGATGAACTCAGTACTGGTAATAAAGCTCACCCCAACATTAATAAATTCGGTCCCTGGGTTAAGAAATATTGGCCAACAAACATAGAACTAGTCCTCCAAAGCCAAAATCGACCTTTACATTGAAGATGGTTTCCCATATGACCAAGCTATGAAGATGGTTGCCCACACACAAAGAATAGGACCCAACTAGGAAGATGGCTGCCCACACACAAAGAATATGACCCAGCTATGAAGATGGTTGCCCATACACAAAGAATACAACCTAGCTATGAAAATGGTTGCCCCCACACAAGGAATGCGACCTAGCTATGAATATGGTTGCCCACACACAAAGAATACAACCCAACAACAAGGGAAATTTTCCCCTTAACAAGAATTTTGGCCCCTGCTCTAGTAATATCAACCTCTCAATACCAAACTCATTCTGCACTATGAGATATGGCTCCCACAAAGCCCAAAATGATGCAAAAGGGTAGATAAACTCCCCAATAGTGGAATCCAAATGGAATACCTTAATGGACTTCCCAATCAATGGCTAGGGTGGATCTCTCACCACCAAGACCTAATTAGCTAGGGTGTAATATTTCACCACTGAAACCAATCCAAACAAAGGTTTACTCCAAACCCTCAAAGGCTCAAAGATATCTCCAAATCAATCAAAATAAGCATCAACATAATGAGATAATGAGTTATCATCTTTCTTTTATCCCTCTCACCTTTATTATGATCCTTTTACCCTTTTTGGATGACCCTTTTACCTTTTTACCTTCACTTAAGTGATTAAAGTGACTTTATAAGGTTTTCTTAAGTATTAATGTCAAAGTCACTTTATAACCTTTTTAACTTAATTATTTAATGTCACTTTAGAAATATAACCTTTTTCTCCCTAATGGCATCAAATAATCAAAGTAATCCCCTTTTTCATTGACTATAGCCTATGGGAATCAAATAGGATACTAAGTCATCCATCTATAGGGGTCAGGTGGAAAGGGACATTACAATGCTCCCTTCCTAAGATTGCTTGTCCGCAAGCAAGGCCAATACAACCATACGAACAATCGATGGAGCCAAACTAAAATTGTGAGTGTCCCGAGGGTCCCAAACAAACTCGAAAGATGTGGAGAACCTACTGCATACAATACTGCTCTGCAAATTACTAACATAAGAGGCCTCCTGAAGACCTATGACTAATAGGGAAAACTAATATTGTAAATACTCAATCCACCCCTCATAGAATATACCATCTAGGAAACCAATCCAATGCTATATATGAATAGGCTCCTGAAAGTAATGGTTGGCTCTCCCATTTGTAACAACTACAAAACTGTCAACCCATGAAATCCCATGGTGCTATGCTATCACCAAAAAGGACCCACCATGTTGACATTGTGCCACTCTGATCATAAATATTTGACCCTCATGCATGGAATGTATTCTCCACTCTTGGAACCCCAAGCTATAAGGCTTAGAAAAATCGTCCCCACTATTAAGGATCAAATCCTACAAATGTATCTCAATGAAGTCAAAGTCTGCAATCTCTCTTTTAGACTCAATCCTGGGCAGTGGAAGAGAAAATATTCCCAACCATAACATGTAAACCTATGCGATTAATCTGAAAGAATTCTCTGATCAAAACAATGGTCGCAAAAGCCTTAGAACAAAAATACTGACCCTGTACGGACATGATACAACTGATAAAATCTGACAATTTGAGCGGATGCGTTTGCAGGTAATGAGAAGGAAATCGGATCTAACTTTTCTAAAAAGATGTAGGGACGCCGATGTTACTCATTTTCAATAAGTCGGCTCCTTATAAAAACTTTTCAAGTATTTATATACCTGTTATATCCTTTCTCCTTCATTTCTCACAAACGTTTTCCTGATGATGGACCACACTAGTTTGGTCCGAAACGTCGAAAATAAAAAAACCTATGCGATTAATCCGAAAGAATTCTCTGATCAAAACAATGGTCGCAAAAGCCTTAGAACAGAAATACTGACCCTGTATAGACATGATACAACTGATAAAATACGACAATTTGAGCGGATGCGTTTGCAGGTAATGAGAAGGAAATCAGATCTAACTTTTCTAAAAAGATGTAGGGACGCCGATGTTACTCATTTTCAATAAGTCGGCTCCTTATAAAAACTTTTCAAGTA
>JZKD02S0073755.1:224864-250318 GCA_000966675.3 Picea glauca | reverse complement strand
CCCTGATGTTAGCACATTGCAGGACAATATTGTGGATGGTAGGTTCTCCACATCTTTCATATTGGTTTGGGACCCGAGGATCATCATTAGTTTCAATTTGGTTCAATTTGTTGTTCCTATTGGTGTGATGGCATTGTTTGAAGACAATCAATCTTTGGCAAGGGAGGATTTGTCATGCCCCCATTTTTGGTTACCCTTGTTTAACAATTGTAAATGACTTTCGAGGTTTTTCAGTGAAGAAAAAGAAAGTCAAGGGTTATTTAATGTCACTTAGTTAGGAGATGTTATGTTTTTAAAGAGACATTAAGTAAAAAGGACATAAAGTGACTTTTAATCTTTAAGTAAAAAGGTAAAAGGGGAATAAGGGTCATGTTTGATTTAGTCAAAAGGGGAATGTTCTAGAAGGTCGTGGAGAAAGAATAAAAGGAGGGGTAGCTCTTCACTTTGCATTATGTTTTGGATTGATATCTTTGGAGTGCTCTTGGAGCTAAGGTTTTCGTTAGGATTTTGGAAAAACCCTTCCATTATAGTTTAGTTTCGATGGTGCAATATACACTCTAGCTAGATAAGGAGGAGGATATGTCCAATATCTTCATTGGAGATTCATCTGGTGATTTGACTTCAGTTTTGGGTTGTAGCGATTTGCTTGGAGAGGTTGTGGCACTTGAAAGTTTTCATCTCATATATGGAATAGGCCATGGCATGATTCTATATTTTTGACTTGTATTGTGTGTTTTTCATTGATGTATTGCAGTTGCCATAACAATCATTGGATTGTTGTATTCAAATCTTCATTCATAATAAAATACTCCATGATTATCTTCTACTCAATGTGTATCTATATTGACTGCAATATGTTTGACGAAATGTATTTAGTATAATGAATGCAAAGTATTTGTAGAAAAATGACAACCATGAACAATATAATTGCATAAAAGATCTTAAAATCCTAGCCCAACCTAGCTGGGGATAATACACAATGCATGATAGTAACAACACAGCTTGGCGATACTATTTGTTTGATATAGAGCATTGACAATGATGCATACTAAGTGTTTTAGGCACATCGATTACTTTTCTACATTTTTTTGTAAACATAAATTAATTTTAGTTTTTGTTAATACACATTATTTATATGTGTGTGTGTTTTATAAATTCGATTCATTTTATCTATATATATGCCTCAAATTATTTGTATGTGAATCAAAGATGATGATGATGAAAGGGGGAGAAGCAACAATAGTGGGTTGAAACGTACAACTCTGTACATGAGTGGGACGCTCGAGAGAGGGAGAGGGAGTTGTTCATTCACCCTATTACACCACAGACACGTGCCCTTTTGATGGATGTTATCCTCCTCAAGTTTTATGAGAAGGATACATCCCTCAGGGGGAACTCTCCATTGTTACAATAGTTGATGCGTCTTTGGGATCATGGTCGACATGCATTCAGAGCCGATCTCGATCAATGGTATCAACTCATAGAGGAGGATTTTTATTTCATCACTTGGTTGTATAGGAGGGGGGACTTTTGGCCCCATTTCCCTTATCTACTGCCTGGTGTTGTAGGAGAGACACAACTAGCATATGTGCAAAGATATGTCATTCTAGACATTCTTTCCGCTTCAGAATTCCAGGTTTCTGGTGGTCAGATGAAGATCAGTTCACTTCATAGAGAGGAGGTTAAATGCATGTGTTTTATTATCACGACACTATCACGCTTTACCTATGATGGGTAGTGCATTAGTTTCCCTTTGATGCATTATGTATATAGTTTTGTTTTTTTAACAGAAACTAAAAGATATTTTTTATATATAAAAAGGCAAGACCAGAGTCGCTAATTACAAAGAGGGGTGTTGGATCAATGACCCAACTACTAGTATTTCAGATAACTTACTACATGGGCATGTTCCAAAAAACTGCTACTGATAATTAATAAAAAATAACTAGTCTAGCTATTGCTTACAGCCTATGATTACTTAGACATAGCCATAGTTACAAAATTTTGGGACTGTTGGCCAATCTTACTGCTTCTTTTACTCTGGAGCTTGAGCTTCTTCTGGAGGCATGTCCAGGGTGACATTCAGGTCTGGTAGGACTGAGACGTCTCTGCTCCCGCATTCTTCACTTTGGCTTTGTCCTGCTACATCCCGGGCTCTGGTTCTATGCAATTCTTTGAGTGTTTCACCCTGTATTTGTAATATTCTGGATATAAAAAGTATGCAGAACAGAAATAAAATGATAGAAATGGAAGATAAACAACAATATAACCAGAAAAACACCACAATAACACTGAAATGATATCAAAATAACACCAGAAAGAGCACTTTGATTCTGAGAGAAATGTTCACGGGCCTCTTCGAGGGGGAAACCTCCAGTCGAGAAGAGATCTATTACAATAATATCCAAGCTAGGGTTCTCATACCCTCGACTCCTATTTATACTAAATATGTCTATCAAAATAACCATCTAGAGGAATATCCTTCTAGAAGCGGATGCTTCTATTAGGTCTTCTTAAATTTGACTTATTCTACTTTATTTCAAGGCCTTATTAATATTGACCTTTATTACATCCGAATATATTTTTCTACCTATGTGCGGGTTAGGTCCCTAACATGTTCTCCCCCTTAAAAAAAACCTTGTCCTCAAGGCTTGAGATGTGGAAATTGCAGCAAAATGGTAGCTGGTTCCCAAGTGGCATCTGCTGGAGTTGTATCTTTCCACTAGACTAACACTTCTTTGATGGTTCTTTGATGCAGGCAATGCTCACGCTGGTCCAAAAATGTTTGTGGTTGTAGCCAAATGGATCCTTCTTCATCTAACTTGGGAAGGTTGGTTTGAATTTGGCACTTAGTTCCAATCACCTTCTTTAAGCAAGAAACATGAAAAACATGATGTAGCTTAGAATGACTGGGCAAAGCTAACTGATAGGTCACCTATCCCACATGCTTGAGAACGATATAAGGACCATCAAATTTTGGCGCCAACTTATGACAATGCTCGGCCTGGAGGGAATTTGGCTTGTAAGGTTGTAGTCAAAGAAACACCCGATCCCCTTCTGCAAATTGATGTTTAGAGAGACCTTGATATGCTTGTTGCTTCATACAATTCTATGCCATGACCAAATTCTCTTTAAGGGTATGGAGAATAGCCTCTCGAACTGTAAGCATTTGGTCCACCGCCTGGACCTTAGAGACACCAGATAAGTATGAGAGAACTAAAGGTGGATTTTGTCCATATACCACTTCAAAAGGAGTCATGCGTGTAGCTGTATGGTATGAAGTGTTGTACCACCATTCAACTAGGGGTAACCATTGAGCCCACTGATTTTGCTTTTCCAAGGCAAAACACCGCAAATATGTTTCCAAACACTTTTTGACAACTTCAGTTTGGCCATCAGTCTGGGGATGATAAGCTATGCTGAGATGCAATTGGGTGCCTTGTAGCTTGAACAATTCTTGCCAAAAATTGCTAGTAAAAGTTGGGTTGTGATAAGAAACAATAGAATGTGGCATGCCATGAAGCTTGAAGACCTAATCCATGAAAATTTGAGCCACAGTGGATGTTGTAAATGGGTGTTGAAGAGCACAAAAATGAGCATACTTGGAAAGGCAATCAACAACCACCATGATGACTGATTTATTTCCCGATTTGGTAAGCCTGTAATAAAATCCATAGAGATATCCCTCCAAATAGCAGGTGGAATCATAAGCAGTTGTAGTGTGCCAGAAGATTTGTCTGTTTTTCCCTTGTTGCATTGACACACATCACATTCAATGACAAAATTATGAATGTCTTGTTTCATACCATCCCCCCCCAAAAAATGTTTGACCCTGTCATAGGTTTTGGTAAACCCGGAGTGCCCAACTGTGGGTGTAGCATGAAGCTCAGAAAGTACCGTGGATTTAAGTTTTGATTGTTTACTTAAATACAAATGGCCTTTGTATCAAATCTCATCATGGAGCCAAGAGTACCCTGGGGAAACTAGAGCATTGGACTGCAATTGTTGTATCAGATGTGAAATTTTGGGATCGTGTAGCCATTCCCGGTGAACGACTTGGAGCCAATATGGTACAATGAAGGAGAGAGAAAAAAAGGGATCCTTCATCATCATATTTTCAGGAAAGTGCATTTGCAACCACATTGTCTTTGCCTTTCTTGTAAATGATCTCATAATCATATACAAAGAGCTTAGTCACCCATTTTTGTTGCTCTGGAGAGGAAATGCGTTGTTCCAGAGAGTACTTGAGGCTTTGATGGTCTGTCTTAAATTGGAAGTGTTTCCCCAATAGATAAGTGCACCACAGATCAACAACATGCAGAAGAGCCAACATTTCCTTTTCATAGATTTATTTTCCTAGATTTCGTTCAGACAATTGCTTGCCGGGAAAGGCCAAAGGCCAACCCTCTTGCATAAGGACAACACCAATTCCTTTCTTTGAAGCATCACATTCCAGGACAAAGGTCTTTGTGAAATTAGAAAGGGCTAGGACTGGAGTGGTGCACATGGCCATCTTCAAGGTTTGAAAAGCTTGAGCAACTGTTGGAGTCCATGTGAAAGAGTTATTTTTTAGGAGTGCAATGAGAGGTGATGCAATATTTCCATAATTCTTAACAAACTTGCGATAATAACCTATTAAGCCCAGAAATCCACACAATATTTTGAGAGCCTTTGGGTGAGGCCAGTATTGCATAGCTTCAATATTTTTAGGATTCACCCTAACGCCGTCCTTACCAACCAGATGACCCAAGTACTTGACTTCTGAGGCACCAAAAACACATTTAGACTGTTTCAGGAAAAGTTGGTGCTGAGAGAGTAGATGGAGAACTCGATCCACATGAGAAAGATGGTATGTCCAGGTTTTTTTATATATGAGGATATCATCAAAGAAAACTAAGATAAAATGATGGAGAAAAGGATTGAAGACATGATTCATGAGGCTTTGGAAGGTGGAGGGTGAATTACACAAGCCAAAGGGCATGACCAAAAACTCATAGTGGCCCTCATGAGTTCTAAAGGCAGTCTTAGGAATGTCTTCCTCTTTCATATGTATCTGGTGGTAGCCAGAATGAAGATCGAGTTTAGTAAAGAACTGGGCGCCACTCAATTCATCCAAGAGGTCATCAATGATAGGAATGGGAAATTTGTCTTTAATGGTAAGTTTGTTGAGGGCACGGAAGTCAGGACACATTCACCAAGAACCTTCTTTCTTCAAGACCATGACCACAGGAGAAGAGTAGGGGCTCGTACTAGGGTGGATAATGCCTGAGTTAAGGAGTTCCTGAACCATTTTCTCAATTTCATTTTTTTGGGAAAAAGGGTGACGATACAAACGTATATTGGGAGGAATGTTTCTTGGTACAAAGGGAATGGAATGATCATGAACACCACGGGTAGGAGGGAGTCCCTAGGGAGTGGAAAAGACCACTTGATGTTTAGAGAGGATGGATTGGAGGTCTTGCAGCACCGAGGGTGTCTCTGTTTCTTGTATGGCATGGAGTTGGGAAATAATGCCATATTAAACTTTTTTGAGCAGCTTTTCCATGCGATGGGAACTAATGATCTCAGGTGAACCGACAATGATGCCTTGGAACCTATATTGGTGGCCCTCCTGGTCAAATTGCATGGTTAATTCCTTGAAATCCATGAGAATGGGACCCAAATTACTTAGCCAGTCTACACCCAACACAATGTCGCAACCGCCCTTGTCGATAGCAAGCATATGAGATTTTAGGTGGTAGTCACCAATTTGGAGACACACATTTTCAAAACACCCTCCACATTTCATGGAGCCACCATTGACAATCATTATTTGGAAATTATTGACTGCATGGATATAGCAATGAGATTCTTGGGAAATGCAACGATGACTAAAATTATGGGTGCTTCCACTTTCAACAAGAATGATGCCCTTCCTATGCTTGATGTAACCAATTAGCTTGAGGGTTTGGGGAGCAGAAAATCCAGTGAGAGAATTTAGGGAAATGACCGGTTCTACTTTGGGAGGGTCTGAGGGAGGGGTTATGTTAGTGGTTTCAGGTGACTTAGACACAAGGGGAGTTTCAACATCCTCTTCTAAAATATCCTCCGAGATAGCCATAAAAATCTTTTGTTCCTTACACTCGTGTGTAATGTCCCTTTCCAAATAGGAGTTCCAGAGAAGAGGCTTAATGGTCTAAACCGCCCAATTAGACTATAGCCAGGGCCAAAGAGGGGTAAACAGGGTTACTAGAGGTCACTCCAGTCACAGGTGTTATATTCGGAAAGTGACATTGAGCTAAAAAGGGTTAAAAGCGATTTTAAGTCATAATGAGCTAAAAATAGAAGTCAACAGTGAATTAGGGTTTCAACAGTGAATTAGGGTTTTGGAAGTCAATAGTTAACTAGGGTTTCATCATGATTTAGGGTTTTGAAAATCTATAAAAGAAGGGTCAGTGACCTGATTCATCATTATGCAGATTATGACTTGTCATTAAGGAGAAGAGGCACATAGGCCTGATTTTCCCCCTTTTCCTCCTAGCTCAGACGAAGAGGAAGAGGCACACAAACAAGCATAGAGAAGGGTAGAGCGTGAGGTTGAGCACGAGGCAGAGAAGATGCTAGGAGAAATATATGAGTGACCAGAGGGCAGTGGCAAGGCCCCTGTAGATCAAGAGACAACTTTCATGCAAGTTATCAACGATATGTTAGCTAGTCAATGGACCATGTCTTAGTCCTTGGCATAGGTGGTTGATATATTGGCTAGACTGGGCACCCCAGACACACAAGTCCCGCATGCAGCACAGGGGAACTCAGGAGTAGGCAGTAGACCCCAGTCACCCTCTCGCACATACACCTATGTAAGTAGGATTACCATACCCTTGTTTCCTATTTTCCAGAGGGAACCCTCGATAGCAGCACCGCCACCGATAGAACAGAGGCCACCCACTCATGCAGACGACATTGCAGAGTATAGGAGGGAGTACACAACATTGGGTTATGAATTCCATTAGGGCATGACCTTAGTCGAGTACTATGGAATCAGACTCAAGAATCTCCCCAGAGAGCTGCAGAGGGGAGGACCACAACAACAGCAGGGGCATAATGTCAATTTCATCCGAAAATTTGGGAAACTCACCATCCCTTCTTTCGACGGATCGTCCAAATACACCGCCAGAGCTTGGGTACATAAGATAGACACATATTACAAACTCAACCAGATGACCGAGACAGAGGCCATCAGTTTCACGACCTTACACTTGGAGGGTGAGGCACACGAGTGGTGGTATCATGGAATGGTGACATTGGATCACAGTGAGATCACCTCCTATCGAGAGTTTACAGATAGGCTCATGGACAGGTTTGAAAGGAAGGATCCTGAGATACACTTCAGGGATCTAGCCTAGTTGAGACAAACTGGCACAACAGAGGCATTCATCACAGAGTTTCAACGGGTAGCCATGGTAGTGATAGATATATTAGAGCTCAGGATGACCATGTTATTCACAGAAGGACTCAAAAAGCCTTTGAGAGGATGGGTTTAGGCATACAAGCCTCCCACTTTGCAGGATTCCATCCTTCACACTCAAGATCTGGAAGACTCAGTGCCAAAGATTAAAACTTTATCCAAACCATTTGTGCCCCAGAGGGATCGAGACAGGAAGCCATTCCAGAGAGAATGGAAGGGCAAGGAGAAGTTGGATGATGAGACTAGGTGAGATCTTATGACGAAGAATCTTTTCTTCAGCTGCAGAGATCCTTGGGTCCCATGCCACAGGTGCATGGGAAAGGGAGAGATTCATTATATTGAGGTAGCAACAGACAATGTGGACAACGAGGAGGAGGAGCAGGATAGTGGATCCACTAGTTTAGAGGAGGAGTCAACACCAACAGAGGAACAACCTCCCCGTAGACCACCGACACCAACAGGAGCCCATCCTCCAGTAGTCCCACAACCGCTAAAGCAGGCTAACAGGAGGAAACTAGCAAAGGGAGGAGTCATAGTGACCCTTTTTGGTGTTCCCAAGTATGATACCCTCCGTATCAGAGGGATTATTCAGGGGCAATGGGTAATCGCCCTGATAGATGGTGGGGCCACCCACAAATTCATCGACGCTTCACTAGTATCAAGACAAACACTTTAGACAGAGGAGTTTGAGGGGTTTGATGTTGCGGTAGTAGATGGCCACACAGTGGAGTGTCTAGATAGAGTTCAAAACTTAGAGATGAAGTTAGGAAACTACACAGTGAGAGACACATTTTATGTGGTTGACCTATTGGACACAGATGTGGTGTTAGGAGTTTAGTGGATGATTACCTTGGGAAAAATCATTACCAACTACCAAACCTTGGAAATGGGATTCGGAGATCAGGATGGGAAGAAGGTTGTTCTAAGAGATATGTCGACAGGAGCACCTGGGACAGTTTCAAACAAGAGGATGGAGAGGATATTCAGAGATGGGGAAGTAGCAAATGCCGCAGAATGCTTGATCACTACTCAGAAGGATTCAGAAGGTCGACAATAGTACCATACCAAGATCAAGAATTTATTGGGACGACATCGACAGGTCTTTGAGGCAATTCCACCAGGGAGACCACTTGACAGGGGGTTTGAGCACACCATTGAGTTGGAGGAGGGGGCCAAACCTATGATCACCCCCCCGCTATCTTCATCCTATGAGGTTCAAGGATGATATAGAGAAGGAAATCAAGGAATTGTTGGCAATGGGACACTTCAGACCGAGCAATAGCCCATTTGCTTCTTCATTTGTCTTAGTTTTGAAGAAGGATGACACCATGAGGATGTGCATTGATTACCGAGCCTTTAACAAGAAAACCATCAAGAACCGGTACCCTATCCCACACATTAACGAGTTGATGGATGAACTGCATGGGGCATTTTTCTTCTCAAAAATTGATCTACGCTCTGGATATCATCAGATCAACATACGAGAGTAGGACATAGAGAAGACGACATTTCAATGTCGTTTTGGACACTTCGAGTTCCTGGTTATGCCATTTGGGATAACCAATGCACCTGCTACATTCCAGTCTTGCATGAACCATATATTCAGGGATCAGTTAAGAAAACCAATCTTGGTTTTCTTCGATGACATCTTGATCTATAGCTGGTCATGGAAAGAGCATATGAGGCACTTGGATGAGGTATTGAGCATCATGGAGGCACAATCATTATATGCCAGAGAGTCCAAGTACGGGTTTGGCATGATAGAGTTGCTTTACTTATGCCACATCATCAGTGCACAAGGGGTATAGGTGCACCAAGAGAAGATCAGGGCCATTCTGGATTGGTCGACGCCCAGGAACGTGACAAAATTGAGGAGCTTCTTCAGGCTGTGTAGCTATTACAGGCGATTCGTCCAAGGTTTCTCTCATCTTGGAGAATCGCTAACAGATATTACCAAGCATGGGGCCTTCATATGGACCGAGAAATCATAGGAAGCCTTTGATCACATGAAGGAAGTCATGGGCACTTGTCCAGTGTCGGCACTACTAGACTTCACCTTGCCATTTGTACTAGAGTGTGATGCATCCGACGAAGGGATCGATGCAATTTTGATGTAGGGAGGACACCCCATTGTATTCGAAAGATGAAAGCTTAGTCAACCTGAGAGGATGTAATCGATTTATGACAAGGAAATGTTGGCAATCATGCATGCCTTGACCAAGTTCAGACAATATTTGGTGGGCAACAAATTCATGGTCAAGACCGATCACAACAGTTTGAAGTATTTCCTTGAGCAGAAGGACCTTAGTGAGCGCCAATAGAAATGGGTGACGAAGGTACAAGCATTTGACTTTGACATAGAGTATGTCAAGGGGAAGAAGAACATTGTGGTTGATGCACTATCGAGGAGACCTACAACATGTTCTTTGATGGAGATTTCAACAGATTGGAAATCCCACTTGTTAGTGGAATATTCCAAGAACAATTTCACTTGTGAGGTGATGGATGGGCAGATACAGGATGATCGGTATAGGGTCATTGATGATGTCATATTTTACAAGGATAGAGTCTACTTGGTGCTAGATTCAGGGCTCAAGAAGAAGATCCTCACCGTAGTTCATGATTCACTTCTAGCAGGCCATAAGGGGTTTTTCAAAACCTATAGACAGATCAGAGAGAGGTTCTCATGTAAGGGCCTCAAACAGGATGTTATGAGACATGTAAGTGAGTGTGTGACTTTCCATCAGAACAATTTAGAGCATGCTCTTCCAGCAGGGCTACTTCAGCCACTCCCCATTCCATAACAGAAATGGGAGAGTATATCTATGGACTTCATCACAGGTCTACCCAAGGTCCAGGGTAAGGACTGTATCTATGTAGTGGTTGACAGATTGACCAAGTTTTCTCACTTCTATGCCATATCGACAAAGTACAACGCAGTTCAGGTAGCAGAGATTTTCTTCAGGGAGGTCTTTAGATTTCATGGGTTGCCAAAGAACATCGTCAGTGACAGGGACATTCGGTTTATAGGGACATTTTGGAGAGAGTTGTTTCGGTTGGTGGGGACAGAGTTGACACCTAGCACCGACTATCACCCTCAGACAGATGGGCAGACCGAGATTGTCAACAAGTGGGTTGAAGGGTAATTGAGGAACTATGTAGGAGGACATTAGAGAACGTGGGTAAAGTGGTTACATTTAGGAGAACATTGCTACAACACCACCTTCCACATGTCCATTGGTATGACACCCTTTTGAGCATTGTATGGATACGATGCTTCCACTTTGGTAGACTTGGTATTTGGGGAGAGCAGAGCTCCCAAGGCCAAGGATTAGATCATAGAGAGTCAAGAGATTCTCAAGTTGTTGAAAGAGAACCTGCAGATGATGCAAAACCGACAGAAGATAAGTGTGGATAGGCATAGGATAGAGCGCAACTTTGAGTTTGGAGATTTGGTTTTCTTGAGACTCCAACCCTACAGACAGTCATCTCTGAAGAAGAGTGGGGTCGAGAATCTCAAGCCTATATTTTATGGTCCTTACAGAATCATGCGTCGAGTAGGCGAGGTTTCTTACGAGATAGATCTTCTAGAGGGGAGAAAGATTCATAACGTATCCCACGTGTCTTGCCTCAAAAAGGCAGTGGGACAATTCATTAGCACATCCGAGGAGCTTCCCCCATTGGACGAGGAGGGACAGTTAGAGTTAGTTCCGGAGGAGGTTTTGTAGTTTCGGGAGCGGAAAATGAGGAGCAGGGTCATCAGAGAGTGTTTGATCAGATGGAGAGGGCTTCTAGTAGAGTACGCTACTTGGGAGAGTGAGCAGGTTTTGTAGCACCCTGGACTGGTATTGCTTGAGGACAAGCAATTTCGGGAAGGGAGGACTGTAATGTCCCTTTCCAAATAGGAGCTCTAGAGACGAGGATTAATGGTCTAAACCACCCCATTAGACTATATCTAGGGCCAAAGTGGGGTAAATAGGGTTACTAGAGGTCACTCTAGTCACAGGTGTTATATTCGAAAAGTGACATTGAGCTAAAAAGGGTTAAAAGCGCTTTTAAGTCATTATGATTTAAAAATAGAAGTCAATAGTGAATTAGGGTTTCAACAATGATTTAGGGTTTTGGAAGTCAATAGTGAATTAGGATTTCAACATGATTTAGGGTTTTGGAAAGCTATAAAATAAGGGTTAGCGACCTAATTCATCATTATGCAGATTATGACTTGTCATTGAGGAGAAGAGGCGCATCTTAGGAGATATAGTTCAGTGGATTCCAAGAGGAAGACACTAGTTGGTTGATTTCGGTGTTGAGAGACACACCCTAGTCACCAGGAATATCATTAATGTATTCCATCATTCTTTAGCAGCAGTTACACAGTGTTCAACAACCAGGGCGCATTCATCTAGAGTGAGGGTGCAACTTCTGAGAGGATTTTTAGTCGATTTATCCCATCCAGGGAGAATTTTGAGATTTCCCTCCGACCCATTTGAGAGGAGGCAAAGGAACATATTTTTCCTAGTTCCTCATCATATTCCGACGGAGGAATCAACTCAGACGCATTTTCCAGACTTGGACTTGCGACACTTTTGGCGGTCACATTTGGGGTTTCAGAGCGAGCATCAGGCTAGATTCAGGGAAACCCTTCTGACCCATTTCCCAATAGACCAAGGAGATCGTTTTGATACATATCTCATCCGATTCCGATGGTGGAATCACTAGGATGCATTTTTCCAGAAGAAGAGGGGCGCATTCCCCCAGGGGTATCCATCTGGGGCCTAGATTCATCAGCAAAGGGGTCTGAAAGATACCAATACTGAGGACTAGAGTAGGGTGCATCATTTGGGAGAGTTTCCAGGCCATTCCGAGAAGTATATCTCCCAGGGCGAACTTTTTAGACTTCCAGTAGTTACCATCAGAGTTGCCATAGTCCCAACGCATCCATTGATTCCGCTGTGCTCCCATATTTCATATTATCTTTTAGTTGCTTATTTGTATTCTGACTAATATCCTTTGTCTGTTGATCTAGTCGAGTATTGTTAGTTTATTCAGCCACATTCAACCATTTTGTAATCCACAAAGATATCATAATACAAACTTTGTAGTCATTTGTCGCGTTTATTATTTGAATGATCATTTATATGTTGTAAACCATTGATCCTACATACACATTAGCAGTGTTTCCTAGACTATCCAAGTCAGGAAAATTACATCGTGGCCTGAAAAATATTTGTCATCACAATTATAAAAAATTCCTTTGAGTTGGCGTTCAAACATTTCAGCCCTGGTCAATTTTTGGATCTTTAGTGGAGCAGAGGGAGTAATGGGATTTATTGGTTTAGTGCGAGGGATAAAGGGGGGTTTCCGGTTTTGAGAAGATACAACCTGTTGTGCTTCTTTATCTCTTTTAGTAGCCTCCACCCAACTCTGAGGCCAAGCCATGAGAACATGGGAATGAATCGCATCCTTGAGGCCACTGATAAAAAATTCTCGGAAAAAGGCATTAGACATGCCCTCTGTCCGAAAAGCCAGGCGCTCAAAAGTAGCTATAAAGTCTTCCACTATTCCAGATTGTTTCAACTTTGTCAAACAACCTAAATGGTTGTTGTCAGTGTCAAAACATTCATAAAGCTCTTCCACAAAGTGTGTCCAAGAAATATACCCTTGATGAGAAGTTTTTCTCCATTGCCACCATTGCCAAAGTTCTTGATCTAGATGGAGAACACCATACCGGAGTTTGGCCAAGTCACGTGTAATGCCGTATAAAGAGAAATACTATTCCATTTGGGTTACCCAACTAGTGGGATCCGAGCCATCAAATTTGGTCACATCCACCCGCAGAAGGCGTAGGTCACGTTGAAAGTGATGGGGCTGAAAATTATGGGAACGAGAGGAAGTTTCAACGTCATTATGTGGAGGTGGGTTAGATAAAGGGTTATTTGCAGGGATATGCATCTTGGTGAAAATCATCGAAACGATAGATTCAAGCTAGGTAGTCATATCTTGTTTGAGTTCCACGATTGAGGCGACGATGGAGGACTGCATGGTTGTATTGATGGTGACAACATTGACATTGAGTTGTTTCACTTCTTATTGGGTCTCTGTGAAATTAGAATTCAATGTATTGAAACGAGCTTCCAAGTCTTGGCTACGGGTATGGGCCATGATGAAAAGGGAACCGAAATGGGGTGGGTGGAGTCAATTTTTTTTTTTGAAAAATGATATGTATGAATGTGATGAGGGTGAAGAGATAAATCCAATGGAATAGGTCTCAAATAATGATACAAAAATTTCCAGACTTTTTTTTAACACCTGCGGAGTTATACTCCTGATGAAATGCCCAAATGCTTAACCAGGAAAAAATGTGTAGTGATTTGGCAACCCGAACATAGTTGCATGACAATAGATCTTGTCTGTTTTAATTTTTTTGTTTTTATCCCCAAGGGTTAGGTATTCAAGGGTTTTACAGACAAGGGTTTTCCTTATGCTATAGCTCTCTTATATACATGAGGGGTCCAACAGTAGTACTCGTCCCAATATCTCAGGGCACCAACTAAGGAGGCTAGACCGTGCCCTTAGTCGTACTACCTGACTACCCAAGTACTAGAGAGTATCTTCCCGAGTGTTGTTCTTGGTGGCACTATAACAGTCAGGCGGTCAATCGATTTATCTAAAAAGGGCTTCAGGTAATCTAGGCCGATCTGTACACAGGTGTTGTCTGATGCGCTACCACTCGAAGGGGTACCAACAGGGGTTACAAGGGTGGCCAACAGAGGTGCACTTAAGTACCACTTGTATTTCCTGCGTGTATGAATCCCTCAACCGTGGGTTTATGCACGTAATGACAAATGTTTGTGGCTTAAAGACGTTGGAATACGTCTCTACCCTGAAAAAAATTTAACCCACAATTTCTGCCGAGGAAAGTGCTCTGATACCACTTGTAATATTCCAGATATAAAAAGTATGCAGAACAAAAATAAAATTCTAGAAATGGAAGATAAACAACAATATAACTAGAACAACACCACAATAACACTGAAATGATATCAAAATAACACTAGAAAGAGCACTTTGATTCTGAGAGAAATGTTCACGGGCCTCTTCGAGGGGGAAACCTCTAGTCGAGCAGAGCTATATTAAAATAATATCCAAGCTAGGGTTCTCATACCCTCGAATCCTATTTATACTAAATATGTCTATCAAAAGAACCATATAGAGGAAGATCCTTCTAGAAGTGGAAGATTCTATTAGGTCTTCTTACATTCGACTTATTCTACTTTATTGCAAGGCCTTATTAATATTGACCTTTATTACATTTGAATATATTGTTCTACGTTCTATGTGCGGGTTTGGTCCCTAACAGTATTCTTAAGAAATCCACCTCGTCTTGGAGCTGGCTTATCAGGGCTCGGTGTTGAGACAACATTTCCATTGTGAATATTAGGGTGGTGATGTGTGAATCCAGTCTCATGGCTAGATGTTGGGTGGTGATGAAATTGTCATCCACCATCTCCTCCTCTTGGTAATCCTGACCTGGGCACTGATCCATTCTAGCGATTCCACTAGCTGGCGTGAATTTTTTGAGGTTTTTGATGTAATCTGTGCATATGATTCCACTTCTGTTGCCTGGGCAAAGGCCTTGAGAGTGTTGTTGGGCTTTGGTCGTGCTTTCTAAGGCTACTTCTATTTTTTCTAGAATGTTGCTCAAAAAATCCAATACCAATTGGATCCTTTTCCTATCTCCCTGTTTAGTTCCTCCACTCTGGATGCGCCTGTTATTCCCTTTTGGCCATCCAATACTATCGCCGTGCTCTTGAATTGTAGCCTTCACCTTGTTTGTTTATGTTCTACTATTTCTGTTTAAACTCTGGCTTGAAATTTCGGGGCTCTTCCTGTCTCCTGTAATTATTTTTAATTAACTTACCTTCCTGTGGGTGTATAAACAATGAATCCAACTTTGTCCTCCCTGTAATCCCCACATGACATCCATTCTTGAATGTTCTAGATGACGCCCCTGGGATGAGGTGTACTTATTTTCCATCTTTCGCATGCTTTGGAGCCTTACATCTATCGTTTCCCATTTTGTTAGATCACATGCCATTAATGGAAGGGTAAGGGGAGAGCAAGAGGAGCGAGGTGGGAGTGACTTCAAGTGCAGGATCCCATGGGGGGTGAACCTTTTGTTGCGCTGGAAATCCCAATTTTTTGGCTGCGACGTACTGCTTCTCACAATCCTGGATTTGGTGAAGTACACTGATCCCCCGGGTTTGTCGGGAGTTTGTCCTGAGCCATTGTTGCGCTAGAGAGCCATGTGTTCTTGGCTGCTAGGTGGAATGCTGACACGGACGATCTGGGTCATTGGTGTGGTTAAGGGGGGGCTAGAAATGCGGGCTTACTCAGAACTTCCAAGTGACCTGTGCTTTTACCTATGGATTTGTTATCCTGTTCATCTTCTCTCCAGTTATTGGCTCGTCAGACATGATAAAAGAAGGGGCGCATGCTCGAGAGTGTGTCCTTGGTTCTGTCGATGATTCTTTTGAGAATTGAGTTCTTTGGGTTTGTGCTTGTAATGAAGTTCCTGATGATCATATTGGAGTCACCTATTATGATCAACTTGTTTATTTGACGATCCTTCACTATTTGGGTCTTTTTGAGAAGTGCATATGCCTCTGCTAAATTATTTGTGGTAGTTCCTAGATTCCATGAATAAGTTAGCATCCTTTGTCCTCTAGGGCCGAACATAACCCATCCCGCACCTTCCTCCCCTGGGTTCCACTTAGAAGCACCATCAAAACATCGAACATGACTTTTTTGAGTATTTAGCCATCTTGTGAACTGTTGAGGTGAGTACTGAAGCTACCAGTATGAAGTATTTTTTGGAGAACATATGGATGGGGCTTCTGGAAGGTTTAGGTTTTTTAGCCAATCTTCTTCTTCTACTCCCAACATATCCCTTGTTTGGATGGTTGTTTTCTTGGATGATAAAAATTCCCTTAGTTGACTGATTGCATTTATCGCTACTACTAGGGGGGAAATGGTTTTTTCTTTGAAAATTCTTTTATTTCTTGTCAGCCATATTTTCCAGCAGACAAATTTTATTGATGCCTTCCAGGCTCGACTGAGATTCGATTTCCCCTAGAGTGATCCTTTGTAATGTTTTTCCCATTTGCCAATCAAGCTTCTGCTGCTTGTTGGCCTGGAAATTTGGGGGATTAATTCGAGGTAAACGTTGTTCATCACCTGTCTGGTGAAATTGCAATAAAGGAACGAGTGATCAATGCTTTCCAGGATATTGGCGCACAGAGAATACCTAAACGGGCCCAGAAAACCTCTTTTGTTCAAGTTCTCACTTGTTAGGAGTTTATTATGAGCCAGTTTCCAGTAGAAGATGTTTATTTTTGGAAGGCTATTTGGGTTCCAGATCTCTTTCCAGATGGATGATTTGATTGGAATATCAACACCTTCTAGTAGCTGCTTGTAGCTCGATTTCACTGAGTACCCCTCTTTTCCCGAGCTTCTGTCATCCTTTTGACTAAGGTGGACTGGGGTGGTACCAAAGATTGCCAGGAGGAATTGATTAGCCTTGTCTCTCAGGAGAGGAGGTACCTCACCCAGATTCCAAATTTCCCAATTACCTCCAAATGCTAGTTTGAGATATCATGGAGGGTGGATCTTCCTTCAGAGGACAACCAGAGCTTGAATTGGTTCAAAGAAGGGATACTTGAGAGGATCCCCCTCTCTGAGCAGTTGTCCTCCCAAATCTTGATTTCTTTTTCATTCCCTCGGTTCCAATTGAGGCATAATTGCATTAATGAAACAAACACACAAAAAAGATTCTATATGGGGGAGCCTGCTTGCCCAAGGTCTACTTCTTCCATGCATATTTTTCTGTTTTTGGACAAGTACTTTTTGCAGAGTGCTTTTTTCCACCATTATTTTTCACCTGTGATTACATGCTAGATTAACTTGGCTCCCAGAGCTAATTTTATCTTTTCCGGGTCTCTTATTCCCAACCCCCCATTTTATTTAGGAGCACATGCAATGGCCCAATTAACCATATGGAATTTTTTTTCGTTATCCTTGCCTCCTTGCCAAATAAATCTTCTTTTGATTTTGGCCATTTCTTTCTTAATTCCAATTGGAGCGTAGAGGGATGAGAATTGGAATATTGGGAAGGAAGAAATAATTTATTTTATTAAGACTACCCTACCTACTAGGTTTAACCATGTGGCTCCCCATATTTCAAATTGATCTTTAAGTTTTTGGAGGATCGCCTGCCATACCTCCCCAGGGAGGGATTTGATGATGATGGGTGTACCTAGATACTTGAAATATTTCCAGTTCGTCGTGAAGGGGAATTGGAGGATGTGGGATATTCTAGCCATTGATCCTGATTTTACGTTCCATGCATAAATTTGGCTCTTAAGTTTGTTGATAAGCCCTCCCAAAGCTTGTTCATACTGGTCGAGGACTAGTTTAAATATTTGAGCCATTGTTTGGGAAGCTCCCCCAAGGAGGAGAGTGTCATCAATGAATTTTGACTTATTTATCCTTCTAACTCCCCTAGCAATTTTAAAACCAGGGATGTTACTGGTGGCCATTTCTTGCTCCAATCTTCTGTTTAGAGTTTCTTCCATGATTACATACAACATCAGAGAGAGGGCACCCTTGTCTGAGACCTCTTCAGGCTTGGAAGAATGTAGCGGGGCGACCGTTGATCAATGACATTATCCACGGGAATGAAATACAGTCCTTGATCCAAGAGATAAAGGAGCTATGGAAACCGAATTTGTTTAGCACCTCATAGAGGAATTCATTCTTCACTCTATCAAAATCATTTTCCATATCAATTTTGATGATCATTCCTTTTTCTTTATTCGTGACACTGGTGTGAATTGCTTCCTGGACTAGGATTATGTTGTCCCAAATTTGTCTTTTAGTCATGAAGCCCCCTTGGTTTCGAAGGATTATCCTTGGGAGGAGATGTTTTAACATGTTGGCGATAATTTTGGTGATAATTTTGTAGGAGACATTGCAAAGGGATATGGGACGAAAACGATCAAAAGTGTTTTCATTTTTGGCTTTAGTGATCAACGCAAGGAAGGAGGTATTGGTGGCTCCTCCTATCTTGCAGGTAGATTGGACATATCTAATCATGCGAAGTAGGTCCTTTCTAATGATTTCCCAACAATTTCGGTAGAAGTGAGTAAATCCATCTGGCCCGAGTGCTTTATCTGGATCGAAGTGGAAGACTACCGCTCTAACTTCCTCTTCAGTGAATGTCTTTGTCAGATCCTGATTATCCTGATCTGTTATCAACTGGGGGATCAAATCAATGAACTGCATCCTCTGGTATTTATTATTTGCTCCATCTTGGGTATAGAGAATTTTGAAATGAGAGGATGCTTCCTTTTTTATCTTATCAAAGGAGTTAATTAACTCTTCTGTGGCTGTTTTAATTTCTTCCACTGAATTCTTATGTTGTCTAGCTTTGGCCTAATTATGGAAAAAAGATGTATTTTTTTCCCCTGCATGTAGCCACAGGGATATGGAATTTAGTCTCCATTCCTTTTCCTCGTTGTGGAGTGCCATTAAGTAGTTTTGAAAATGAATTTTCTCCTGCTTGAGGTGTCTGTAGTGAACTTCCTTGTCTTCCATTTCAATGTGTAGCTCTTCTAATTTCTGTTTGTGTCTCTTTACTTCTTCTTTTGTGCTAATGAGGGAAGATTTGACCCATTCCTTTAAAGATTGCTTTGTTTTTTTTTCCAGTTTTTGTTCCCAAATATACATAGGGGTTCCGTCCACCCATGTAGACCATGCCGAGGAGATTAGCGGAAGGAAGTCCGACGAATCCAGCCAGAGAGGGTTGAATCTGAAAGGAATGGGGACCATGTTTTCAGGATTTGCAAAAGTAAGAGCTATAGGATGGTGGCCTAATATTCCCCAAGAGACAATCCGGGAGGATATGGTAAGTGGGAGGAAGAGGAGAGGGCTATGGATAAGGAAACGGTCCAGTATAGCAGCTATGTGGCCCACCCCTATCCTTTTGTTGGTCCAAGTATATTTTCCTTTGGAGGGATAGACATCAAATATATCTAGGTCTGATATTAGATCCTCCAAATGTTCCCTTAATTGGTCTATAACAGAGGACCCTCCCTTTTTCTCCCCTTGGTGGAGAGTAGTATTGAAATCCCATGCAATAATGCAGTTTTCTTGGGTATCTAACTCTTTTAATTTCATTAACGTTTCCCAACAATCCCTCTTTTCCCAGTAATTGTTAGGCATATAAACATTGCAGATAGGATAGATAATACCTGTTTGGGGATGCTTTAGTTTTACCATCGTCCAATGAGTTGAGTCCACTCTTTGTTCCTCCTTGAAGATTTGAGTGTTCCAAATTGTACATATCCCTCCCGAGGCGCCTCTTGCATTGAATGTCGTTCCGCTACTTGGTTTCCAAATTTGCTTCATTTCTTTAAGGGCCTCATCGCCCTGGAGTTTCATCTCTTGGATTAAGAGGTTTTGGGGATTTTCTATCCCATGGCTTATTTTTTTTTCCCTCTGGCCTAGACCTCTGCAATTCTAGGAGACTACCTTCATTACTTACTATTGTGATTTGGTGCCCCTCCCTTCGTGGGCTGAGACTTCCCTTTTGTTGGTTGGGATTTTCCATTTTCCCCTTCTTTCCTGAGGATTTCTTCCAATGTTGGTTGGGTTCTTAGATCTTTGTCCTGGGTAGTCACTTTTTCTCTTCTTTTTTTATTTTTTCTCCTTCCTTCTTTCGTGGTTCGAGGGTTCTTTGGGATTTCTATATCCGTTTCTTCTCCAGATTCTTCTTGACTGTCTTCCTCCAATGTTTGATGAATAACTTGGTGTTGGGGGTCTGGATATTCTAGGGGGATCTCAGGTATTGCATCTTGATCCAGGATGTTTTATTTTGTATTTTCCTTTGAGCTAATCAACTCTGTTTCCAAAGTTTCCAAGGGTTCATACCTGTTTTTGCTGCTTTCGGCTTCATCTTCGATTGTTATTGGAGATTTCCCTTTACTTGGCGAGGGGGGTCTGGAATTTTTTTTTCTCTCCTGTTGCGGGTTGCCTACTCTAATTGTCTTTTTATTTCTTTTTTCTTGTTTCCATTGCTCAAGAGCCTTGTTTTCTGGGTGCTCTTGGGTCGCCTTAGGATAGTTTTTGGCGAAATGACCATATTCATGACAATATTTGCACTTAAATGAGAGTTGTTCATAATCCCACCATTTGGATGTAAGACCAACCATCCAGGATGAGATGGATTGCTTCTAGAAGCCCTTTTTCTAGATCCACTTCTACACACAACCTTGCACAATATTGCAGTCCATCTCGTGGTTCGACTCAATCGATGAACCTTCCCAGAGCATTGCCTATATTTTTTATTGTTTCGTCATTCCAATAGTGGAGGGGTAAGAAGGGGAGCCTGAACCATACTGGAACATCAGAGGGGATATCATTCTATGGAATGAATTATAGAGTCCATTTTTTCAAATACATCCCTTTGGTTCCCATGAAATATGGGCCATTTCTAAAGATCAAGTCTCGATCTACTTTGTTTTCAAAGAGAAAAATGTAGAAACCCTTAGCACAATAAGCTGTAGAAAGTTTTCCTTTGATTGTTTTATTCCAGTTCTATTCCATCCATAGAGCCATATATTTGGGGGATGACCAGAGTCCGCTAAATTTCCCTATTAGACTATTTTCGACCAGTTGGAGAGAAAACGATCTTGAAGAGGGGGAGTGGATCGACACTCTTGGAATTGCTTCCAATATTTTGATGAATCTGGAGGTAGGGGCACCCTTGGAAGCTTTTGAGTAGGAGGAGATCAACGTATGAAACACTGCAAGATCAGGAGGTGGCGGGGGTTGGGGGGGATCCCTCGAGCCTGAGGCCATGGTGACTAGTGGAGGAACCCTATAAACTGTCAGGGGAATATCGAGGAGAGATTATCTCGAGAGTGATTTTACATTATGTATATAGTTTAGTGTAGAGGCATTGATTGATTAGGTGAATATATATATTTTTTTAATTCCATTTTGTTTTGTGTTAGATTGTTGTCGCGTTGTTTTATTTGAGAGGAGATTCCTCCCATTCATGTCAAAATTATTTACATTAGTTTTTGAGAGGGTTCATGCCAGTCAAGCAAGATTGTCCCACTTTCCTCCTAGGCCTATTTTGATGTGCGTATTGGCATGTGGGGGTATTTTTTTCCCAAGAGGGGCCCATCGAACTGGCCATGTACTCTGGTTGGTAGGGAGGTATGTGATTTTTTGGCTGGAGAGGATAATCCTATCCTCTATTTTGTACAATACATGTACATGGGGATGGATTGGAGAGGATGTCCAAACATCCTATTTACATATCCCAAACACCAGACGAGAGAGGTAATATTATCGTTATGGTTTGATAAATCTAGTTACATATTTTTATGTCTTATTTAATGCACATGTAATTTATTGTAATATTTTGTTTCAATTATATTATTATTATTATATATTGTTTTGTAGATATTGGCACATATGTTGGGGATGAGCCTCCCCAATAGGTTGAGGATATGGAGGAGGTAGAGGAGCACCATGTAGTACATAGACCCTACATACCACATTGACCGGATTAGAGAGTTTAGATAGGGGTGGCGTATCACCTATGTGGTGTTATGGTTAGTCATGGAGTGGTACTCGCACCGGTTCGAGACATATTACAGGTAGAAGAGATGTATATGATATGGATGAATCTGCCTCGTGACATGACATCATTAATACGTCATATTTGTGGTGTCTTCAACCTCATCGAGAGGTTGAGGGATGCTGCTCATGATGCTCATGATTCTACACCATCTTCCTCATCACCAAGTTGATCCACATTCTCTACTCCACCACATGGTCCTCCTCCTCCTCCTCCTGATCATGCTTCTTCTCCACATGTGTCTGCACCATTCGTCAATCCTCCTAATTTCCCTTCACATGTTTTTGCACCATCCACGTTCAATCCTCCTCCTCCCCCTCCACATGTGTATGCACCCTCCATTGATCCTCCTGCTCCTCCCCCTCCACATCTGTCTACACCATCCATTGATCCTCCAGTTTCTCCTCCACATGCATCACCATCCTTCAATCCTCCTCCTCCTCCACTTGTGTCACCATCCACCGATACTCGTCCTTCACCTCCACATGTTTCATCATTCACCAATCCTTCTCTTCCTCCTCCTCCATATGTGCCATAATATTTTGATGCTTTGGACACTATGATCACATCAAGTACTACTGCATAGGTTGATCTTGATGGAGACACATTTTATAGTGTATTTTTGTCATTTATTTATGGCATAGGTACTAATAGACCCTCTACCTCTGGTAGTAGAGATACTAATGCATCTGGCTCTGGTGGTGGACCTAGCTAGTAGTGGTACTAATTGATGTGTATATTGATTGTTTTATATTTCACTTAAGATGCATATATGACATGTTTATTGCATGTTTTGATGAAATGTATGTTTGACATGTATATCGCTCATGTATATTATTTTTTTCATATAATGTTGTGGTTGTTGTTGTTTGATTTATAAAATGTATTATGAGTATGCTAATTATTAACATTATCAATGATTAAACTATTCATCTTACACAATAGAGTATTAAGTATGGTGGAGGAACTGCATTCAATATCTTATTAACTAACGTTTTGATCCACAGGTTGGGATCACCATCAAGAGGTTATTAAGATCAATTATTCATGACCTCTCAATCCATACATAAATAGTCAATGAAAACCAAAGAATGAACCAACTATCATAAATATTATTCCAGGTTGTTGTTATTTTCACTTTTAATTTTATCTAGAACATGCTTCCACGCTTCCTTGATTTTGAATCCTTCATCTATGTTGATGTTAGAAGCATTTAGTTCGATTTATAGGGCTTACAATATTTTCCTTTTACCATAATGGCTTGTATTCACAATGATTTTAACATTTTCTATGCAAATATGATGGTTGGTATTATAAGAATGTCCAACAAGGTTAGATATTTTGATACAGTTATGCTTAATGTCTGCGTAATGTTCTTTGAGTCTAATCTGTAACGATCTTCCTGCCTAACCAATATAGTCTTTTCCACACAGAAATGGTATTGTATAAACACCCTTCTGAATTTTTGGATCAATGGCATCTTTATCACAATCTAACATGTATTTGAGAGTACTCGGAGGAGTGAAGATAAACCTAATATTACCTTTCCTTAGAATTATAGCGATTTTGTCTGTTGTACCCTTGATATAAGAAGCACAATCTTCTTTATTTCACCATGTGGTTCAATCAAGATCTAGGTTATGCTCCTAGCTCTTAAGATAAATGTTTTGAATTGATGTTCATTATATCCATTATGCTTGAAAACTTGCTTTAGGTGATTAAGTTCCTTCTCCACATGATGTAATATCCCCCCTACTGGTGGTAAGGATTTCTACTTGCTGCTATTATACTTTAGAGGTTTCTTGGCTTATAGTTTTAGTCAAATAGTTGGTTGATGTACCTAAACCCCCCTTTAATAAGTCCCTTCCTAATACTGTTATGTTTACAAATATTTTATGGGTTATGTATTTCTTCAAACATTTGGACAACATGTCCCTTTCTCACAGTAAAACCCTCTTGTCATTGTTGTTGATTTGCTTATGTGTATATCTGGGTTAGTGCTTTTGACAAACACTTTGTTGGCATATTCAAAACTCCCTGTAAATATTTAATTGTTGTTGTTGGTTATGTAATGTTGATATGTGTTTCTTAGTGGAGTTTACAATTGGTAGACATGTTTTGATGCCAACAACAAGTTTATTCAATTCATAAAATAACACAACTCAAGGAAAATATTACAACCAAAATTTATGTCAGCAAGAACACACATATGTGCTATTGTTTATTATCAAACCAAGATACAACATTCACCAAACAATTCACTCATAGGTTTGGCCTGATTTTCTTTTGTTTTCATCTACATTGCACGCACCTCCAACAACCAAACTGTGAGCAATTCGACCCTTATGGAACCCCTTTACAACAATAAATATGGGCACACACTGTAGGATAATTGAAGATGAGAATTACCATTGGAATTACTATTGTGTAGAACCTCCAAACACCATTACCTTGCTTCCCAAATAACTCGGCCTCCGCACAAACCCAAATTTCCAAATGAAAGATGACCTAGTCAAGGAAATCTGCCCTTATAATGAACTTTTCTCAGGAAGAACTCTACCCATTGTGAAATATAAGTCGACCTCCTCAATAAATTGACCTCTACTAGAAAAGATCGACTTTCCAAGGAAGGGGATCAACCTTCCCAAGAGGAAATCGATTTCCCAATGAAGAACTCGACCCTATGACCATACAGTTGTAGAATTATGGTGAAACCCACACAAAGAATATGGCTAACATAAATTTGTACAAATATTGCAAATTGAGAGAAGGCGAGAAGATATGAGAGAAAAGAATCAAGAATTGTATTCATTTTCTGAGTAAAATGGTAAAATACACATGATATAGTCCACATGGCTAAGTGAAGTCACCATAGTCATGATATAGAGAGATCTAGACACTCACTAATAGAAACCAAAGCAATTTTCCACATAGTCCTAGTTAATTGATCCATGCAATCATCAATTAACTGAGTCACATGTGTGGAAGTGAGAGAAACACATGCAACTGTTGGTGATAAAATTGAGGTTTCCATGCATGAGTGAGTTACACTAGTCTAACCGAGTGTAATTGACTCTGAACTGAAGAGGAGCTCACTATTTTGTAGGGGAATATTATTTAGAGAGAATATTCTCATCTAAGGAAGTGTTCTCAACATTGGACTATCAAACTTAGGAAAACAATTACCTAGATGAGTGTGTAATATCTCGAACACCCCCCCCTAAACACTACTAGGGTGTAAATAATGGATGGATGTTACAAACCAAGGCCATGTTAGGTACCCATTGTACAATGCAT